>CM060595.1:52439105-52944105 GCA_030578255.1 Tiaroga cobitis
TCACTATAGTCTTTTTACAGTGCCAAACAATTGAGAATTCAACTCTCACAGCTTAGCATATTGGTATTTTACAATGACTAAATTGGCTCAACCAATCAGATTTTAGTGGGCGTATATTGTTCATTTTACAAAATTAAATAAGTATAGTAATACAATGAATCATGATACAACAGTTGTGTAGCCATCTATGATTTTTGCTATTATAATTATTAATAGTTTTTTTGTTATTGTATAACTTATGTTATGTGCTTATATTGAGTGTGTGTGTACACGTTGTGTATGGTATGTGTGTGTATGTACACGTTGTATATCTTTGAAGGTGTTATTATATAATTATATATCTATTCGCTATTATTGTGAAATTGGTACTGCATATCATCTAGCAGACACACAACTCAAAAACAAATTATTGCTCATAAAAATAGTATGGATTGATTGCTATTTTTAAGTGTGACAATAAACAGCTACAGCCAGTTGCTTTTTTTTTTGCCTTTTCTTATTCAGTATGAAATAATTTAGTAAACATCTTAACATTTGCACTTACAATTATGCAAGATATTCAGTCTATGAATCTCTAAGTTGAGTTTGTCCTTTTGCAATTCTTTTTTCTTGAGTTTGTGAATAGCTATACTGCATGACTGTAGGTCTGTTGAAGTTCAGCTCCATTAAGCAGGCACATGTTCCCATGGGGATGTGATGTAGTCCAGGCCAGCTCTCCTACTGGAGCTTTCTCACTGGGTCACTGACAGCTCTCACCGTCTTCAATGATATATCCCATAATGCCTCATCTGTGTCTGTTCCAGTGTTATACTCTAGCCTGGTCACATCAGTGTGATCCGACGCTGAAACACATACGAAGGGGGTCTTTCTATCTTTCACATTTACATTTTCCAGTGTACTCACTGTCTGGGGAATTCTCTCTCTCCCTTCATCTCTCTCAACATCTGACATTCCTCCCCTAATGTGTCATTCATCTTTCTTGCAAAGAAGACATTGCTACATCCAACCAGCATCCAACACATAAATGGAGCTTTAACCCTTTTCAGTCAAGAAGACAGTGTTTGAGTGCTTCTATAGCTTGGGTTTTCATTCCATCTTTTTGTCAGCCCAGATGTTTGAAAATTTCTCTCTGTACATTTAACACTAATAATCTCGCCCTTGTTTCTAGTAACATTTGACACTGAACAAATGTAATCCTGCAACAGATGAAGCATTTTAAAATGTCACTGCTACAAGACATTTTCTTTTTTTTTTCTTTTCTTTTTTTTATTTAACAGTCAGACATACATACAGACCAACATAGTGCAGTCGTGAGCAATCTTGTAAATCCAAAATTCCAGAAGTGACATAAAAGTGATTTAAGTGTTTGATCTAAGTGTGTATGTGAGCGGGTGCGAGTGTGGGTATGTGTATGTGTGTGTATGCGTAAACAAAGTAACCATTTATAATCGATTACCATTGTCACTACCATCACCACCCCACTCCCCACTACCACCATACTGCCAATATTGTGTTGGTCGATTTTTATTTCCATCCTTCCTCCTATGTAACAATTGCCATTGTCAATCCTGTACAAAATAAAAGATAATATAATAAGATAATATAAGATAACCTTCCCCCACATCTCATCAGTCCCTATCTTTTCCTAATTTTATTTTATTTTATTTTTTATTTTTTATTTTTTGTGTGTGTTATGTGCAATGTCTAAGGTGCATTAAAAGAGGGAGTACAGTGCGAGAGTGTCTCTCGCGAGACACTCTCGCTACAAGACATTTTCAACGGATTCTTCTGTTCACGTGATTCTTATTATTATTTCCTTTGTTTTGTTTACTGGCAGTTGCATTTTAATATAAATATTAACATGTAATCTTGAGTTCCCACCAAATCCAACAAGAAGCATGAAGAGTAAATATTTGCATATGTTTGACATAATCTAGACATAATCTCTTTGACATAATCACTATGGTTTATGTGAAGGTAGTCTCGCTTACAGATTTTGACTATGCATGGAAAATATTAATACATGCGCTACGTGTTTCAGAGTGAAGTGCTGCACTATGTTCTTAAATGTGAGCAGCTCATTATCCACGGGTGTTTGCAGTGTAAAAAAAAAAAGTGACGGTTTAACGTTTGATAATAAGACATTCACAAATATTACTACTGCAATTTTACAGTTGTAATGATTTTTCTGAAATACTTTTCTTAACTTTTATTTTGTAGTAACAATTTTAAATGCAATATTTCCTTTTTCTTATATATATTTGCATGTAGTAATAATCATAATCATTATTATAATAATAATTATAGCCTTATTGATATATAATATAACAAAACAAGCACAGCTTTGTTTTTAAAATCGCATATCTATCGGTCCATCTGTCTATCTTTGCCCTACATCTATCTGTTTCTTCTTAAAAAGCACTTTTAGTAATCTGTATCCAGAAAACAATTTTGTTTCCACGCAGAATGGTAGAAAGCATTGCACCCTGACTTCAGAAAGTGGCATCAGATTCACCAACCAGATTAGAGTTCACCGGATCAAGAAAGTGTTTGCCATTTAAGTTTGCATCAGACGGTAAGTGAATGGACTGTGGGCGGTCCGTGGTTGTGCCTTCTGAGGCTGACACCCAGGTGAACATGAGCTAACCTGCTGAACATTATGTGGATAAACTGATATAAGATAGAAAGAAAGTAGATATTTTAAAAAACGTCTGGGATTTTATCCATGCAATGAAAGGCGGTGGGGTCCAAAGTATTTTGGACCTCGACGCTCTTTAAAATATCATCTTTTTTGTTCCACATATGAAAGAAACATACAGATTTGGACATGTGGATGAGAATTTTCGTTTTTGGGTGAACTATCCGTTTAGGTAATACAAAGGTAATGCATGGCGCTCTTATACAGCTGTTTTAGCACCCATCACTCTGTGTGAGGTAGAATAGCACATCAGGATGTGGGAGAAGCAAAGGAAATGTTAAGGGTGCTTCTCAATACTCAAATTGATGCTTCCTCGCTCCTCCGTCCTCCAGCCCGTGTCCTCGAAACCGATCGAAGTCAGCCACCTCGAAGGACATCTCGATTCTCTAATAACACCGCAAGGAGGCGAGGAGCAATGAAGCTTCCTGAGGAGTCATGAGTAAGGATACACAAGTGTATCCTTCCATCGCATCCTAAGGGGGTGGAGCTAAGACGCGAGGAAAGGAAGCAAAAAGTAAGAGTAACACACTGTGTCTTACATGTAGTAATCATTTCCTGTGGTGACAGATGTTCATATCCTGTCTTACAGGAAGTGATCTCATGGCGCCTTACCATCATGTTTTGTTTACGGTAGATGTGTGTTGCATTTTGTGGTGATTAGTAGTTGGCAGCTGCGCAGTCATTTTAACAGAAATGCACCACATCTTAACTAGTGTAACATGATAAAGTGACTAGCAGTAAAAGAGTCTTAACTGACTGCAGGACAGATAAATTGCTTGTTGGTGGAAACACGGTGAGAGGCTTGACCAGAATAATTTGCATAGATGTAGACTAGAGAGACAGCAGGAGATCAGATGAACATAGAGTTGAATAACAGAAGCTTTATAGAACTGACAAATCAATAGTCAGGTATACAAGACGAAACATTTGGCCTACTTATATTCAGCCACATCAGACTCTTAATGTCACATATGTCTGTTTTGGATCTTTTTTGGTTCTGATGTTCCCTGTGCAGTGAGTTCCTGGTAGCACACACACCTCGACACACTCTCAGGGGAATGATGAGTCAGGAACAGCAGATGACAGCACTGTCTGGTCAGGACCATAATTGCTGCTGCGCGCTGGGCCTAAGGGCTCTACTAGAAGGGCTTATGGGAATGACATATTCCACTTACCTTCGCAAATATTGACGGAACCTGACAAAGAGTGCTGGAGTAGGGACGGAGGTTATTTTAATTTCTTTTCATTTAATTTCTTAACTTTTTCCTGTAGGATGACATCGGTTTGACAAGGGGTTTTCAAACTGCGGTCTGGGAACCTCCGGGTGGGAGGAGCAAAGGGGTGCTAGGGAATTTGTCAACCGGTTCTGCGAAAAAATAATAAATAAATCATTTAAAAAAATTGACCAAATTTGACATTACATCCTGCGTTTTAAAGACTATTAGGAAATCATGAGATTAATCAAAATGGTTTTATTGACAGCTATAGTTTAATGTTTCTATTCAGGTTCAGCAGGTTAAAATGTAAAATATCGGGAAATATCTGGTAAATTTTGAATAAAATTATTTGCAGGAAGATCATCATATTTTGGGGTCTGTGGCAATAAAAGTGTTAAGCCTCCACAGTTTCATAAGTTTTGGTTAGTTCAAAAATCTCTGTTTGTATCCCCTAGAAGAAAGTACATTTTCCAAAGAAGAGCTCTAAATTTTCAGTTTGTATTGTGTTTTTCTCTATTTTGTTGGGTGTCTTGGATCTGTGATTTCTGTTTGGATACCTGTGCACTCACTCTCCACTTTCTTTGTTTTTGGGAAATTGAAACCGTTTTGGTGACAAGTCCAAATTTAGAAGCAGGAATTCATCAAAGTAACTGACACTCAGTAGTGCATTAGTGCTCTGAATGATTGATGGAGTTTGTGATCCAAAATGTGGCTTTCCTCGTTTTTTTTCTGGTCACTGCTTCCTCCCCCAAAGCAAATAAGCAAAAGACAGACAACTCCAAATAATTTCACTTAAATTCCACTTTAATACACACAAGGCGCAGACATTTTTTTTTTTTTGTGCATAGTTTATTTATATATTTTTAAATAAATGATTTGATTCTGTGCATTCTGGGAAATGGATAGAACGACACAGCGGGTGTGAGAAGGAAAAAAAGAGCCTGACCGTGCACTAATTTCATTCCCAAATTAGTTCGAGCCTGGGATAAAAGCTAAAGTCATAACTTTGAACGTTCCTTTGCGATGATGTACATAATTCATACTGTCAGTGTGTATTTTCTGAAAACAAACCCAACGCACGGATGATGATTCAGTGGCCTAGATGTGCGTCGCTTGACTCGTTTCCCCTCTGAGCTTTTACTTCCTGAGGTTTTCCTTCGCAACATTTTTATCTCTTTATTTCAATTTCCTCTTTCCTGCTTGGTTTTACATCTTATTGATCTCAAGTTTGTACGATCTTTTGCTACAGCAGCAGTGCAATTTGATTCATAATCATCATCGGCAGGTGCTCTCTGCAGTGTTGTATCGACATGAAAAAGAGTATTTCATGCACATTTCCCACATGACTTGAACAAAAAGCTTTTTAAGGCCACTATGGCCTTTTTATATCGTAATTATGAGACAGTGTGAGTGCGACAAGTTATTAAAAACTCCTTTTTATGTAAGGGGTTTTGGCTGTGTGTGTGTGTGAGGAGTGAGTGAATATAGTAGCTCTATTTTAGGTCAGCTACTCTTAAAGGTTCGTGCACGAAATTATGCAAATGAGTTCCAAATCCCCAGAGACTTCCAGGGCCCGATGACATCATCATCATCATCTCCATCTGATGAGACTCCAGATAGCCGGCTTGGTTCCTCCGGTCCCTCGTCGATTATACACACTCTCACACGCATGTACACACGATAATACTCATTTGTAAGTTTTATAGTGTGTGCGAATGGGGAAATTAAGACAGTGGAACTCATAAAAGGACAACAAAGGGAACGGTAATGTTTTTAGAGGTATGACTGTGTGGTCCCTTGGAGCGCTCACTCTGTGTGGCTTTAATTCATACTCTTTAGAGTCTAAATATTTGATGGTGTAAAAAGCCGGTGGTTTGTGTTTTGTGCCAGAGAAGCAGTAGCACTTGTGTGTGTGTGTGTGTCTGTGTGTGTGTGTGTGTTTGACTAAAGCATTAATCTCTCTGCTCTCTCTGATTGGAAAATCCTGTTGGGTTTAGGGCAGCTCTTCTTTGAATCTAGAGCATGGCAGTTGTGTGTGTGCATATCTGCATATGTTTCAAGAGAAAATAATTGTGTGTTTTTAAATGTATAGTTGTAATGTAAGTATTTTGAGGTGTGTGGTTAAAAGGGGGAGGGGAGGGAAGTGAGCATTATTCTAGCTGATTTCCTGTGTGAGCTTGAAAGACAGAAACCGTTGTGCTCCTATGTAGGTGCAGGAGTGTGTAGGGTACATTCGTGTGTGTGTGTGTGTGTGTGTGTGTGTGTGTGTGTGAACAGATGCAAGAGAGTTGATTCACCTCCTGTGGTGATCAAATCACCCAAATCCACACACAGTAGTACTGTATTTGACCATGTAGTCTCAAATCATATTTCACTCTGTCATCAGCTGTTTTGGCTAAAACAGAAGTACAAATTAAGCCTCAGTATCAGGTAAATTCGAGAGATAATTTAAGGTCAAACTCTCATGTTCTGCTTTGACGGTACTTCTAGCCTACTGTAGTAGGGTGGTAGACATATAAGCCTGAAAAAAAGTTGTTGTATTTTACAAATTCAAATATTAGGCAAATAACAAATATTGAGTTGTGTTATACTGACTCTTGAATTTCCAAAAATATATGTGGTCTTTTAGATTTTGTATTGGAAACTGGATTTATTCAGTTGCATTCATGCCTAAAATCGTCATATGGTGTGACATAAAAGTTATTCTATATAAAATGAGAATGGGATATACTCTCCCTAAGTAACTAACATCACCATAAATCTTTATCATTTCTATCTTAAGATTTACATTTTTGGGGGGGCCAGATTCTTTAGATTTTGTATTATTTTTCTAAATCATCATGCAAAGTAACATCTCTCCTCAGCCTTTCCAGATATTTTAGATTAATTATTTTAAACCCCATTATAAATCTATCAAAATGCTTGTGACTCTTGCTGACACTGTTTCTCTTGTTTCATTGAATTGTTTCATGATTTATAACTAAAAAAGTTATTTTATCGTCACAATTCTGAATGTCACACCAAATGATATAGTGCCACACTATATGATGAACCGCAGCACACCACAATTTGTCAATGCAAAAAAGTGTATTTTATATGCATTCAACATTCAATGACTTCAATTCGGTTAACATTAATAAGAATAAAAATCATCAAACATACTAAAATCGTTTTAAAACTTTTAAAATGTTATTTAAGAAACTAAGAAATATAAATCAACCATCCCACGTCAAGAACCTTCAACATGAACATTTTAAAATTAGAAGAGTGTGTGTGTTATAATTCTTAAACAGTAACAATATTATCCATCTACAATTAGTCAAATGTTGGAGACATTTCAAATGATATCGAACTTGTATAGTGTTGTATGATAATTTTTCATATTAAACCATATAGATTTTTGGGTGAATTTCAGGTCGTTTCAACATGTGGAGAGAAGAGATCGGGGAAGAGGGGTGAAGGGAATGACGAATGAGATGTAAATTAAGACAATACTGAGGTGGTCGGATTTGAACTTACAGTGTGAACAAATGGTTTTGAGCTTCTGAAATTTATGAGGCTATGAATATAGTCATTTTTTGCAATGCGAGTTTTCGCCAAATGTATGTGTTTCCATTGGGCGTATTTTCCATTCGCAATTTCAATTAGCTCAATTTGAAGGGTAATGGAAACACAGCTACTTTCATGTTGTATAAGACAAAAACATCTCTATTGCAAACCCCTCCACGTTGCTGTTGTTGTTTTTGGCGTATACCCATAGAAACCAATGTAGATATTACAGAAGACGACATGGGTCACACATTATATTGTATTTATTTATAGAGCACTTTACAGGCTACACAGTAACTCCAAAATGCTGTGCATCCCAAGTACATAAAGCAAAAAAACAAAACAAAACAAAAAAAAAAAACCTACGAAAAATCAGAAACCTACGGAGTGTTGCACAAGAAACATTACAATTAGGTCTTAAAGGCAAATGGATGGTACCAAATACCACATTTAAATGCATAATTCCCAAGGGAAGCTTATAAAATGAAAACAAGACAGGGCCCAGAATGGACCCTTGTGGAACCCCACTGGTGATAGGTGCTGGATAAGAAAAACACCAACCTTCACTGTAAAAGATCTTCGCTCAAATCTGACACAAATCTGGATATGAACAGTTGTGATACTCAGTATGGACAGTTAATAATTTAGATCATATTCCAATCCCTATAGAAGGTGTCTGTTCTGTATGAACTGACATGATCTCTTTACTTTTTCCTCCTTTCCCTCAGGACCTCCTCTCTCCTAGCATTGAGCATTGAGTCTTTCCCTGTATTTTTGTGTCCTCTCTTTACTTGACAAAAATTGCATCTTTTAATATGCAAAGCAATGGCAAACATGGTTAAACATGGTTAAATTAAGTATAAAATCGAAAAGGAATACATTAATTGAATGGGTTATTTAATTTTCATCATTAAATTCATTCAATATGTTTTGAATATTTATTTATTTATCATTAAAAAATATGTATTTAATATTGTGTGACAAATATATCATATGGTGTGACTTGGAAAAACGGTCACATCATATGATACAGTGTCACACCATATGACATTCGGTACTTACCAGTTAGTTAGTTAGTTCCCTGAAATTGCCCATTTCTGAATTTAAGTTTTTTGATTAGTTGGCGCCTCTTAGGGAAATTGTGGTGCTACTGTAGTGCCTGTAGTTAGTTAGTTAGTTAGTTAGTTAGTTAGTTAGTTAGTTAGTTAGTTAGTTGATTTTCACCTTGTGAAATATGAAGTACCAATTTAGTTAGGTTAGTTAGGAGGTCAGTTGTGGCCACTGTGGCCTCCTAGTTAGTTAGTTAGTTAGTTAGTTAGTTAGTTAGTTAGTTAGTTGTTCCCTTGTTGGAAATTGTTGTGCTAATTTAGTCAGATGGTTAGGAGGTTAATTGTGATGCCACTGGTCCCCATGAAAAATGTCAGTTTGTTGGTTAAATGTGCTTATTTCAGTCAGTTAGGTTGTCTTGTAAGAAGATATTGCACTAAGTTAGTTGGAATATTGTGGTCCTGCTCTATCTAAACTGTGTTACTTTTTTTGTTAGCTTTGGTAGCTAGTTGCCCTTTTGGAAGTTGTGCTGCCACTGTAGTGGACATATCTGAAATGGTAGTTAGTTTGTTGTTTGGTTGGTTGGTGCATTGTGGGGAAGTAAAGCTATAATTATAAAGAGATGTTTCTTACAAAAACACATCGCTTCGCTTCAGAAGGGCTTTATTAACTCCCTGGAGCCGTATGGATTACTTTTATGATGGATGGATGCAGGGTTTTTTTGGACTTTAAAAAATACTACCACCAATCACCCCCATTATAAAGCTTGGAAGAGCCAGCATATTTTTAATATAACTTAGATTGTTTTTTTATCTAAAAGAAGAAAGTCATATACACCAAGGATAGCTTGAGGGTGAGTAAATTATGCAAACCCAGTTTTTCAGAGGTCAGAACGCAAAATAAATATAGTACATTATATAAAAACGAATAAATGAATAGCAGCAAACTGGCTATTAGGCTATACCTGACTTAACATCACTCTGATCTCTCATATAATGAGAAAAGGAGCAAGAGTTAGTCCACATTGTGGGGACGGCGAGAAGTGAGCTCTGTGTTTTGCTCACAATGAATCCGGCCTTTGAGAAGATGTGCTCTGGGGGCGTGTACTTGGAAGTTAAGTTAAACATGTCGTGCAGTAAGTGCTGTACTAATTTAAGATTCCACACGTCGCACAAACACTTGGATATATGCGCCTAATATTAGCGCACATTTATCTAGGCTCACGTTAACGTTAGGGCATGCGGCTATGTAAAGTGGCTATACGTTAGACTACTACTTAAATGTTTTAAATGTCATGTTTGAGGTTGCATGTCATCTTTTTAACCTTTTTACAAACTAATTAAAATTTTGTCGACTTAAGCCTCTTCTCGTCGACTAACGTTTAGTCGACTATTTGGGGCAGCCCTAATAGGTAGTTAGTTAGATTACTTCCATGCTACTGTATTCCCCATGTTAAAATGTTAGTTTGTTGGTTAGTTGTCCTCTTGTGATATTACCATGCTTTAGGTAGTTATTTTGGTAGTTAACCACCATAGTGCCCATCTGAAACACTAGTTAGTTAATTTGTGTTTGTTTGTCCCTTGTGGGAGTTTTTTTTTTTTGTACCTCTTGCAGTGCCTGTGTTCAGTTGTAGATCTATTTTACATGCACACTTTACTCAGGTGTACCAGAACAACAGTCGGAGAGCTTGGAGTACGTGTATGAATTAGGCTAGGATGTCAAGTGACTTGTCGCTCTGTCCTCCATAACAGGTTCTTACAGGCTGTTGTGAGTGTCACATTGTAGTTTGTATTCCACTGCAGTGCATGATGTGTGTGTTTGAGTAAACATGGGCTGTGTGCATGGTTGTGTATGGCTGAAATCAATGTGCTGTGAAATTGCTAACTTTGTAGCTGTAGGGAGATCAAACTGTCAGAGAAAATAAAGATAAATCCTGAGATGAACCAAGATTACACCAAACGTCAATGTTGTTATGAAAAAGATTCTTTACTGCCCCCAAAACATTTTTTTTGTTTTTGTTTTTTACTCGCATCTGATACAGATTGGAATTTATTGCACATGTGTAAATACAAAAATCCACACTAGATCCAATTTTTTTCCCGCATTTGTTCTGAGCCACTAAGATACATATCCGATATCTGGACATCTGACCACGTCTAACTCATATATCTGTCAAGGCGAGGGCGGCACGTTTGCCCACAAAGATAGCTTTTTAATTCTGTATTATGAAGCAGACGTGCCTGTATGCGCCTACACTAAAACTCCCAGCTTTTTTATTGAGGTAGAAATAGAAAATTTATAGGTAAGAAATTACACAGAAATTGCTCATAGAAACTGGGTTTCAACCTCTTCCCAGTGAATTTTATAAATAAAAACCGCTTCGCTACTGAAAGCTACACAATATTTCTCAGCAACGAGGTGATAACTTCACTGTTTTTTAAATCAAACTCACAACTTCGTTATTACATAGAGATGCTGTACAGACACAGATAATTCACTCTCACAATCTCTCTCTCTCTCTCTCTCTCTCTCTCTCTCTCTCTTCAGTGAAAGACTCAATGACACGTAGCCAAGAAACAAACTGTGACCTAATGTGCTTTAAAATGTTTAGTGTCTCAGACAAGTGGGCTTTGGTGATTCACTATTTTATTGTCTTGTATTACATTTTATTATGTTCTATTTAAACATCCGTTGCAAGGTCACATGATAAACGCAATACAATAAACACAGGGTATACTTTGCATATCACTTATGACGTTCACAATTGTGACGTTTACAGCATACACATAATTTCAATAGGGGAAGTTTCTGAAATTTGGTTGATTTGAAAACTGATTCTTATTCAGGACCCGTTCTAGTTTCTGAAACAAATGATTTTTATGTTTGGTTTCATTAACAGTCCTTGAACGTCTGTGTTCTTCCACCGATGCAGGAACAACAACATGTTAAAACACTCAGACATGATAACCTCACAGTCTTTCTCATTAACCTTTTCATTCGTATCCGAATCTTGGTGAGACGTGAGAGACTGTCCTTGAATTTTCTTGGCAATGTTTTTCCAGGGTAGGTTGCCAGGTCTTTACCAAACCCTACCCATTACAAGGCTTGGGACTCTCTCTCACACACACGCATTAACACATATGGTCAATTTGTCTGCATGTCTTTTGGACTGTGTGGGGGTCGAACCGGTAACATTCTTGCTGTGAGGCGACAGTGCTACCCACTAAGCCACCATGCCATCCAGAACCCCACACTACTAACTTAATTAAATCGTTAATCAGAAATGCAAAGTGGATTGACTCGGTTACTTGTTACATTCCTTAAAATTCCCATCTGTAGTGGTCATGCTTTCCTGTTTCGTGTTCTCCTCCTTATACACTGAAAATAACTTTAGTTGAACCTTTTGAATGAATCTCATTCAAACCGTTTATATAAAGCAAAGTTGTAGTATATGTGTACATTAAGTGTCTGTGATTGGCTGAATGGAGTTTTAATGTCCAATCATTGCTAACGACAGTGAAAACACACTGCAGAGTGCAGACATTCAAACAAATACTGGTTAGTCTTTCTATGTCTACTCAGTCAATCGGACACCCTTGCCGATGGTGTTTAACAGGAACATGAACTGCCAGAAAATCAGATTAGATATCAGCTGACACCTAAAGGCAGGCCAGAGGCAGAGTGAGGTGGCTGTGTTTCAGGCCTGTTAGCTCCGGCATGTAGGACCAAAGCTACAGAGATACTCTGATTTGGTTTGTTTGTTAAAAGAGAGCGTGCGCTGGTCATGTCTGTGGGCATAATATGAATACTTGGATCGAACGGAGGACTGAAAATGGCTTATATTTTGTCATCTTTGATCATTAATTTGATCAATCTTTGTGCCTAGAAGCATATCTACTACTATTTTTTTATTTATTTTTTTGCTCACCGCCATGTCAACAGAACACCCACATTCACCATTAAACATACTCAACACTGTAGACTATTTATTTGTGTAAGTGGACTAGGTGAGAGGTGCCATTTATAAACTGAAATCGCATATTCATTCATATTAAAGGAGTTGTTCACCCAGAAAGATGTCATCATTTACTCTTCATGCCATTCTAGCTCAATTTTTTTTTTTTTTTTTTCATGAAACGTTTTCCATGAAACGCAGATCTTCAACGGTATGTCCATGCTTCTGTTTTCCATCAAAGTTAAGGGTGATGAGGACAACATGAGGATGTGCAATGATATCAATGTGATAACATTTTTAATTTCTGGGTGAACGATTCCCTTCGAGTTCACACACATCAGAAAAGTCATAGAGTGAAAATAGACGCCATAAATTGTTAATCTGATCCATGCAACTCATTACAACCTGCTGACTTGTAACAACTCTAGCACAGGTGAGTGAGGGGACACTGTAAACTCATCTCTTTTCAGTTTTGGCATATGCAGATTACGAGTCCATGAAGATCAGGAGTGGAAATCTGGGCTAGCATTAGCCTTTGGGCTGTGTCTCCCTAACCCCCCCATCGTGAGCGAAGTGTAGTCATGCTGTTCAACACAAGAACAGAAACCGGACCGACTGATCATGTCCTTAAATATTGTCCTTCACCTTTACTATCTGGCCTCACCGAGGTGGGACGTCCAATGCTATCAGGCGCTCTTTTTATTTTCATAAAAACTATTTGCTGAGCTACGAAAGGCTGTGGGATGAATTTTGGATTGAATGGGTTGGATTTTGTAGTGGTTACAAACCCCATTCCCCCCTCAATCCCCAAAAGAAACCTTCCATTTGACCTCCGTTAGCCACAGCCACGCTATCAGCTCTCTGTTTCCTTACCCATGTTCCTCATCAGCTCAACCGTACTGAATGACTGGCAGCCACCTCATTCTGCTGCGGCCCAGTGCCTTTGACCTATATTACATTAAAGGAATTAATTCTCTCTCTCTCTCTCTCTCTCTCTCTCTCTCTCTCTCTCTCTCTCTCTCTCTCTCTCTCTCTCTCTCTCTCTCTCTCTCTCTCTCTCTCTCTCTCTCTCTCTCTCTCTCTCTCTCTCTCTCCTCATCTGTTTGGGTTTGTGTGGTTGTGTTATGCAGATGCTGCTCAGCCTTTTTTTTCCACCGTGACTCTAAATGAAAAGGCATTTTTGGCAACATTAAATGCTGTTTAATGATGGCTTTCTCGTGAAACGAGATGAAAGTGGGACAGGAAGGAAGAGCCTGCACACTTGGGCTGTTTTTTGTGTGTGGCGGCGGCGTAGTAGATTGGCAAAGAAATCGTAAAATCCGTTGTCGAATTCCCTTCGCTGGGAATTCCTAACTGGTTCATTCTGAAGCCGCTGGGGTAATGGAAACTGAAATGCTATCAGCTATCTGCTCTGTCATGTACAGGCCTGGCTCAGTTCCCTACGACACATTCCCACTGCATTTGGTTTGCTTAATTTAGCTTTGTTTAGTTCCCATGGTGGTCATGGAAAAGCTGTATATTTAATTTAATTATAAAATTTGATTAAAAAAAAAAAATATATATATAAAAAAAAAAAAATATATATATATATATATCACTCACCTAAAGGATTATTAGGAACACCATACTAATACTGTGTTTGACCCCCTTTCGCCTTCAGAACTGCCTTAATTCTACGTGGCATTGATTCAACAAGGTGCTGAAAGCATTCTTTAGAAATGTTGGCCCATATTGATAGGATAGCATCTTGCAGTTGATGGAGATTTGTGGGATGCACATCCAGGGCACGAAGCTCCCGTTCCACCACATCCCAAAGATGCTCTATTGGGTTGAGATCTGGTGACTGAGGGGGCCATTTTAGTACAGTGAACTCATTGTCATGTTCAAGAAACCAATTTGAAATGATTCGAGCTTTGTGACATGGTGTATTATCCTGCTGGAAGTAGCCATCAGAGGATGGGTACATGGTGGCCATAAAGGGATGGACATGGTCAGAAACAATGCTCAGGTAGGCCGTGGCATTTAAATGATGCCCAATTGGCACTAAGGGGCCTAAAGTGTTCCAAGAAAACATCCCCCACACCATTACACCACCACCACCAGCCTGCACAGTGGTAACAAGGCATGATGGATCCATGTTCTCATTCTGTTTATGCCAAATTCTGACTCTACCATCTGAATGTCTCAACAGAAATCGAGACTCATCAGACCAGGCAACATTTTTCCAGTCTTCAACTGTCAAATTTTGGTGAGCTCTTTTGAATTGTAGTCTCTTTTTCCTATTTGTAGTGGAGATGAGTGGTACCCGGTGGGGTCTTCTGCTGTTGTAGCCCATCCGCCTCAAGGTTGTGCGTGTTGTGGCTTCACAAATGGTTTGCTGCATACCTCGGTTGTAACGAGTGGTTATTTCAGTCAAAGTTGCTCTTCTATCAGCTTGAATCCGTCGGCCCATTCTCCTCTGACCTCTAGCATCAACAAGGCATTTTCGCCCACAGGACTGCCACATACTGGATGTTTTTCCCTTTTCACACCATTCTTTGTAAAACCTAGAAATGGTTGTGCGTGAAAATCCCAGTAACTGAGCAGATTGTGAAATACTCAGACCGGCCCGTCTGGCACCAACAACCATGCCACGCTCAAAATTGCTTAAATCACCTTTCTTTCCCATTCTGACATTCAGTTTGGAGTTCAGGAGATTGTCTTGACCAGGACCTCACCCCTAAATGCATTGAAGCAACTGCCATGTGATTGGTTGATTATAATTGCATTAATGAGAAACTGAACAGGTGTTCCTAATAATCCTTTAGGGGAGTGTATATATATATATATATATATATATATATATATATATATATATATATATATATATATATATATATATGATCAAAGATGCATTAAAACAGTAGTATTTTTTTAAATATTACTACCATTCAAAATAACTGGTTTCCACTGAATTTTCAGCATCATTACTCCAGTCTTCAGTCACATGATCCTTCAGAAATCATTCTAATATGCTGATTTTGCTAATTTCTAACCATTATCAATGTTAAAAACAGTTGTGCTGCTCAATTTTTGTGGAAACTGTGATCCATTTTTTTTCAGTCTTTCAAAAGAAGTGTTTTTTTTTTATAGAAATTTTTTGTAACATCATAAATATCTTCACAGTCTCTTTTATTCATAAAGGACTGATTAACTTTAATCAAAGGTAATAATTTCTTTAAAAACACTGACTCCAAAACTACTATATTTTAATAATAATGGTGATTATTATTATTATATTTCTATTTAATTATTTATTTTGGTTACTAGTTATATTGTAAAAGAGCTCAAATATCATGTTGTGCTCCACTGGTGAAACAAATATGAGTTTAATGCCTTATGATGATAGTTGTTTTTTCCCCTAGATTTTAGTTTTTTCCACTAGATTTTTGGTTAACAAAAGCAGGATCCTGATTCTGATTTTTTTTTTTTTTTTTTTACACTTATTGATTTTGTTCATGTTCTTCTTGGGTTATATAAAAACCCCTGCAACCCTTGTCTATATTATAATGTACTTTTAATTAAAAAATGAAAGTGTTCTCTGGTTAGTCAAGCATAACACCCTTTATTTTCTCACATGTTGCTGAAATTATCTTATCTCTCAGGGCATGAAGCAGCGACCCGGGGGCCTAAACTACAGCTGTAAACATACTCACAGATGCACATTATTACTCGTTATCATGGCTTCTGTGTCAAAATGAATTGAACTGCATATTATTAGCAGTTCAAATGGATTTTATGGGCTGTGACAGCCTACTATTCTTATTTGTGATGTAAATAATATTGTAATTGCAGAGGCGATCACTCTCACAGGGGCATGATGCTACTTATTCACTAAAGTATTGTAGAAATGTGATTTTATACAAACGTTCAATAAACGAAGTTAATATTACATTTTAGACCCTATTTTAAATAACTTTAAAATACGTTTTTGGTGTTTTGGCAATGAAAAGAGTTCCAAACAAATGCACAGAAAAACTGTTCTGCATTTCCGAGCAACACAGCGGTGTTTCGTCACTGAACGAATCTGCTACTTTGAATGAAATGGTTGAATAAATGATTCAATGACTTATTAAGTGATTTGCTGCCAGCTACTGGTGGTAGATGCTATTTCTGTGCCACCTCTGCAGTGCAAAGACCAATTTTGTTAATGATTTATTTTGATTAGTAACAGCTGTAGAGTCTTATTATTATAATACTACATTTCCCAGGCAGTAAATATGGATCTTTCGAAATTTTTTGAAGAGTGCTTGTTTGGTCTTGGTCTAGTGTTGCTCTCAACCCCTCAAAGTCTTGGTCTTGCTTTGGTCTCAACACACTCTGGTCTTGGTTTTGGTTTTGGTGGTCTTGACCACAACACTGATATGTATACATACATAACTACAAACATAAAATAAAGGTTGAACTGCAAAAATCCTGCTGTAAATGTCAAGTAACCTCTGCCTCATGTTTAGACCCACTGTAACATCTCTCCCTGGAGGTTTTTTTTTCTTTTCTGTCATTGACCTTAAATACTTTCCCAGGTAGGATTTGTGCCATGCCTGAACTCAAAAAGCCGGCTACAAAAAGCCTCCTACCTAGAGACTTCTTTTTATGATTTTTTTAAGCTTTTCATAGTAAGGAGTGAATCATTCTGCAAACTGCACGACTCAATTACTCCTTGTGTACTTCTCTGAGGCTACATGAACTTGTTCACACTGTCAGTATCAAATCTTATCAGAAGAAAAACGAGGAGCTTTTTGATGGTGACGAGAGATGAAAAAGGATTATGATATGACATGTTAAATAATTAAGAATTACTCTTTTATTTTGTTGGGAATGTATATTGAATATGGATGAGAGACTTTTAGCTGGCTATTTAGAATTGTTCATTTTGTTGGCAATATAAAATTAATAACAAGCATCATGAATAATGCAAATTTTTATTTTTTATTTTTTTGCTTTTTATTTCAGCCACTAAGTTTTCTAAAGACAGAGCCAGTCAGGCAACTTTTGTATTTTTTTTTATTCATTTTTTTATTAATTGCAGCAGCATTTCACTGTGTACTGTGCTCGTTGAAAACTCTGCTTGTGTCCCACTGTGATGTTAAAATTTTGTTTGTCTTTCATGTTTTTGACATCCAGTATTTCCGTTCGTCATGAACCAGAAGACTAAGCGGCATACTTAGCCCAGACCATCATCATCTGTCACTTTGTTTAAAGGTCTCTCTCTCTTTCCGCCTCTCTCACTTCCTCTAACAGTCTCCGCAAGCGTGCGTTTAGAACGAGCCGCCTAGGCCCTGCGTGCTGCATGAAGCAGAAATAGTCGTCTGTGTGGAGAAGCAGCCGATCATACTGAATTAAAGCAGTCAGGCAGGAGAAGCCAGCTTTTTCTAGTCTTGGCCTGCTCCAGATCTCTCTCAGTCTTTCTCCCACGGCCCTTCTCTCTCTTTCTCTTTCTCTTTCTCCCCATCTCTCTCATTCTATCTCTTCCCCCACCCCTGGTCAGCCGTGAGCAACACTGTCTGCTGAGTCACACAAACAGAGGAAAAAAGCAGCAGAGAGAGTGAGTGAGGATGTGAACATGAGGGGTGCCCTGGGAAATGTTGAGGATGTTGTTTTTTGACCCTCTTTTTTCTCTCTCTCTCTCTCTATTCCTTTACTTCCTCTCTCCCTCTCAGCTCTGAAATGCTGCTGTTTTGCACCTCTCTTTTGTGATTCACTCTTCAGTTTCCTAATTATGAGCTGCCTGAGGTCCCAAACTATATCTGTTATTAATCAATTGAACATTTTCTACATGTCTTATTTCATTTACATTTAAAGGATGTAATATGACCCCCCCCCCCCAAAGTCCTCTTATAATGTTAGACCGTATCTTGCAACGTCAAGTATCTATCAATTACAGATTCAATTACTTTCTGTCTGTCCATAACTGTGACACTGGAAGCAGTCGTAGCATTAGGATTCAACAACTAGATACAGAATAAAGGCCCGTTCACACAAAGAAGGATAGCTATAAAGATAACTATAACAATAGTTTCCACACCAACACACGATATCGTTCTGTTTACTCTAAGCGCGTTGCGGTTGTTGTCTTGACGCTTTAAATGCTCAAGATCTTTAATGCAGGATGGATTCTGATTGGCTGTCAATCAGCTGGAAAAAATAGTTCTGAAAGTGATTCCAACGATCTCGTTTCTCTGTGCTGTTATCGTTATAGTTGTGGTGTGGACTGTGCTATTCTTATATTTAGAAAGATTTTTAGAATTATATCTTTTTATCGTTATCTTCTTTGGTGTGAATGGGCCTTTTATACCCACTAGTTGATTGGTCATTCAGACCAGTTACAGACTAATCCGTTTTGAAAATATTTGGTTTTGCAAATCAGGGTGTCTAGGGTCTATTTGCTGGATACTAAATGTATTGATGTCAGGGATTCCCAAACTTTTTTTGTCAGATGAATCTTTTTGACCTTAACTATTTACACAAATAACCCTTTGAGTTTAAGTGAATATTTCAATAATTTAACACATTTGCGTGTTCACATTTCTCTTATGTCGGTTAATGTTCACATAACATGCAGGTACAATATTTCATCCTTTCATTCTTCATTTTTTTTTTATTATTAAGTGTTATTTTGTTTTTTTTATACTTAATTTGTTAATTTTTTTTACATTTAATTAATTATTAAATTTTCATCAGCTCATGAACCCTATTTTGGGAAACCCTGTATCGATATCAACTAATTTGTTTCAAACGAGCAATGAAAATTCTGGTTTTCCATGATATTTCTCCTTTAAATATTTAAAAATATGCAGCAGTCATTGATGTAGTACTATTGTATTTAGAATTTAACACATACATAGGTGATTCTTTTATGTGTGTCTGTAGCATAAGTAAATATTAATTTCTGGATTTAATGATGTGACTGTTATTTATTCATCTGTGGTGATGAATGAGTGACACTGATGACTGCACAGCTCATGTTAGTGCTGATTAAAGGATTCGGCTGAAGAACTGATCTGTGCACTGCTGCTTACAACTCACATAAAAGACCTCCGTCTCCTGATGCACAGTCATCAGAGAAATGAATAAAACATTGGCCTCTCTTATACGGCATACACGTTGTTACACGCGCACACACACACAGCATCACGACTTTTGACTTTTCGTTTTGACTCGTCATATCGTTATATATTAATTTTGCACTTGTCTTTTTCACCTTGAAGCAATAAAGTATGTCGATCAGTAGTATTGACACTTTGTTTGCACCACCAAAAACATTTTTTGGGCTTCTTAACTGAATATTTGATCACAATTTCTTCTAGTCATGAGTGAAGTGTTCTACTTTCACTCCAAATTTGGTGATTTTGTAGAAACTTGATTAAGTCTTTCCCTTGGGCCATGGAAGTTGTATCACTTGTTCAAACGGCATCCCTGTTAATTTTTATTTTTATTGAAATACATAGGATAGAAAAACACAAGTTAACGTTTTTCCTCTTGAAATGTGGCTGGATCCCAGGGCTCCTTGGGTAAATTCTTTGTCTTTGATTTTTGGGAGAAGAGTTTTAGTGAATTCTATTCCATCATGACCTTTCACACTACTGAACAATCAATTTCGCAAAGCTTCTGTTGTTTACTGTTAGTGTTAAACACAAACAATTTATTTTAGCTAATATATTATTATTATAATAATATTTTATATAATAATTTAAATTTAATGTTGATAATGTTTGATTTTGTCACAGTGATTTCAAGGTATATATTTTTATCATAGAACACAATATGCAAAGAGTTCTACTGGGTATAAAGTCAGTATCTCTGTGCTCTTTGGATAGTACAACTTGCAAAAAACATGAGGTCAAGGCACTCGAAAATGTTGAAAAAACAGAAAACCTTTATTTATTCATGGCTAACACATTGCTATTAATAACATTCACATATGTTAATGTTATAGCCATGAATAAATAAAGGCTTTTTACATTTTATTCTACATTCTTGAGTGCCTTGGCCTCATGTATTTTTATCAGTTCATGCATTCCTTGGGAATCAAACCAATGACCTTTCCGTTGCTAGCACCATGCTCTACTGTTATATACATGGACAGCTTCCATGAAGCATTGTAGCTAATGTACTTGAGTCCCTCCTCGCAAATAAATATTTGAATACATTATAATTTGTATGTATATAGCAATAAATTAAGTTGATTTGTTGGTGTTATACTTATAACCATTGGCTATAAATTATTAGTTTTATATTGTACCCTTTCTTTAAACAATTACTGATGTTGCAGTGCTTCATAGAATTGTAGATACTTGCCTTGTAAAAGTGAAAAAAATCAATAATAAAAAGAGAACATTTAATTCGGTGGATCTTATTAAAATAGGGGTAACGGGTTTGTATAGATAGATAGATAGAATTCTTTATTGCATTGTACAATTTACATTCAACGAAATGTTTAGACTTTCCAACGTATACAGTTAAGAATGGTTAAGTACAAATTGCAATCGAAGGCCATATTAATAAAGTTATTATAATTTAATAAAATTACTTTAATTTATAATTCAATTGCTTTATTATAATTAATAAAGTTATTATAATAAATAACCATATTTTCCAATTTCCAGCAAAAAGAACTTGTCATACCATTTAGTATTAGTCTACTCATACTCAGTGTTGGGGTAACGCATTACAAGTAACGCAAGTTACATAATCAGATTATTTTTCATGTAACTAGTATAAACAAAATGTTTAAGTTACTTTTTCAAATAAGTAACGCAAGTTACTTTGTTTTCCCATTTATTGCCTGACACCTCTCTTGTCCCCATGTTGAGAGAAATTGGAAGTGCGCTGGATCATTTCACTTTTGGTGTGAAAGGGACTTTACATTTGTCAAAAATAGAACTGTTATTAAAGCTGCAGTCCGTAGCTTTTTTTGGGTTAAAAATTATCCAAAATACATATTTGAGAAAAATACATAACCAGCCAGTGTTCCAAAACTCTCTGCTTGCCTTGGCTCGATTCAAAGCGGTAAGCTTGTAATAATGTTTTTATTTCCAGTGGTACTGGTGGCTTTCCACGGGAGATTCGAGCATGTCTTTGCGTCATTACGTCACATCTGTACACATAAAGAAGGAGTCTCGGCTAGTAGGCTATGTTGCGAGTGAGGATGTTGGAGGTGGAGATTTATAGCCTTTTCTCACAGCACTTGATATAATTAAACTTATCAATAGAGGGAATGCATTGACGTCACTTTCCCGCCAGAACAAGCCCCCTCAGCTGGACTGAGTGGCAAAAGAGCTGCTGCGTGACTGGATTTAAAAGGTCAGTTCACCCAAAAATGAAAATTAAGTCATTAATTACTCACCCCCATGCTGTACCAACCCCGTAAGGCCTTCGTTCGTCTTCGGAACAAAAATGAAGATATTTATGATTAAATCTGAGAGGTTGATCACTCCTCCATAGGCTGCCTAAGGGAATGAAACTTGACGGCCCAGAAAGTCATTAAAGAAAATGTTTAAATATTCCATGTCACAACAGTGGCTCAACTATAAGTTTATCAAGCGACGAGAATACTTTTTGTGCGAAAAAACAAACAAAAATAACGACTTTATTCGACTATTCCTTTTCTTCCTTGTAGGCCTGAAACGAGACTTCAAGAGATTTCCACGACGCGCACGCGCGAGAACTTAACTTAAGTAGTTGAAGGAGATCGCAATTCTCGCGCGTGCGCGTCGTGGAAATCTCTTGAAGTCTCGTTTCAGGCCTACAAGGAAGAAAAGGAATAGTCGAATAAAGTCGTTATTTTTGTTTGTTTTTTTTGCACAAAAAGTATTCTCGTCGCTTGATAAACTTATAGTTGAGCCACTGTTGCGACATGGAATATTTAAACATTTTCTTTAATGACTCTCTGGGCCGTCAAGTTTCATTCCCTTAGGCAGCCTAGCAGTCATACACCTCTCAGATTTAATCATAAATATCTTCATTTGTGTTCCGAAGACGAACGAAGGCCTTACGGGGTTGGTACAGCATGGGGGTGAGTAATTAATGACTTAAATTTCATTTTTGGGTGAACTAACCCTTTAATAGGGGAAACTGCGAAAATGCGAGTAAAATGAACGATTATCAATTTAAACTAAATGTTGGACTCAATATAGTGTTCCTTGTGATCCATGGATATTGACATGCAGCCAGGAATCGTGTTGCCTGACATTTATGTGTGCCTGCTTTCGACAGCGGGGAAATAAAAGCAATACAGACCTAAACATAAAGCAAATTTGCCTGTGAACGCTTTATATAAATACAATATAGGTAGGTCTAAATCCGGGTGATCACTTATATTAGTGTTATATAAAGCCTATATCATCACATCGTCCTGCCCTAAAACTTGTATAGTTTTTTTTTGTCAGTGTTTATTTAAAAACATCCAATAAATGCAATGATAAATATTTAATTGATGATTTGTTAATATATATATATATATAACAATACAATATGTAGGGTATGATTTTACACCTAAATTCAGCATACTGACACAAAATGATTACTACAAATCCACCTTTCGCTGCCTGGAGTGCAGTTGTTTCTGTGAACTGCAGCGATCCATTTGCTCCTCTGTTCTGTAGCTTTCGGGAGTCGGTAAAAATATACCTCAAATCTAGTTGTACAGTCAATCGCAAAGCGCTTTCCCGCTTTATATGTGCTTTTTTTGTTTTTCGCGGCATTCACGCTGAAAACAAATGCAGCCGCTCAGTCTTTTTGCCACTCACTGTACATAACTGCAGGCACTGCGGCCGACGGTGACGTCACGCGCATACCCTCTATTTGATGGCGGATCCAGAAAGGTTCAAACGACAATCACCAGTGACAGATTCACCTGCTGTAAAATGCAAAAGACTTTGTTCGGACTTCGGAGTGGCTACAGAAAAAAAGAGACTGCAACCGGACCCATGCGAAAACAAGGATACATATCGGAATTACATTACATGTAGTTACGCAATGCTGACGTTGTTAACATTTAACAATTTGAGAACAAAGTATAATTTGCACGGTTTTGCGTGATATGATAAGCGATTTTTAGATTTAATCAGCGCGAGTTACTGCAATGTCAGAACCAGAACAAAAGTGGATGTTACTTACTTGTTCAGGTGACATTTTCCGGTGAAAGTTATTATGTTGGTCATACTTCCAAAAAGAATAATCTTTGATTCTGAATGCCAGTATCCACACCGGCGCGGTGACTGACACACACACTCTCCTTAAACACTGTGTTCATCCGCGCTGTGCCGTGTCGAAGTACAACTCGCGTAAAGTTGATAATTCCGCGAATAACTGCAATTGCAGATTTGGAACAGAGATGGCGACAAAGAGGAAAAACTGCGGACTGCAGCTTTAAACAAGCAAGCCCAGCCCAGGTGAGAAAGTAACGCATGCAATGCATTACTTTCCATAAAAAGTAACTAAGAAACGCAATTAGCTACTTTTTTAGGGGGTAACGCAATAAAAGGCATTTCTTTTAAAAGTACATTTCCCCAACACTGCTCACATTTAAGTCTGTGATTTAAAATTGTGATCTTACTGCCCAGTGTGCCCACCCCTTGTGCCTGGATGTCCTGGCATGTGTGCACGTGTGTTGGTGTGGTTTCACGTGTTTGTGGAGGTTCCTCCATATGTGGGAGGCCTGTGGTTTAAGAGCACGGACCGTATGCGGACACTTAGGTCTAGAGTGTTTCTCTCACCCATGTGTCAAACATATGTTTTATTCAAAGGTTTGATGCACCTCACACATGCATGTGCGCGCATTCAAAGATAAATTAGTAATGCCTATAGCTTTCCACTGGGACCTGGTGGGACAAGGAAGGAGTGTTATATAGAGGAAAAGTCAGTCTAATACATACCCATGAAGTCTCTCTCTCTCTCTGCATCTCACCCCTCCACTAATCTGGCTCAACCTGCTCGCTAATCTCTCAACTTCAGCACAATGCAGCCATAGATTTACAGTTATACAGCTACCGGCTTTCCAAATCGATGTGTTGTTACTCTCACCGTTGGGCTCTTACAACCTGTTGGTTCTACATTGCATCATCTCACCTCCTCTGCCCCCCCTCCGGTCTCTTCCTGAAGCGGGACTCCGACTCCCTTTGCTGGAATCTTATTGGATGCAGATCTTTGGATCTCGGCCTATGAGTGTAAAGGAAAATGCTGTCGTATTCAGAGGCACCGTTTGAAGCGAAGGTAGAAGGCGGCAACTCGATGCGTGAGTTTGAAAGTGACAGAAACAGAAAAATGAGAGAGACAGACAGATAGGCAGACAGACATGATGCAACTAGAAGACATCGTTCTGTCTGTTGCTGGTTGAACAGGTTAACCAATCACGTTTGGCCTGGTGAAATTCTAGATCTTCATTAGAGGAATGTTTTGGGTTCAATGCAAGTGAAGCTTTATCAACAATATTGAAAACATTCTGAAATAAAATGTATTCAAACCATCCATCAGTTTGTAAAATTAAATATCTTGTTTACAATAATGGGGCATGGGATTCTGTAGGGTTTAAAAGCACAAAATGTAAAGCTTGTATTTTTGTTTAATTATTCTGTACAAATTTCTTATTTGAGCTGTGTTAATCTTCTCTTCGGAGGCAGGACTACTGTTTAAGGTGGATGACTTTATAGTGAATGGATGTGTACTTTACGCATAGTTGCGTCATGTTGCTTGCTGGCATTCTGGTGTGTATGAGCAAAAAGTTGCAGGGTTTGCCAGAATTATATGGCAAAGGTGGGATATGGAGAATATAGGAGAATATAAGTTTACATAGGCAATGTGTTCAAGCGATTCTATCTACACTAGTCTAAAATGCGATGAATCTGAAATAGTGACTGATAGGGGTGTAATAATATATCGTATCACAATGTATCGCAATACAAAAATGCAACAATATATTATGGATAGTTACAATATGTATTGTATAGTTCACCCAAAATAAAAGTTACTGTGTGAGGAAAAAAATCAAGTTTTCAGAGTTTTAGTGTCAGTACTACATTAAACTGTTATATAAAATGCTGAATATAATGTATAATAATGCAATCTGGGAATATTTGTGGGTCCTGATAATGCCAAATGTCTTATGTTACCAGTAAAAAGTGACCTATACATTTATTTAAAATATATCTAGTCAGTGAAAGAGTGCAAGCATATTCGTCTAAAATAATTCTGTATTTTTAGCTTCAGAATCATGAATATTTTTATTCTGGTCTCACCCTTGTCCTGTTCATTGGGTTACCAGCACCAAGTCCAAGCCTATTCATTTACACACCCAATGTCATATAAAATTTACATTTTAATCAACAGTATATTTTTTGTTAACCTTTTACCAAATGTCTTGGTGTCACAAACTGCTCTGAGACAAGAAGGTTGAGGATCCAAATGCAGTTTTATTGAAAGCGTAATCCACAATCGTAGTCGAAAACAGGCAAGAGGTCAAAGCACAGTAGTAAATCAGTCCAATCAAACAAACAAATCCAGAGGCTGAGACAGGAACAGGAAAACCAGGACACAGGCAGATATCAAGAACCTGGGGCCTCATGTATCAACACTGCGTACGTACAAAAACACGGCGTACGTCAGCTTTCACGTTCACGGCCAGATGTACTAACAGTGAAATTAACGTAAGAATGTGCGTTCCTCCAAGTAAACTTCATGTCTGGCGTACGTATATTTGTCGTGATTTTTGTCCGTTGGCGACTCATAGAGGCAATAAAGTGAAGTGGCAAACATTACACTACCAATTGTTCTATCGCACCACCAGCTGTCAGATATTGCTTATAATTTGTAATTGATAAATTATTTGACATTGTCACACGAGTTTTATTAAAATATTATATTATGCAATTAAGTAAGAACATAGGCTATATAAAGCATGTCCAAATTGATACAACACGTCTAGCAATGGCAGCGTTGGCTTAACTAGGAATAAAAAATAAACTTCATTAATTCGGTCAGTAAAGATAAAAAAATAAAGTAATATTTTTATTCAGCAAGGACACATTGAATTTGTTTAAAAGTGAGAGTAAATGCATTTATAATGTTACAAAAGATTATAAGATTTCTATATCTGTTTGAAATAAATTTTTATTCATTAAAGAATCCTGAAAATACTATATCACGGTTTCCACGAAAATATGAAGCAGAAGCACACCGGTTTTCAACACTGATAATACTCAAAAATGTTTCTTGATCATCAAATCATCACATTAGAATGATTTCTGAAGGATCATGTGACACTGAAGACTGGAGAAATGATGCTGAAAATTCAGCTTTGATCACAGGAATAAATTATACTTTACTATATATTCACATAGAAGACATTTTCAGTGAAATTTCGTTTCTTGCTTGCTTTAGCCATGTTCTTGCAGGTTTCTTTTGCCAAATTGGACTAATTACCATATTTAAATTAATTTAATTGGGGGAGGAGACTGGGTGGGGCGTTGTGCTCGTGCATGTGCGCTCAATTTTACGTTAATTGGGATGTACAAAGAGAATATGCGTGGGATCCTTCGTACGCAGAGATCATAGACAGTAAAAGAAATGGACACAGCGACCCCATTGATTTCAACGGAGAAGACTTGAAGCCCGATTATTGCACTTCCTGTCTGATGTCTGAGCGAGTGCGCAGGCTCAAACTGAGCGTGACGACAGTCTGATTGTTGAAAATCTTCTAGTAGCTGTGCCAAGACAAATCTGAATCACCTAATTCCTCAAAAACGTTGTTGAAATATTTTGTCCCGTTGCTTTTATGGACTCTCTATTTATGGGCTTCTCCCTTGACTTTGTACCTTCATGTCCCCCCGATTGCCTCATAGACAGTAAAAGATTGCCGCGAGCTTCTCCTCCTGTCTATACGGTAATGTCTCTATTGTGCGACAGAAAGTCCCGTGGTTATGACGCAATCTTTAGCCTATTTTTACAAAAACGGCTTCTACGGGGTCGTAACGTAAGATACAAAGTAATGGAGCATTTTATACATTGTCGTGTTTCTTTAGAAATAAATAATCGACAAATTAAGCCTTTGGACGCCTCAGATGTAAAGTTATTCGCTGTAAAAGTGACGCCAAAATGAATGGGAGTCAATGGGATGCTAACAGCAGGTGAAGTTCTGCTACAATGGCGGCTCCCGCGAGGCTTCAACTTCCGGCTGATGGATTACCCCCTTGGCAGAGATTCATACATCTGCTTTTTTTTGTGCGTACGCACATTTACAGCTTTGTCCGTACGCAATGTTTTAGTATGAATTCAACGCAAGTCTTTGTACATGAGGCCCCAGGAACCTAGAAAACAGTGGAATTGCTCAGAAATGCTGACTAAACACTAAACAAGACTTTGCAGATAATGAATGAGAAAACCAGGCTTATATGGGTTGAACTAAACAAGGTAATGACATACAGGTGGATGTGATGAGTCCAGGCAGAGAATTATGGGAGATGTAGTTTGTTAGAGAATGACAATAGTCTGATGTGGAGTGCACTCTGGTGGCTCTCAAGGGCACTCCAGCTGGTGACCGTTGCACTTGGATGACATTTTCAGTAAACGTTACAAGATCAAAAACAAAATTGTAATATGAATCGTTTGCAATAAGATCTATATATAACATGCATTTACTAAATAGATGTGAATTTTGTGAATGTTGAGATTGGTGAATATTTTTTTTTTCACCCCGTCTTTAACACATACATATGCTGGATGTACATTTTGAAACAGTTTCAAAATGTTTCCACCAAATTTAATTTGGGATATTTAAATAGCATCTTGCTATTTCCATCTATTTTTGTCATGCAATTATCCCCAAAAATTCAGAAAAATATGCAGATGGAAACCCAGTTACTGTGTTTTAATTTTTATTTTAAACATCATACCGACATGTGGGTGTGTAAATAATGTCAGAATTTTAATGTTTGAACTATAACTTTAAGTCTTTACACGCGTCCATTATGCAAGGGTTCAATGAAGCCGCATTTACTGTAGGAACTCGTAGTCGTACTTGCTCTAAGGAAAGACTGTAGGAATGGCATGTGTGTTGCACAGCATGTAACTTCGGCTGACTCGCGTCAACTCCTGTTGCTATTGAAGCCTGAGGTCATAGCAACATTGATATGTTTGCACCAGCTCTGCAATTCGGCACTCTAGTACCGGTCGCATCACTTTTATTTATGCAGCACTTTATACAATAGATTGCTCAAATCAAGCAGCTTTACCGTATTAAACATGAGGCCTTTGATTTAGCTTGAAGTATATCAGGGCCTTTAAGAACCCCTGTACAGTAGCGCCTTAAGAATCTGTTTTAAAACAAACAGCCAGAAACGACTTTGAGGCAAAACGTTGGTTCCTCTCTAGTACTTTTAAGGAAGATTAATAAATAAACATATACCATGTTCTTTTGGACCAGATATTAAGGGAGGTAAAATTACGAACTCACCAGTGACCTACGCGATTATCGTCTTTCTTCCACTCAACGAAGTGTGAAAGTTCATGTTCTTTTATAGTTTAAGTATTTTTCTCCATAAGCCAATAAATGCTCTGGAACGAATGGGTTTTGTGACTGCATTGTGCAGAAATCTGTATATTTTTATTGGATGACTGTGAACTCTGATTCACCTTTATGGCAATTAAAAGCTTTAACCGTCACAATCAGAATCTGCTTTACATGTACGTCCAGTTGAGGCTTCTTCTGCCTTTCAGCTTTGCTACCCGCAATCTAATTGATTTCTGCCGTATTATTAATTCAATAATTAGATTGCCCAAGGCATGAAGTAGCAAGATTTCACTCATTTGGTCTGAGGATTGAAAGTACCTCAGTCATGAAATGTAATTGTGTTTGAGGCTTTTCTGCTCTTGTGGTTTAGGATGACACTGGGTCCAGTGCTGCCTGCAATGACCTTTATCACTTTTGGTCATGGCACTGGTATAGCAGAGTGGTTTAAAATCAGAGCTAGTAAAAAACATAGCAAGTTTGAACCTCAGAATTGCACAG
Source organism: Tiaroga cobitis (assembly GCA_030578255.1). Lineage (NCBI taxonomy): Eukaryota > Metazoa > Chordata > Actinopteri > Cypriniformes > Leuciscidae > Tiaroga > Tiaroga cobitis. The sequence continues at coordinate 52,468,613 of CM060595.1, forward strand.
TTTACTTAAGCAAAACATCTCTCAAACATCTTTCCTTATCACATGATTTCACCAAACCTTTCTGTTCCCATCCATCCACACACACACACACACACACACACACACACACGCACACACACACACACACACATACATACATACATACATACATACATACTTACATATACAGACTGACCAACCGCAGGAAGTTGGCTCCAGAGTTGTTCTTGTTGATGGGGGTTGTGTTTTATTCATAGTACATGAGCTGGGCAGTAATGTTGATCATATTCATAATGAATGTACTGATGGATATTAGCCCATGTGTTCAGTCTCTATATCGGATACACAGTACTTTCAGCACCTTTTGTTCCTGGGTCAATGGCCACTTGTGTGTCAGATGTCTGATGACTCAGTAGGCAGTGTTACATGCAGGTGGCCAGTGTGTGTGTGTGTGTGTGTGTGTGTGTGTGTGTGTGTGTGTGTAAATGCTAGCATGATGAGCAATGCTGCCAGACGTTGAGCTGTCTTCCCATGATGCCTAACCAAGCTGCCCCCAATACAAAAACACATTTGTGTCACACCAGTTTACCATCGCAAACACGTGTGCATGCTCAAACATGCCGGGAACAACAAGCTATATAGGCTTTGTGATGGGAAGGGCATATTTCGGTATTTAGCATAAAAGTATAGAATTGTTCTACACTCACTCGTATCTGTAGGTTTGTGAGTGTGATCAATTCTGGGCATTATTATTTTTTACAAAATTTTAGTTCATATTTATGTATTATTATTTAAATGTTTTAAATTAAGCAAGCCATTTGTACTAGGTTTACCTCAATATTTGTGTGTGTGATTGGCTGGTGTATAGCCTAATAGTTAAAGATCTGGACAGATCATTTAAAGATTGCGGGTTCAAACACCAAAAGTGTTCGAACCTCAATATGTGTTTTGTCATCATTAACTTACCTTGATGTAATTTAAACCATACATTTTCTTGTGTGTAACTCTAAAGGAAAGTTTCTAATGAATATCCTGGTCACTCAGTATGGTGCAAGTTGATGAGGACTGGGGCAGTCAAGCTCCAAAATGAATAAAAAAAAAAAAAAACACACACACTATAAAACATTCAAAACTACTGTAGTACGCAACACTTGAATGCTAATATTCTATAGTAATAATTAAAAACATTTTGGGCTATGATCATTAAAAAATATATTGTTTCACTTCAGAATGCTTGGAATATGGCGCACAAGTCTTTATTCAAACATCTATTCAAAAGTTCTCTATCAAGTAAGAAAAAGTCATGCTGGTTTAAATGACGTGAGGGTGAATAAATGATGACAGAACTTTCACTTTTGGTTTAACTAATCATTAAGTCACTTTTTTCTGCTAATGACCCTCTCTTGACATGGACAAGCAGTCAGTCTTTAATCCTCTCCATTCTGTCCGCAGGCAAAGCAGGTAAATGCCGGGCCTGCTGAATGAAGGCGAGCAGAAGCACGTCGCCATCAGAGGTTCTGTCTAACTCATGATGCCGTCATCCACGCGGAAGGCAGGAGTGAAAGACCCGGATGTGGCCAGCCTCTTTTTCAAAGATGACCCGGAAGAAGTCTTCTGCGATCTACACGAGATCGGCCATGGGAGTTTCGGAGCAGTGTACTTTGTGAGTATAGAAATGTTGAGGAAATGTCTTCTTTTTTTTCAGCTGCATCTGTTACTAGAATAGGGGAAAATGTGATGATGATGATGTCATTGATGATGTCAGTGTATAATTTGCATATATTTGCATCTCAATCCATTACTCTCCCCTTTATCTACAGTGTACTTTTCTATTAACTCATTTCTATTAACTATTTTAAAATACTGAATTATTTTCTCTACATTATAGTAATATTTCTTCTCTTTTTCTAAGTTCTGTAGAAGACGAAAGGCACATAGTTGAGACGTAAGAGACCAGAATAGCTTTAAGCTCGATGAGCCTTTTTTTGTCTTATTATTCTCCCCTTCAGTCAGTTCTTAACTGTAGTTAAACTTGGAGCCTGTCAATTCGAAACTGCACCACAGTGCAGCAGTTTTGTCAAATACAAGAACTGCAGCCTCATGACAAGTTCTTGTGCATTTCTTAATCTGGGAACTTATAGCATAAAGCCTTTGATTCCAAATCTGTGGCAAGACTGGAATCCGTCGTGCAAATCCTTCTCTCTCTTTTTCTCAAATACACTGACTCGCGTGCACACACTCACTCACTCACATCCGGACTTCCCATCCAGATGTAGGGCTGGTCTCGAGGGGAAAGAATAACTAGGAGACGCTGCTCTTAAGACAGATGTTCAGTCCGTTTAAATGCGAGGGCCAGCTGGCCCCATGTTGCAGAAAAGACTAAGATTACTCATGTCTGCCATACAGACTTCTGTTGGCGATTACAATTGACAAACAATGGCATTCCTGACTTAACACACACGTTCAAAAGTTTAGGGTCAGTGAGAATTTTCTTTTTTTTTTTCAGAAATTAATACTTTAATTCAGCAAGTGACATATTTGGGGTGAAAAAAATCAGTTTCCACAAAAATAAGCAGCAGCACAACTGTGTTTGGTAGAAATATATCAGTATATTAGAATGATTTCTGAAGGATCATGGGACATTGAAGACTGGAGTAATGATGCTGAAAATTTTGCTTTTCCATTACAGGAATAAATTACATTATGAAAATAGAAAAGGTTTTATTTATTTAATATTTTATTTTGTTCAATTGTTATAATATTCCACAATATTACTGTTTAATTTTTTTTTCAAAGATGCACAATATGTGACCAAATCATTTAAAGGAACCGTATGTAAGAAATGTATTTCAATGAATCATAAAATGGCCCTGATATGTCACTAGACATTAATAAATCATGTTTATTTCAAATACTTATATCACTGACAGCAGTAGTCCGGCCAGGATATTGTCATTTAAAAAGTGAAGTTGCAGCCCTCAACTGATGTTGATGTTGTCATGTTGTGTTTTGGTCTGATGCGCCACCCTCCACCTATCTACCAATCACGAACTCAGTAGTGTTGCTGCATCCGGGTTGCCAGCTCTGCTGTAGTTACCACAGCTGCAGCTACAAACGTGTCGGATAAAAAAAAATGTCTAACGTTACGAATACAAAAAAAAAACTTGTTATGATTCCGAAATACTTTGTGACAAAGTCCGAAATAAAACAAGGATTTGTTAAGGAGATGCCTTTGAAAAATGGAGACGGCTGAAAACGAAGAAGTATCTGGCAACCTCGAGTTAGGGGGGAGGGGATACACCGCTCTACAGTAATTTGAAAGTGATTGCAGTACGAGTTTTGGCCACAATCTTACATACGGTTCCTTTAAGGCCAGTATTGCCTTTAAATTTGCCACATTATTTTGATTAGGACTACAGTGCTAACTGATAATATTTTGGTTTAAGCAGTACTAAACAGTAAAAGCCAAAAATAGTATACAATAAAAATGGTTTTGGTTTCCCACAGGCCCGAAACTCCTATTCCCACGAGGTGGTGGCCATTAAGAAGATGTCCTACAATGGCAAGCAGACCACTGAGGTGAGAGACAAACTCTACTGTCATCAGCTCTGATAGTTTGACTCTATAATTGGACGTGTTAGTGTTTTACTCTCCATATAAAGCAGTTCTTCAATGTTAAGCAAACCTTCTCGTAATGTCCTTGACCTTGTAGATGATAAAATCAAAACATTTATTTATTCAGTAGTTTTTGGTTGCTGTTGTGACAGTGTGTTTGGTAATATTGTTTCAATGCAAGTTTCTGCTGGGTGGATGGATGTTAAAAGATTGTTATATGCTTATAAGAATAGACAGAATGACGGACGGATGGATGGATGGTTATAAGGATAGACGGGTGGATGGATGGTTATAAGGATAGACGATGGATTGGATGGTTATAAGGACAGACGGATGGATGGATGCTTAGATGGATGGATAGACAAAATGGTGGACTGGCGGATGGGTGGATGCTCTTCAGTTATCGGTATCGAATATCAAGCCAAAAGTACTGATGTTCAAATTGTATATGTGTGTGTGTTTCTTTGGGTTCCCCTGTTCAGAAGTGGCAGGACATCATTAAAGAGGTGAAGTTTTTGGAACAGCTACGACACCCAAACACCATTGAATACAAAGGCTGCTACTTGAAGGACAACACAGCATGGGTTTGTTCTGCAATTAAGAGTGATAAAACCGTTTTCTTGGTTCACAAACACGTTGCTATTTATAAAAACTATTTTTAGCTTAGTTTACTTTTAGGTTTATTCCCAGAATTACTTGGCAATTAACCATCCCTGCTTTTCCCAATAATCGTGTCTGCGTTTTTCATTCAGCTTGTGATGGAGTATTGTCTCGGCTCCGCTTCAGACTTGTTAGAGGGTGAGTTCACACACTTTCTTTCATGTATGCAAGTACAGTGCACACCCCCAGTATGCATTCACACAGAGGAACAGTAATTGTTAGAGCTGTCATGTGTTTTTTTAGACAGTGTTGAAGGCCTTTATTAACCGCATCCCAGACACGTTATAAAGCCCATTGTGTTTTATTTCTAGTGTCACTACCAAACTGCCATTGCATTCATGTTTTTGTTTCCTTCAGATGTTGTCATGGCAACATGCACAGCTTTAATGATAGACTGTTGGTTTCAATTATCGCTCCATATGTGTGTGTAAAAGAATTGAGAATTTCCAGTTTAACTTGCCATTGTCATTTTATGAGTAATTTAGGCTGCGTCTGATTAATTCGAGGCGGTTTTCCAATCAAGTTCTCAGTCCTTGTCTATAAGAGGATAATGTATCTAAATGTCATGTCAGTTCGCTCTGTTGTTTGGACACATTTTTTTTTCTTTTTTTGAGCACCACCCGTATAGTAACAACAACAGATGTTGTTAAGCACATGTTAAGATGTCATCAAGCATCTTTCTTTTATTTTTGTCCAGTTCACAAGAAACCCCTCCAAGAGGTTGAAATTGCTGCCATTACCCACGGTGCCTTGCTAGGACTGGCTTACCTACATTCCCATAACATGATACACAGGTGAGTCGCCACCTGACTGATGCCGTTTGCACATTATCAGCATCCTCAATATGCGTGAAATGCAGATAAATCTTTACAACTTCTTTTTTTGATGCGTTTATATGCTTACCGTAAAGCACTGCTTTTTTTGCCCCTCTAACTTTGTTTGCAGTGAGCATATTTGCTCTTTGTTTTGCATTGTTTTTCATTTTCAGCATTGGTCTGACTAGAATGATATTATTGAAAATGGGTTACATCAATTTATCTTTTTTTATCTTTTATCTTCAAATTTTTCTAATTAAGAGTGTGTGCTCTTCAGTTTCAGGTTTCAAAGTACAAAATCATTAAAATTATGTAAAGTACTAATCCATGACACATCCACATATGTCAATACCATTTATTGTCACTTTATTTAACTGCTTTACAGCATGCAAGTTCTTCTCTGTTTTGCGATTTTTACTTTTGCTTTCTTTCTAATTTTTTTAATTTATTTTCTTTTACTGTTATTTTTCAGCGTGTGTAGACTAGATCGATATAATTGAAAACTGATTATATCAAAGCTTAAGTTTTTTCTAGTTCAGAGTGTGTACTCTTCGGTTTCAGGGTACTAAACTGTTATAATTACACGTCCACATGTCAGCATACCATTTTCCGTCATTCTTTATTGAACTGAGTTCTTATGTTTTATTAGCTTCCAGTAATACGGTGCTATTTTTACTTTCGGTTTCTCTCTGCAAGGTGTTTTTTTCTGTTGTGTTTTTTTGTTTTGTTATTTTCCTGAGACACTTGCCATTGCATAATGTGTTAACATGATACTACAGTATGCCTGTACTGTCTGTCTGCAACGCTCTCTCTCTGTGATTTTGCTTAGAGATGTGAAGGCTGGTAATATCCTGCTGACAGAGCCGGGTCAGGTCAAGCTGGCTGATTTTGGCTCTGCTTCCATTGCCTCTCCTGCCAACTCCTTTGTGGGAACCCCATATTGGTTTGTACCACACATATTGACATTTTAAGATGATGACACATCCTGATAAACCAGGGGTAATTAAACAATTGTGTGTTTTTCTACCACAGGATGGCCCCAGAAGTGATTTTAGCCATGGATGAGGGTCAGTACGAGGGGAAGGTGGACGTCTGGTCTTTGGGGATCACTTGCATAGAGCTTGGTAAGTCGCTATGTTTTTAAACTTTACATTTCATCCATGTTCCGTTTTCTAATGTTCTGGTGCTTTATAGTAAACCGATGTTTAGAAGCTGTTAACAATTCACTGTGTGTTGTTACATCAAAACTATAGCTGATGCCCTTTGACCTTTATTCATAATTCAATATGACGGTTTTCCTTCCTGACTGTTATTATATTTTGTATTTATAATATCATAGATTAAACATGGTAGATGAAAATTTGACCAATATTTTCTTTTATAATAGACAGATGTGTAATTCTCCCATCATTTGATTTATTTTAATATCTTAAGGACTTTTTTGTTCCATTGGGATTTCATAACATGTAATCTGTATGATCTCATTTTACTCTCATTTCAATTAATTTAGAACGTGCTGCATTTGCAAAGTATGCACGTTGAAGCCCAATATTAGTACTAGTAACCCAATATTGGGACACTTTACAAAATCATAAAATTGTGTCTTATTTTCACATAAGAGAATCGTCATGTACACCCCCGCTAAGAACATACATTGAAGTGAAATAGCATTAGCATAATCGTATTAACAAATAATGTAGCTTATCATCCAGATGTTTTCTGTAGCATATTTTTTACTGTTTTTAACATGCTATGGTTTTGGACACACTATTACTAATACTGCATACGATTCAAGACTAATTGCTATTCAGCCTAAATATTGACATACCATCTGCTTCTGATTAGCATATGTGCATATTCATTCAAAATGTATGCAATGATCTCACTTTTTTTCTTTTTTCTTACACTGCTGCTGTTTTCTAGCCGAACGCAAGCCTCCCCTCTTCAACATGAACGCTATGAGTGCCTTATACCACATCGCCCAAAACGACTCTCCCTCCTTACAGTCCAATGAGTGGTGAGTGTCCTTCTACACAATCGCCAAACTGAAGTTGACTCACTCGTGTAGATATATACAGTATGTGTATACACTCCTACTCGTTAAACATACGGTATCTCTTAACTACGCACTCCTCTCACACTTTAAATGTGTTATGCAATAACCCTGACCCCATCTGCCGGTTCTTCGCAATTCCTGATCTAGTGCGTTATTGCACAAGCAAACTTTCAGTCCCTTCATCTTTCTGACCTGCAGTAAAGCCAAAAGCCTGCTGGTCTTTCAGGCCTTTAGTTGATGGATCTGGACATTGGAAAGCCAAAATATTGAGGGTGTCACAAAGTTAATTTGGTGACCTCTTTATTTTTCATAGTGTTTTCTTATATGGAGGAGATGTGTTCACAATACACATGACTTTGCAATACTTTTGCAATACACTTCACAAAACTAGAAGGAATCCTTTCAGTAAAGGAAAAAGAAAAAAAAAAAAAAAAAAAAAAAATATATATATATATATATATATATATATATTTTTTTTTTTATTTTTTTATTTTTATTTTTTATATATTTTCTTTTTATTGGGTTTTTAACAATTACAATTACAATCATATTCCCATCCCCTCCCCCCTACAGCTTAAACGTACAGTATGTAATTTTTGGCCACCAGGGGGCACTCGATCTAAATAATAACAAAAGACGTACTTTGATGACGTCGGAAAAGAGCGTGGGCTCACGGGAGTGTTTTCTCGCTGTCAATGACTATCAGACCTCTGAGGGAGAGAGAGAGGGAGTGCACGCGCGAACCAGCGATACGATGTTCATTGGAACACGCGCGATCTGTCATCCCCCACATTCCTCACTCATTCTAACTATGTATTTTGATAATCACGTCTTTTTCGAACAGAGAGATATATGAATTGTCAGACCCCTATTGAATCAGTGGGTGCTTACCTGTTTATTAGAATGCAAGCGAGATTGGCATCTCTCTGTAGCCTATATTTAGCTTGTCACAAAGCTCTCTACATTATTTAAATGCAACCCTACAATTTACCCATGTCATGCTTCTTCTCCTGTCCCAAACCCTTCTCGGGTCATATTTTTCACTCGTACGTTTGCTAGGGTGACCATATTTTGATTACCAAAAACAAGGACACTCAGCCAGCAGTTTTTTTGAAAACCAGGACATTTTAATCACTTTATTAAAACAGCCAGGACAGAACGTGAAAACAGGACATGTCAGGACCGTTGGTCACCCTAACGTCTGCGCTTTAAACTGGCTCCAGCAGCAGAACGTGCAGGCAAAGCATAATCGTGGTTCATAATTTACAGGGCTGCCAACTCTCACGCATTCAGCGCGAGACTCACGCAATTGAGCCAATTCTCACGCTCTCACACCACACCCCCGATTTCTCACGCTGAAGTGTCAACCCGGTCGGTCAAAGCCAGAAAGATGAGTTTATTTATAGATCTACCTGTTGAGCCACTCGTGATCGATTAGTTTTACCGCAAATTAGCTAAAATATCCTGTAATCTAGAGCGAGCGTGCATGCGAGACAGATGTTGAGCTCCTGAGCACGCTCACGATGTCAGAGAGGTAAGCGAGCGAGAGATCTTGCGCTTGCAGCCAAACCCCCCTCAAGTTTGGTGCAGTTACAAAATTGATACTAGCTACTACTTTTTTCTACGTCGTTTTCTTTTCTTTTATTGGCGGCAGTCTGGTGTTCCCCTTTGTGTTTGGCGGTTCCGCAGGAAGTTAGAGAAAATAGAGGAGTCAAAGGTTATATGACGCCATAGACGGGCCACAAAACGGAAATAAAGAAACGGCCCGTGTCTTCGAATTAAACTATACATTTCTCCGGATTTGAAAGTTGGTGGAAACTGTCGGGATAATGTAAGTACATATCTCATAGAAATATATAACATAGATACAGTTATCTTTGCTATTTTTAAAGCAGAAAAAATACATATTGTGCCTTTAAAAAAAAAAAAGGGGGTATTTCCCAGCAGTGACAGTGAAGAAATCCAGTATTCCACGTTTGCATAGTCCACAAGTTTTCTTTAAACATGAAAGGCTCGACAGCAGTTATGAAACATATAATATGAAACATAGTCAATATGAAGAATATGACAAGAGAGAAAAAAATAATAATAATAAAAAAAATCTTCATCTTCATAAAATATATAAATCACACTTTATAAAGCTACTTATCCAGATAATGTACTTTTCTAAATCAAACATTGCAAATAATCTGGCAGATATTTATGTGACAGGGGAAAAAATTAAAGTTGTGTCAGAATTCAAATACCTAGGCATTTTGATAGACTCTAAATTAACTTTTAAATCTCAGATAAAAAAGGTATGCAATCGAGTCAAATTTAATATTGCAAATTTCCGGTTCATAAGATCACACTTGTCACTTCAGGCAGCTAAAATGTTCATGTACACTACAGTATGGTTCTGTATCACATTACTTACTGTCTTACAACCTGGTCACAGGCAAATAAAACAACACTAAAATCTTTAGAGTCACTTTACAAACAGACAATTAAAATTCTGGATAAAAAACCATCAAGCTATCACCATTGTGCCATTTTACAGAAGCATAAGCTTTTAGGTTGGGAAAATGTCATCAAGTATTCAAATCTTTGTTTGTTATATAAAATCATCCATGGTCTTTCATCTCCTCCACTTAGTCAGTTTGTAAACATTAGGAACACCACACAGAGAGTAACACGAGGGTCGGCCCGAGGAGACTGTGTTGTTCCTCTGCGGAGAAGTGCATTTAGTCAAAGTACCTTTTCTGTCACAGCAGCACAGGTGTGGAACTCTGTCCCTCAGAACATCAGAGAACTCACCACATACACTCTGTTCAAAAAACATCTAAAAAACTGGTTCATAACACACCAGATATGTCAGCATTAATAAGAATAGGTATCTTCCCTCATCCCAACTGTGCTGCCACTCGTGTCTCTGCTGTGTCAATGTGTAGTATAATTTTTATAAATTAGTATCAATGTTAACAATGTCTATTATAGCAAACGTGTACACTGTACACGTGGTCATTGTAATCTTTTATTGTTGTTTTATTGTTTTTCTTTTTAGGTAGACAATTTTAAGATCTGTCCAGGGACAACAGATGAAAAATAGCCTTTTGGCTAATTCTGGTGCATTTACAGCAATGTCAATTAATATACACTGTCCCTGTCAAATAAATTAATAATAATAATAATAACAAGAATACTGATACAAAAATAATAATAATAATAAAGTAATAATAATAATATAGTGGTTTCAACAGAAACTTATAAAAAACAGGCATACACACATTACAAAATAAAAAATAAAAAACGTAAAGATGATATAACAAGGTGAAATTGAGGCAGATTATTCCATCTTAGAGGCAGGGGAGCTCTTCAAAATATCTTATAAAGGGGGACCATGTGTCTTGAAACTTACGTTTCGAACCTCGAATCATACATTTAATCTATTCGAGTTGAATGTAAGACATCACTTCTTTCAACCAGCTTCTATGTGTTGGAGGGTCTACCTTTTTCCACTGAAATAATATTAAACGCCTTGCCAGTAATGTAGTGAAGGCAATAACAGAACGAATATGCAACTCTGTTTACTTTCTGAATACATATTCCTGGTCTTAAAAAGGTTTGTCTACATATTTTTTCACCAAAATGCAAAACTTCTCCCTGAAATTACTTTTTGTCACTAGGCATTCTTGTTTTTCTAATCAATGACCATTTATATGATCCCCATAAATTCCTACAAAAATTAAAATCTCTCTCTCTCTCTCTCTCTCTCTCTCTCTCTCTATATATATATATATATATATATATATATATATATATATATATATATATATATATATATATATATATATATATGAACACTGACATTCAAAAGTTTGGGTCAGTAAAAAAAGATTCATATTTTTGTGGAACCTGTAATATTTTTTTCCCCTTTGATGAATAGAAAGTTCAAAGGAACACCATTTATTGGAAATATAAATATTTAACTTTTACTTTGAGCAATTTAATGCACCCTTGCTGAATAGAAGAATGAATTTTAATTGGTAGAATATAAGAATGGTAACATTTATATACAAAATTATTGAAACTGAAGTAAAATAGATTCAGAAGGTTTCATGATGACTGTAAATATTGCTTCAAACATCTCTGTAATTTTTTTTGCACATTCAGTACCCTACAAAAGTGTATAATACTGTAACTGTTGCATGTATTTTGTGAAGGTCGGATGCATTCCGGAGTTTCGTTGACTACTGCCTACTAAAAATTCCTCAGGACAGACCCTCCTCAGCAGAGCTCCTGCGGGTGAGTAATCGCATACACACAATGTCCACACATGCAGGGGAAGTTATCACGTCACTTATAAAGTCACTCATAAGCATTGCTCATCTAAGTTCAACCACGACTTCTGAGTGCCCACTCACTACTGTTAATTCACTCCCACTTTTAGTCACGTTTTCAAACACTCTCTGTAAATAAATACACTTGCTGGGGGAAGGCGAAATACTCGAAATGTGATACTAACACACAGATTGTTACATTTTAGGCTCAGAAATGTAAACTTCTTATGTAGCTTAATCTCATGTACTGAGAACTTTAACAAACATCATATGGTCGGGTCTACATTACAGCTGATTATGGCAAAGAACTGTTGAATTAGACTGGAAGAGACCGTCTGAGATATAAAATGTTAATCCAGAGTTTTAGTTTTACATAAATTGCACAATTCATAACATTACCATTCAAAAGTTTGGGGTTAGTGAGACTTTAAAATGATCAAAAGTTTTACATTACATTTACATTACAAGAAGTGCTATTTCATATAAGTGCTGTTCTTTCATCAAACAAATCCTGAAGAAAAAAGAATATCATGGTTTCCATAAAAATATTAAGCAGCAAACTGTCATACATTGATTATATTAAGTTTCTCGAGGACCAAATCAGCACATTATAATAATATATGAAGGATCATTTGAGACTGAAGACTGAAGAAATGATGCTGAAATTTCAGCTATGCCATCCCAGGAATTTATTGTATTTAATATATATTAAAATACAAAGCATGTAATATTTCACAATTTAATGTTTTTAGTGTATTTTTATCAGATATTTGCAGCCTCAGTGAGCATAAGAGACTTACCGATTCCAAAAGTTATGAACAGTAGTGTACATGTTACACTCTTAGCATTTCTATCATCTAAAGTTATGATACATTTGTGGCACATTTGCAGGAAACTCTGATGTCCATTTACAGAGTTCCCGCCCTAGTAACGTACACCCGCACATTCATAACCCCCATCATGTGTCATTCGTAAAAACGTCAATATCTTCATTTTCAAAGAGATAAAGAGGCTCTTGCAGTTGGGGAGTGCACTTCCTCTTCGCCATATCTGTCAGTGCTTCCTGTTCTCATGACAGTGGGTTCCTTACTCACCCGTCCCTGCTGACTCACACACATACACGTTTTCATATGCACAGCTCAACCCACAGAACATGTCATTGTGCTGTTTTTTCATTTGCTCACTTCCTGTGCCAGCTACATCCTTGGAGGGTTAATAAAGGCAAGAGGATTTTTTGATTGTGTGTGTCTTACTCAACTAATATAACCATGACTTTCTCTCAACCGAATCGCTGGAGCTGTAGGTGGACATATTGCTGCGTGGTGACTAATGTTTGTGATATCATGCTGTGGTGGGAGGCTTATGGATTTGTATCATCACCAAAATAAATGTGTGGTAGACTATAGCACTACAGTGGGGATATGGGTAATTATTGGCTGTGGGGTAGCTCTGGATTCTGGATCATTAAGGGATTGTGTTGCCGAAGTGATTAGTTTGTTTGTTTGTTTGCGCGTTGTATGGGTCTGTTTATGTGGGTGTATGTTACAGGTTACGGTTGATCTTGTTGGTGGACACAGGTAATCCTATTTAGCACTGAGAGCTTAGTGGCATGCTAGGCACGCACTTCAGGCACAACCTCACAGGGGTAGGCGGCCCAAGTTGGCATGGGATACCGTGGTTTCTTCTGTGGCCTAGGTTGGCACTGGGAAAAAATTCATTTCGACCCAGTTTTGGTGTCCCATTCCTCACTAATACCTCAAGTCTGGCCTTTCAAGCTCCTTAAAACCCAAAAGAAGTCATTAATCTGAGACTAGCATCAATTTATTCTATTCGCACCATTTGCCGCTTCCCAACTGCTGTCTTAATCTCACATGGGGTCTAAATCCACCTAAATTCTTGACCTACAGAGGTCTTGTCGATCGAGAATGAGCAGAGGATGTCACTCGATATCTGACAGTTAGAGCTGGAAGACTTCAGATTATGTAATTTCCTCTAGTTAAAAGGGATAATCCCTTAGATTAGTTTCCTCCTATGCTGGTCAGTCACAGATGTCCGTTTAGAGTGGCAAATGCTTATCCATGTTATCATTGGGAAGCCGAGCTGTTAGCTGTAACTGTCTTTGCCGGGCTTATCGGTTGAGCCGGTTGCTCTCCGGTGCTTTACCAGCTCACAACACAGACGCGATCTGCTTAAACTAAATGCATTTTTAGCTAAATTTGTAATTCCTTTCCAAATCACTCTCTATAGATGTTTATTGAGAGTGGTAACATTTATCAACAGTTATTGAAACCAAGCAAAGGTGGAACCAGTCCACTTTGATTAGGCCTACGAGATCGGTTTACGCTTTAGATCATTTGATGTTTATGTCAAATGAAAACTTAACTTTTTAATGTTTTTAATAGAAGTCTACTCACCAAGGCTGCATTTATTGGATGAAATATACAGTTAAAAACGGTAATATTGTGAAATATGATTACAATTTAAAATGACTTTTAAATTTTTTAATACATTTCTTGTGATTTTAAAAAGCTGAATTTTCAACATACATTATCTGATTATCAATGTTGAAAACAGTTGAACTGCCTAATATTTTTGTGAAAACTGAGATTTTTTTCATGTTAATTTAAAACTGATAAAATTTAAATGAAGAGCATTTATTTGAAATAGAAATATTTTCTAAAATTATAAACGTCTTTACTGTCACTTTTGATCAAGTTAATGCATCCTTGCTGATTCATTTCTTATTTCTTTCTTATCTCTTAATCTTAAAGTATTACTTTCTTAAAGTCCCCCTGTAGTCAATCATTTTATCCCTTAAAACTAATCTTTGATCACCAAAATGACATATTTAGCCGAAGAGAATTTTCTTCATGCCTTAAATTAGCTTGAATGTAACTATACACCCTTGCCTCATTTAGTATACATGGTTATCTGAATATGCAAATTAGCCCCATCTCCACTCATTCACACCAGCTCAGAGATCCACTTGTTGACGGTCACACGGTGTTGTGATTGATTACAAGGTAGCTTGTGATGTCAGAAACACAGGTGATTTCAATCCGCGATTTTGAGACTGTCTTTGGTTCACTGCAGTTTTAAGGAGAAAATACTCATAAGTCAATGCAAATTCATAATTTGCACATGGTTTGTCTGAAAGCATATTAAAAACACCACATATACATATAAACAACATTAAAAGCTTGATTTTCACCACAGGGGGACTTCTTTTTGACCCTAATCTTGAATGGTAGTATATAAGAACAGTTTATGCTTTAGAGCAAATGACATGCTGTCAGATGAAGAGTAACTTTCATTAACGTCAATAAACCAATGTAGGTTCCACTTCAAAGGCCCTGTTTTCACCTGTTATTAAGATGCGTTTTGGTTGATCTTATCACAAGTAGACTGTGTTAAATACAGGTGTACACAGGGTCTAAAACGTTTTGAGCTTGTTCACTTTCTAGCACTTCCAGAGGTAGTCGAAAACGCATTAGACCGGATTGCTTTCACAGTGTAAGCGCTCAGTGCCGCTGCTAGCCATTTTGGTGCCCTAAGCATAATTCCTTTATGATGCCCCCCCCCCCCCCCCCCTCAGTAAAAAAAAAAAACATTTTCATTTAGGATTTTCATTTAGGGGGTATGATAAAATTTTATTTTTTACAAATTAAAAAGTAACACTTTAGTTTAGGGACTTATGCTTACTATTATCTAGTTTCATTACTATGCAATGGCATGGTTTTATAATCACTATGGTCCCGAATTTGAGGCAGGTTAGCTAGCGGGTTCGGGGTTTCCCCGAGTAAATTTTGAATTTCTCTGAAGATGTGCATTTTAAGATGTTGTGAAGGCAAAAAAAAAAAAAAAAATTCGATAGCAACAGCTTTAAAACCATGTCAGTGGGCAACTGATTATTTTTCTCTCCTCATCAGCATCACACTCTTTTTCTCTTTGTTTTTATCTTGCCCTGTCTCTTCCCCTCCTAAAGTTGGCTTTTTTAATTTACTAAAGGCTACAATTTGTATTTTATTCTCAATATGTACACATTCATTATTAATCCTGTGCCTAACATAATGAAAACGGCTTTGTTCATGTTTCTTGTCCCCTCACAATGACAGTAGCCTAAACTATTACACTAGGCTACATGTTACATAGGCCTATTTTGGCGAAATTAGACAAAACTATATTAGTTTGCCTAATTATTTTTTGTCATTCGTTTAACATTTATGACCTAAGAAAAACCTGTCAAATATATAAAGTTAAGTTTAGCTACTTACATCTTATCTCGCACTTGACCGTACACTGAAGCGTCGAGTTGCAACTTGCACTGTTAAAATTCGCGCTCAGCGTCTGTGAACATAAAGCCCGCCTACTTTGATTTGATTGGTCATCTCAAATATTCTGACATTGACGAGCAGTGACAGACCAATGAGGCTCAGAACACACACACACACACACACACCCTGTCCTCTGTTTCTGACGTGCTCTCTGCTCGGCGCCGCTGCGGATTAAAGATGAAAGATGAAGAACGCGCTGAATCTGATTATAACAAGAAGTTTGATGATTGATTTTTCATTTGGCTATTTTTGGTGCCCCCTCAGCACTTGGTGCCCTACGCACAGCGCGTGATGCGCGTGGTGGGAGCGGCGGCACTGTAAGCGCTCATGTGGTCGAAAGCGTTCGAACAGCCACAAAAGACCACCAACTCTCTCTGACAATGCGTAAACATTATGGGAAGCGCTCCAGCCAGACGGGATTTAAACTTTGTCAGCTTGAGACCCAAGTTTGGTTTGAAGACAAAAACATACCAAGCACAAAGTTCTCCATTCCTGATTTCTAACTCGCACTCTCTTGTCTTGTTATGTAGTCTTGTGGTGGCTATCAAAGCAGAAAGAGCAGACTGTTTTTTCTGTCTTCTTCTGTGTGTTCATATGTAAATTATGTGAGCTTATTTTGTCCATTAGATCGAAAAATCTGAAAAAGGCCATACATTTACCCTCCCATAGACCCTCCCCTTGAAGGAATCAGGACAGAAGTGGTTGAAAATGGTAATGTCTCCCTCGTCTACTTGTGATCCGATCGACCAAAACGCATCTAATACCAGGTGTAAACAGGGCCAAAAAGGTCAATGTGAAAGCTTAATGTGCTAGAGCAGTTGACATGTCGTCTAATGGCCGAGAAATCTGGATTCTAACCGTTTTCTTCCAAATAAGTAAATGACTCCAGTTGGGTAATGGAAAGAACTCCAACGTGACCAATTAACTTTCAAAGAGTCTTGGTTTGTGGTTTACAGAGCACAGTTTTGTGAAACCAGTTAACATGCGCACATGCAGCTGCATGAACTTGAGTCTGTTCTCTTTTTATTATCATTGAGGAGGTGAGATCAAGTCCTCATTTAGCCAGCCATGTCAAAACCCCTTCTCCATATTCCATATGTCCACTCAGGGCCACATTACACATGAGCACCCTCTAGTGAGCAAAGGAAAAACATGAAATGACGTAATTCAGAGCACAAGTGGAGTAATCCGACACGCTGAGAGGATTGAGACTGGGTTTATTTCATGGCAGTTGAATTGCATCATGCTTAACCCCCAAATGTTTCTATTTGCTTTTATGAAATGAATGTCGTTCATGTAGTTTTCAGGTGAACGTGGGGCCAAATGAAAACACATTTTCCTCTATGTGATAACACTCATCATAAATTTAATAAAATCTGAGAGTGAGATTTGATTGATCAGGATGTTTTACACACAGAAGCTGTTTGTACATTTCATCACCACTTATTGCTAATTTTACTTGCCTAAAATTCCCAAAACAGAGTTGTTCATTTCACAAATCTCCTCTCTGTCCCCCTTTGTCCGTCCCAGCATGATTTCGTGAGGAGAGATCGTCCTCCACAGGTCCTCATCGATCTGATCCAGAGGACGAAGGATGCAGTCAGAGAACTGGACAACCTGCAGTACCGTAAAATGAAAAAAATCCTCTACCAAGAGAAACACAACGGCCCAATGGGGGAGTCTCAGGAAGAGGAGGAGGTGGGTACAGGAAATACTCTGAGAAATGAAAGGTCCCCATGAGTGTCATACACACACATGTCGAAATCATACTTGCCACTGCAAGTTTCATTTTGTATACACAACTGATATAACATTTATGTCGAGGCAGGGATTGATTTCTCTTATTTAAATATATACTTTACAGGTTTGCCATCCATGCTTTGATTTTAACACCAGTTGTGAGTAGGGATCGGCATTGGGGCCGATCAAGCATTTATTTTTATAAAAACTGATTGATTGGTATCGGTTATACTAAGCAGGATCCTTTATTTTACATCATCTGACAGGACCCAGTATCGGCAGATAATCAATATTCAATGACTGGTAGGATCAGGGGCACAACAAACTTGAACGAGACATAACCTAGTTTTGAGTTATACAATAATTTGTGACTACACTTGGATTTAGAATCAGTCTGTCAATTTTTATGTATATTTAGAGGGAATAAAGTTATACAACTACACTTAAGGGATAATAAACCACTCTGAGCAATATTATAAATATTTAACTTAAAAGTACACTGTACTTTATACAGTACTATACTGAACTAAACTTAAGGTATATGATACTATATGCTATACCCAACTATACACTAAACAGAATTACAGATATACTGAAAGTATATTAAACTACTGTAACTACTCTATCGTGCAAAAGTTTGGGGTCTGTATGATTTAAAAAAAAAAAGAAATTAATACTTTTATTTAACAATGATACATTAAATTAATTAAAAGTGACACTAAAAACAAGACTGGAGTATAGGCTGCTTAAAATCACAGGAATAAAAATATTAAAATATATATAAAAAAATTAATTGTAATAATATTTCACAGTATTACTGTTTTATTGTATTTTTGATCAAATTAATGCAGCATTTAGCATAAGAGACTTCTTTCAAAAACATTTTAAAAATCCCAACCCCAAACCTTTGATCTATAGTATCTATACTGCATACTATATTGACATACGCTTAATGTATAGAGTATAGAGTTAACTGAGCTATATACTTCAATATTCAATTATTTAATACAGACTGTACTGAATTACACCAAAAATGTATGAAACTGTGTATTTTTTTAACTACATTGAAGGTAAATAGAACTGAACTGTACAGTATATTGAACTATTAGGCAGAAAGGCATAGTGTGGATGTTGTGTAAATTGCTCTCAGTAATGAAAATAAATCTTGTTCTTCAGAAAGGTTGGTGATCTGTTTCTCTGTGTGCATTTCTCTGTCCCCTGTGCAGGATGGAGAACAGGCACGCTGTAAGATGAACAGTTTGGGCAGTAATCACTCCATCCCCAGCACGTCCGTGAGCACGGGCAGTCGGAGCAGCAGTGTTAACAGCCTGCAGGAGGTGCCCGACGACTCCTGCTCCGAGCTGCACCACGACTACGACAGCACCCTCGAGTCTTCCACGCACCACAAAAAGGTTCAGGACGCACACAAACATCTCCACAAGCTTTACAATGCACTGCTGTCGTGTTTTTTGTTTTGTTTTGTTTTTTCATTTAAATGCTTACCATATTTGATGAAAATTAAACAGATGCCTTCCAGTAGATTCCTGGAAATCATTTCAGTTGAGCTGTTCTTAGAAGACCGGCTTGTTACAATTTTAATGGTTTGAACAGTCTTTCTGTGCGCAGAGAAGGTATGCTTGGAAATTAGATTTAATGTTCTCTTCAAACAAATAGTTCAAAGATGCTCCCCTCATCCAAATATGCATACTTCCCTATTATACAGTATGGTATGCAAAAAAATTTTTTTATTATTATATATTATTATAGTGATGTTTCTTAAACTTAAATTAATAAATGTTT
Organism: Tiaroga cobitis; assembly: GCA_030578255.1. Lineage (NCBI taxonomy): Eukaryota > Metazoa > Chordata > Actinopteri > Cypriniformes > Leuciscidae > Tiaroga > Tiaroga cobitis. Next base: position 52,487,931 of record CM060595.1, read on the forward strand.
AGTAATAATAATGATTATAAATATATATTATTATTATTATTATTATTATTATTTTCTGCAATAATATTTTTTTTTGTTTTACAGTGAAATATGATAGTGATTTATTTTTATAATTTTATGTAGTAATAATATTAATAATTATTATTGTTGTTATTTTACAGTTGTACTGTAAAATCTTTTTTTTTTTTCTTAAATACTTTATTTTACAGTGAAATATAACAATAGTATTATTTATTTTTAATATTTTTATTTAGTATCAATAACAGCAATAATTTATATTATTGTTGCTGTTATTTCATTAGTGAAATATTACAATAGCATTATTTATTTTTAATATTTGTATTTAGTATCAATAACTAATAATAATAATTATTATTATTATTGTTGTTGATGGTACTTTACAGTTGTACTATAAAAAATGTCCTTAAATTATTTATTTTACAGTGAAATATTACAATATTATGATTTATTTTTAATATCTTTATTTAGTATTAATATTAATACTTATTATTGTTGTTATAAAATTTTTTGGGGGGGGGGATTGTACGGCCCTAGTTTATACCATATACCTATTTAACTACTGCACTGCATCGATTACATGCGCTGTACATTCTTTTGAAAGTAGGTGATTTGGGTAGTTAACAAACACATTCACGCATGATTGACACTTCTTGTCCTCAAGGAAATTACATCAGCATGCAGCAGAAATATGAATCGACTTTATGGGAACTGAACAGCCCTTAGCCCAAGTTGTTCTTCATTTTATTCACTGAGAGAAGATAAAACCCTCAGGAATATGAGCGTTTCAGGTCGACAAACCTCGTGGGTCGGTTAATAAAGATATTTTAAGATAGTGAGCGTTTTAGTATTGAACAGTCTCATGTTGAAACATCTCAGCTGATGCTACAGCAACAGGAAACATAAAGCTCCTGCTTCGGATGTTGTAAGGAAAATGTATTGCTTGAATGAACTGCAAGTCACTTCAGGTTGCATCTGCCAAATGCATAAATGTAAATACTGTGACGCAGTTAGACAACTTGCGGTTAAAACAAAAGATTATTATGTTGTGACACCAAATCCTTGACTGATTTTATTTGTGTGTGTGTGTGTGTTTTCCCCTTAGGATCATCAGTATATCCGCGATGACCTTCCTCATCGGGACCACCGGTCGGACCTGCGACCGTCCTCGTCGGAAAGAGCTCAGGCTCACAACTATAAAAACCGCGAACGCTTCGCCACCATCAAGTCAGCATCACTGGTGAGGAAAAAGAATGACATCATCCTCTCATCCCCCCTCCTCTCTTGCTTCTCTCTTTCGTTCTTTTCTTTCTTCCTTGGCTTTAATACACTCTGCGGTCATTTTTCTCTCTCTCTCTCTCTGTTTCTCAGTGGTCTTTGCCTCCTTCTCTTTCTGTTTAACCCTCTCTTTATTCGAGAGGAAGAAATGAAGGGTCCTACTTTTCTCTCACTCTCATGTCTGTTGTCAAGGCAACATGATTCAGTCAATAGCCAGCTGCACTCCTCGCACGAGTCATTGGTGTTGTTGTCTACTATTAGTTAATACAGTGTGATCCAACACCAAAGGATATTCTTCGTTTGGTTGGGTTTTGGGAAAATCTTTTTTTTTTATGAAAACAGAAGGTCAATGTGAGACATGAACGATACCAATAAAGAATGTATGCAATTAAGCAGAAAAAATAGTCTATTGTGATACAACCACTTCCACCCTAATTGATGAATATATGGAGATCTCTGGCAGGCAGTGTAGTCGATTGCAGTATGCTTGGTTGAAATGATGATGTCACCTGTTTTGGCCCCATTTTGCTGGAACGTGAGCGCCCTCTAGGGGCAGACAACCACAGTGGACTTTGTCTGATACTACAGACACTCATCTATCATTTCAGATGATCACAAAGGAGTTTGGTGGGTTTAGTGGGTTTAATGGGTTTATGGGCATGGCGCACCTTCCTAAATCTTTTGTTTTTTCATGGACTTGGTGGAAACAACTGTGCACTTTTTATATATTGATTTGCGTTTACAGTTGTATGGAATGAGACACAAGGATCTGGGCAATGCAGGGAAAGAGACTCTCTTTGTGTTTCATATGAAAAGCCGTAGAGGAGGGGTGAGGTTTAGAAAGTGAGACAGGGAAAAAAGGAGGGAAGACGAGAACGAAGGTGGGAAGGGACGACATATTGTATAGGCAAAACTATATAGGGATGAAAAAGGGAATGTGAGAATACCTTAACAGCCAGGTTGTAAATCGAAACATAGTATCTGATAAATCCAGTTGATGTCATACTAACATGTCACATTTTTGTTTAGATTTCTGACCGTTTTTAAGTTAGTTGTCTCCTGCTTGCAGTTTGGATTTACATTTAAATCGTTAGATTTTTTCCAAAACCTAGTGAACTGCCATGCTGTCACCTTCTAGAGCAGAATCATAACCGTCCTGGAACCTCATAAGCGCCTTTCGATAAAAATCATATTTCTGCAGTAGGAAAGATCGTAATTCAAAACGTTTCACAGCCACACTTTGTGTGTTCTTTCACCTTTATGCTTCTGGTTACCAATAAGAATGTAATGCTCTCAGATATTTTAACAGTGATAAAACCACCATTTTCCTCCTAAAATCAGCACAAAATGCAAACTCTGCAGATTCTGTGTGGGTCTACCTATAAGTGACTGATATACATGGGTAGCAATTCCTCAAGTCTCTAGTGTTCACGTGAGGAGAGCAATTTGTTTGGTCCAAATACCTTTCTTCATGTGAAGCACACCAAAGTCTTGACTTATAATTAATTCCAATAGCGTTTTACGTTTGTGTGCTGCCAAGCTAAAGCGGGATTCCCTTGTAAACGTACAATTACACTACTGTTCAAAACTTTGGACTCTTAAAGATTATTTTAAAGAAGTCATTATTATGTGATCAAAAATACAGTAACAACAGTAATATTGTAAAGTTTTAATACATTTTGAAATGTAATTTGTTTGATGGCAAAGCTGAATTTTCATCATCATTACTCCAGTCTTTAGTGTTACATCATGATACTTCAGAAATCATTCCAAGAAGTTTCTATGTATAAAAAAAAGCTCAAAAGAATGCCATTTATTTGAAATAAAATGATTTTGTAACATAACTGACTTTACGGTCACATTTTAATCAAAATGATGAAAAAGGTATCGTTTTTTTTTTCAAACAAGAAAAAATACAAACCCCAAACTTTTGAACAGTAGTCTACATACATTACATCACACATTTTAACTTTATTATTCTATTTTATTTTTTCAGCTGATACTATTTACAATTGAATGAAATCAATTGATTATTGAAATATAGTTTGATAGGAGTTCTCTTTAAAGGGGTGGTGAACTGAGAAATCTAATTTTCCTTGAGCTTTTGACATCTAAGTGGTCATCATATTATATGAATATCCTGTAAGTTTCAGAACTAAAAAAAAGTCCTTGTTAGTCCAATAAAACCTTGTTAGTCTAATGACACCAGGCTCAGCAAACGACTTGTTTTTCAAAGTGGGGAACTATGACGACAAAGAGGATAAAACACCACCTCGCAGAAGAAGATCAACGCCTACTTCAACACGGCCGGTTTAGCCCCGCCCACCGATTCCCACGTTTCGAGCGTTTTTGAGCTAGGCTCAAAACTAGGGTAGAAAATAGCCTATTACTTATTCATTTTGATGTTTTTGAATGTAAAAACCAAGCAAACGTCATAAGTTGACCTCAGACAACAATATAAAAAATTTTAAAAAGCCAGTTCATGACCCCTTTAAGTCACCATGAAATTATTATTTTTTTACAGGATGTTGCAGTGCGTATTATAACTGATTTATCCGTGGATATATCATTATTATTATTATTATTATTATTTAAATGCCCTCATAATCTTTAATAAAAAAAATGTTAACCTCCCCTCCCCCTCGAAACGGCATCTGTTCTCTTCATGACCTGTGTCTCGGCATAGAGGAGACTAAATATCCTCCACAACTGACTGCAAACTGGCATTCAGATCTGCCTAGTTGGAAACACCCAACTTCTGATGATCTAATCAATTCCTGAAGGACAAAATCCAGTCCCACCCATTTTTCCTCATTCCAGAAGCCGCTTCACTCGTAAATACGTCACAATAGGGAAGAAAAGACTTCTGTTTCATGCCGACTTTAACTCATCTGCAATCTTAGGTGATATGTTTCAGGTTCACTAAGCTTGTCGCAATGCATTCTTAGCATTTTCTGTGAGAGATGCATCCGATACCATATTTTGGCCACAACAACCTTTTGGAGCTACTTTTGCATCTTGTGCCTTAAAACGGCATTTATCTTGGTTGAAACGGAGCATTAAATTGCCTGTTCTGGCAACACATTAATTCCATTAGTGTCAGCTCCACATAAACATGTATTTACCTTTAATCGGAAATGGTCAGAAGTTGAATTTGAATCTAGTTAGGATGCCCATCTGTGTTACCTTTAACCTGAAAGTGTTTCTTTCTTTATTTTCCATTCTTTTTTTGTGACCAGGCCCAGGGCTTAGTGCTATCACATGCCCCTTTGCGGCTGATAGGGGCATTTGGGCAGAAAGCGATTGGATTGGTGACTGCGGTTACAGTGGGGCTACTGATTCAGGGTGATTAGTAAATTTCCCCCTTCAACAGGCATCTCATGTGACTGGCCTACTAAACACTGCTTAGCCCGCGCGCGGGGCCAGGCCTCTCTGAGAACCTCTTTCATTCATGGCGCACCTGCGAGGAGAGAGAAGCAGTGTTCGCCCTTCCTCTTTATTTCCATCCCTCTCTCGCTCTCTCTTTCTCTCTCTCGGTGGGTTTTGAGCGAGTGCTTTTGGGGGATGTAGTGCAGGCGACTCTCAATGTTCTCACGGGTGGTTTACTTCGCCAACATGTTTGGCATGAGGAGTTCAGGTGGGAGTTACGAGAAACTCAACGAACAGTTTGATCTGGACACGCCCTTCTTCCAGGTTTGTCTTCCACGGGTTTGCAAAGTCAAGGGAAGGGTGGGGGTTTTCTGTTTTCATTTATACATTTAGTCGCATCAGTGACATTCTAGATGTAGGCAAAGGCAATGTTGAGATAGGTAATAGTCACATTTGCATCCTCTTTGTCACAATCAGATATTGCACTAAAATGATGATTATCCTTCATTTTGATGGACTGAATTGTAATTTTTCCATCATGCTCTATTTGAATTTGTCAGCATAATCATACAGTGCTTGTGATTTTAACGTGCCTTTGATATCAAGAAGTTTTGGTCTAGTGCTGTTGTTGATTTCAGGGCTGCTTCTTTTTATTCTGCTATCATAATGTGAAAAGACGACACTGTGGTGGTGATGATGATGTGAGCTTGCGATCTGGTCACCCAATTTAATGGATCTAATGAATTATTCCACCGGACTGCAACGGGAATCCCTCGTTTCTCTTCCTAGATCCTTACATTTTCCTGTCTATTTTCATGGGGATGCTTTAAAAACAACCCAACAGTTAAAGGTGCCAGTAGGGATTAAAAGTGAAGAAAAGAGGATATAGTTGAAGTATTCAAGTTGGGAAATGCCTTTAGCTTGATACCTCATTTTGAATGATCTGACAATGTCTTTAAAATTTGGTCAAACTTTTGGTCACAATTATCCAATTGCCAGTCTTCCCAAGAACTGTGGGTTGCTTTTACCCTTTGTTACACTGACAAATCTCATCGCAATCATCTCAAAAGTTACCCTCTGACCGAGTTCTTTTCCATCTAGGTGACGCGTCAGATACACGAACATGAGCAGGAAAATGAGCTCCGAGAGCAGATGTCGGGGTACAAACGCATGCGACGGCAACACCAGAAGCAGCTGATCGCTCTGGAGAACAAGCTGAAGGCAGAGATGGACGAGCACAGACTGAAGCTCCAGAAAGAACTGGAAACCCACGCCAACAATGCCTTCATTGAGCTAGAGAAACTCGCCAAGAAGCACGCCATCCAAACGGACAAAGAAGTGGGTGATGTTTCTTTATTCTTCTGCTGAGACCCTACTGTTTATAGTTACTAGCCGATCAACTATTGGTCAATTGACATGATCTTGATTGCAAGTAGTGATTGACCAATGTGTCATCCAGTTCTTGGACTTGTATTGCTTTAACATCTTAAATTCTATATTATAAAATCCCTGTACAAAGAAACGAGTTCAAAAGTTCACGCAGGTCACTTGAAAAAGACCCCAGTTTATTTTATGCTTTTCCATTTTGCTTGTTAAACATGTAAATAGCTACGGGATGAATGCTAATTATTCATGCAACATATGTTGATTAGAATGTTAATGAAGCCTGAGAGAAAATAGGACTGTGTGGATCTTTTCAGTTAGTTTACTTCAGGAGTTGTTTTAAAATGAGAGAAAAAAAATCTGTGATAAACTGAGATGTTGATATTTATGATAAATGTGTTACATTCCTCCAGATGAAAACACTGGCAGCTGATGAGAAGAAGTTCCAGCAGCAAATCATGGCCCAACAGAAGAAAGAGCTCACCACCTTCCTTGATAATCAGAAGAAACAGTACAAGCTGTGCAAGGAGAAGATCAAAGAGGTTCATGTCTAGATATTCAAAGTTAACATGAAACTAAAAATGACCCTATTTACATCAACTGGTTCCTTAATGATATTCCTATATATATATATATATTTGTAATAAAAAAAAAATATATATACATTTTATCATGTAAACTCAAAAACGACTTTCCTGTTCGACTTACCAAGTCCTCTAATTTTATGATCCAGTCAATTCCTAAATGTATAAAAACATTTCATTTCTCATATATTTCTGAATATCATGTTTCACATGAAAATGTTGCTTTACAGAAGTAATGTGTTGCGAATGCAATTTTACGTTGACTTAAAAAGAGGGTGATCCGGCTATAATGAGAACGTTTCGTCTAAAATCAATGCTTCTTTTAATTCCCCTGTCTCGTCTGATGGTCTTTGTGATTTCTTTTGTTTAGGAAATGAGTGAAGACCACAGTACGCCTAAGAAAGAGAAACAGGAGAGGCTGTCCAAGCACAAGGAGAACATCCAGCATTCTCAGGCTGAAGAAGAGGCTCAGCTCCTGGGTCAGCAGAGGGCTTTCTACGACAGGAACTGTAGGGCCTTCAAACGCAAGATCATGGTCAAGAGGCACGAGTTTGAGCAAGAGCAGTTACGAGAGGTGGGGATGAAAAAAAAAGACTAATGACTGCCTAGCACAAATGACTGCCTAGCACTCTATATATACAGTACATTTCAAAGGTTTGGGTTCAGAATGTTCAGAATGTAAATACAGAAATGAATACACTGAAGACTGGAGTAATGATGCTGAAAATTCAGCTTTGCATCACAGGAATAAATGTATATTAAATAGATTAAAATAGAAAACTTATTTTGAATTGTAATAATATTTTACAATATTACTGTTTTTGCTGTATTTTAATTAAATAAACTTAGCATCGGTGAGAATAAGAATCTTCTTTCAGAAATCATAAAATCTTACTGACCCCAATCTTTTGAATGGTATTTTTTATGTATACATGTACATTCCCATGAATCGTATTTGGGGCTTTTCCCAGGGTTAATGCAAAATATGAACCTTTTCTCAGGGTTGATGACTCTTTTCAATTAATCTGTTTTAAAAATAAGTAAAGCAGCAATGTGCAAATCTCTTAATCTAGGGCTTTAATCAGCAGGAAACCTTCGGAAGTATTCACGGGTCGAACCCCATTTATGGTCTAGAACAGCAAACATGTTGACGCATAATTTTGGTCCAAATCTAGTTCTGGTCTTGAAGCTTCTAATAATTGTGAACCACTTATCAACATCTCCTTATACTATTATGTTTCATGGATGTGTTCATACCTCATTTTACTCTTGTAACCTTTGTAATTCGTCCCCAGAATGATTTGTTGAAAAGGTGTTTACCATTACTTTAAGTGTTCTTAATGATCAGAGTTATGGGCGAAATAATCCATCACATTTATGTTAAAGGAGGTATCCGAGCCATATCTAGGGACTATAAAATTATCAGAGACATTTATAGAGACTGGCTCTTTTGAGCAATCACCTGTCAACCACAAAATACACCTTAGCCAACCTAGCAACTCCCTAGCAACCATCTTATGTATCCACAAAGGATCATGCTAAAAAAGAAAAAACACAGAAAACACCATTAATATTAGTAGATTTAACAAAGAGGCACTTTTATTTAACTAACTGCAATTGGATTAGACATATTAGAGAAAATTGATTCCAATTTATTTATTTATTTTATTGTAAGCTAATGTAATATTTTCTGTTTTTCTGACTGTCAGGAGTTGAATAAGAAGAAGACCCAGAAGGAAATGGAGCACGCTATGTTGATCAGACAAGACGAGTCGACTCAAGAACTTGAACACAGGCAGCTGAAGACGCTACAAAAACTTCGCATGGATCTGATCCGACTGCAGCACCAAACAGAGCTGGAGAACCAGATCGAATACAACAACCGTAGAGAGAGAGAACTGCACAGGAAACATGTGCTCGAACTACGGCAGCAGCCCAAGAACCTCAAGGTAGTACCATCAACTGTGGAATAACATTTCTTATTACTTAGCTATATATAGTTTGAATTTAACCTACAAAATCTATGTAGGTCTCATTGTTTCTCTGACTGTGGTTGCAAGATTAGCCTTGATTTATTTTAGAAACTGGGTAGATATTAGGAACATTTGCAGGTCAGTAGAGACTGATGATGATGCTTAATGTTTAAATTAAACATTTTAACATTTAATTGCATAGGCACTTAGCACATTTAAATCTAAAACTGCGGTGACACTTTATAATAAGGTTCCATTTGTTAACATTAGTTAAGTTGAAAAATACTACTTCTAAAGCATTTAGTTCATGTTAATTTCAACATTTACTAATACATTATTAAAATCAAAAGTTGTATCTGTTAATATTGTTTAATGGACCGTTGTTTTTGTTAACTTATGTTATTTTTTCTTAGTTAATGCATTAACTAACGTTAACTAATTGGACCTTACTGTAAAGTGTTAAAAAAAATCATATTTTTGCTTCATTTCACAATCCTTTGAGACGAAACGCATATTAGATGATAGTTTTTGTCCTGAAAAGACTGTCAGTTTGTGTTTAAACAACTTTGAGTTGTGTCTCTTGCAGGCTATGGAGCTCCAGATAAAGAAACAGTTCCAGGATACGTGTAAAGTCCAGACGAAACAGTACAAGGCCCTGCGGCACCATCAGCTAGAGGTGACCCCCAAAAGTGAGCACAAGACGGTCCTGAAAGCCCTGAAGGATGAGCAGACGCGCAAACTGGCCATCCTGGCCGAGCAGTACGAGCAGAGCATCAACGAGATGATGGCATCACAGGCAGTGAGTAAAGAAATCACACTGATAATCATTATAATGGCCAAACTGTTGACCATTTATTCTAGTATCTATGTGAGCTAATTATAAGGCGTAAACAGATTGGAATGACATTCACAAAGCATTTAACGTTCATAATTTTTGAGTAAAACAGCGGATAATGATGTAGTGATATTTGTTATGCAATTTGTTTTTGCTAAAGTATATAGAGTGCAACAGTCAGGTTCTGGAAGTAAAAACTCCATTCATTTTCTGCATAGGGAAATAGATTTTTTTTAACAATAACTTCTAAACCTTTTAAACGCAGACCTGTTGTGCGCTCTGAGTTAATTGATAGTATATGGTTTTGTCATATATCTGTCAGTCCGCATTTTCAACTTATTTTTTTAAATAATCATGTTTAACAAATGAATTTGTGGTGAAAAACTACATTACCCATTGCTATACAGAAAATTCCACCAATCATAGTCTCGCAGTGAGCAATCCAGTGTTCATATGCTCTCAAAATAGTATATATATATATATATTTACAGTGTGTATGTATCATTAGTATATATAATATATATATGTACTTTTATCCAATACTTTTTTGCTTCAAATCAAAGTTTGTAAGGTTGGGATTCACCCCTGTTTGGTTTGGTTCATGGAAAAATGAATGGAAAAAATACTTCTGGAACCAACGCTGCTGAAAAAGTGGGCGGAGACTAATGCACTCTTTTAATGAATAGATTAAATTTGATTTCATGTTGTCTTCAAGATGCAACACAAAATGTGTTATTTATAAGCCGTTTTGGAAAAGCAAAAAGTAAGTAATTGTTTTGCTGATAGTTTATGAAGATTTTAAATGAAATATAAAACAAGGCCTCCCTTCTGTTCTCGGCCCATTGCCCGTACAAGAAAGCCATTGATGGTTAACCTAAACTGTGCTGTAGTGTCAGCAAACCGTCTGAGGCTCACATATGCACGTGTGTGTTTTTGTGTAGCTTCGTCTGGATGAGGCTCAGGAGGCCGAGTGCCAGGCACTGAGGCAGCAGCTGCAGCAGGAGATGGAGTTACTCAATGCGTACCAGAGCAAGATCAAGATTCAGACCGAGGCCCAGCACGAGCGCGAGCTGCAGAAACTGGAGCAGAAAGTCTCACTGCGCCGAGCGCACCTTGAACAGAAGGTCTAGCACTCTTATTATCCTCTTATTTACACAGACTCTAATTAAGAGTGTTTTATCATCAATAGTGGTGGTCTGCCAATATAGGATTTTCTAGAGAGCAGGGTATTTAATAAGCAGTATATACACACATATATATATATATATATATATATATATATATATATATATATATATATATATATATATATATACATATACATATACATATATATATATATATATATATATATATATATATATATACATATACATATACACATATATATATATATATATATATATATATATATATATATATACATATATATACATATATATATATATATATATATATATATATATATATATATATATACATAAATATATATTAATATAACATTTATCATCACTCTGCCCCCTCTCCACCAGTAAGCTGGTGTGTGGTGGGCGTTCAGGCGCAGTATGGCTGCCGTCGCATCATCCAGGTGGATGCTGCACATTGGTGGTGGATGAGGAGATGTAAAGCGCTTTGAGTGCAGAGAAAAGCTTATTACTATTAACACTTTTTCTTTACTTGTGTTAAAATTGTGGTAACTTTTTGTTATATCTTCATTGTATTGTATATTTAATGCAGTAAATAGGCCTATACAGATACAATGCTAAAGTTTGGGATCAATAAGATTTTATTTTGAAAGAAATTAATACTTCTAATAATTTTATTTAGCAAGGATGCATTAAATAAATCACAAAATATAGTATAATGTAATGTAATATATATATATATATATATATATATATATATATAATATATATATATATATATATATATATATAGCAGCACAACTATTTTGAACATTGATAATAATAAGAATTTTTGGAGCATCAAATCAGCATATTAGAATGATTTCTGAAGGCTGGAGTAATGATACTGAAAATTCAGACAAAATATTCATAATAAAAAAATAAATTGCCCTTTAAAAGATTTTACAATAGACAGTCACAGCAGTATAGCATATATGTGTGTGTGTGTGTGCATTTAATATTTCTTTTACAGCATATTTACCTTACATTTGATTCTTTAATCTCAAAATTTGAGATTTCATAAAAAAAGGTTTGATTACCTACAGCCTTGTGCATCCATGCTGCACAAAATCACTCGTACTGTGATCTTGCTTCTATACAACAATTGTATTAACAAAAAGTTTAATTATGCGCTCAGCTTGTCCAGTAAAATTAAAGGACTGGATCCATCCCTGAAAAATGAACATAAGTGGCACCGGTTCGTCAAAGGTCAATGGGACAACATGAGTCCAAAGCCAAAACAAGAGGGATAGGACTTACAAAAGCTACTTTGCTCCATTATTTGGATTATTCATTGAGGTTAAATATTACGAATCTAACCACCTTTGTTTTTGCTAATGTGTGTAATGAGTTCATAGAGTTTTTAGCTAATTAAAGGGAAGAAAGAAACCAAAAGCCTTCATTTCAGGAATGATGTAGTCTGTCGTGGAAAGATCTGTCCTAGTAACCAAAATCCTGCAGGTTCCTTTACACCTCTGTTGGTTTGACATCCTTTTGTTTGAGCTTCTGTCTTGTGTTCATAGATTGAGGAGGAGCTGGCTTCTCTTCAGAAAGAGCGCACTGACCGAATCAAACACCTGCTGGACCGCCAGGAGAGAGAAATCGACGCCTTCGACATGGAGAGCCTTCGTATGGGTTTCAATAACTTGGGTGCTTTGGACTACCCTAAAGATGACTACAGATGAGACCATAACACTCCACCATCCTCGCTCTTTCCTGCTCACACTTTTCTTTTTTTGAGCCGTTTTTGCTACTGACAGTCCGATCAATCCTCTGGGCTGGTGCCTGCACAGGCCTTACACATGTGGGGCGCCCTCTGCAAGACAACATGCTGGATAACGTCCTTTAGTTGTCTCTTTTTATATATAAATATTATATACGAGACGATTAAATGTGTCACAGTGTTGATGTCAATGTTTTCTCGTGCAATGATAACACTTTCGGTGTAGCTCAACTTAAAATAGAGATTTCAAGACAAAAGCAATACGAACTAGGGGTTTGCATTGCTAATTTTAATCCAGATGCACTCGTGCACAGGTTTTGTTCTTTTTGCAGATGTTTTGATGGGCGAAGTGTCATTTAAGAATTTTTTTAAAACTTTTTTTTTTTTTTTTGCAGCCTACTGCCTCTCGCTGCTTGAATCCCTATTTGGTATTTATTCATCCAGAAAAAATATGAAAAATACCTTTTATTAAGTATTGAAGAAATTTGATAAAGTTTGCATATTAAAACAATGTACATATTTGATAGGTGCATCTGTGACTCTGAGATTCTTATGGTATCCAACCATTTTTTTTTTCTTTTTTTGGGAGAATCGTAAATCACCTCAGCTGAGGTGCACAATGTGAATAATACATATGTGAATCCTAAACTCGTGGTACCTGCACAAAGGGCTGAAGGGCAAGGGACATGTATTTTGTGTATAGAAGGATTTATGGAGAACTTTTACTTATTTTCCTATTACATTTTAACTGAATTTCAATTTCTTTTTTATAAATATACATACACATCTATATATAATAAATGTTTCACCACCCTTTCCCTCCTGCAGTTACTGGTGAAATTGTCTCAATGGCCTCTTATGTCATGATTCTGTTTGGTTCTCTGCATCTTCTCCAGCTGTGTATTTTCTACAAAGTCAAATTAGTGAATAAAAACGCTTTACTGTCGCATGCACTTTACATTTGTTTTCAGATTAAGAGGCATGATTCTGTCAGAGCTTTTAAATATATTTGTAAATAAAGTGCTCATCACACAAGCAACATCTTTCCATAGTCTGATTTTATTATCCAGGATTTATTTTTTCCCAATGTGTTCATTTCCAGTACATAGCGGTGAGAAATTCATGAAATTAAAGGTGCAGCAAAAAAAAAAAAAAGACTTTAAATCATATTCAAAGGTGCAAAGTCTTTCTTTTTAACCTGAAGGTAGTCCAAATGCTTCCAAGCGAAGAGACACAAAAGGCGGCATAGATTGAAGTTGCTTCATTTCAATTTAACTAGAACAAAAGATGACTTGAATTTCACAATTTCTGCACAGCTTTTAAAGCAAAACACAGTTTCTCTAGTTCATTATTTTCATTTTTGAAATGGCTGAATTGAAAATATAACCCGAGTCAAGCTCTGACCAGAATAAACGGCAATAACTTATTCTAAATGGTCTTTATTTGCCAGCCAGCTGTTCGTATAGTTTGGGCACGTAGTCGTCCCACTCTGCCTGGAAGCAAGACCCTGCGAGCGGAGCACCGAGGCTGTATTTCTTGCGGAAACTCTGGATCTTGAATTTTCCACGGTTGTCTCCAGAGCGATTGGTGAGGACGCGTTCGGTGCAGCTGATGCTATCTGACTGCTCGTAAACCAGCCACAGGTAACGATGGAGACCTGAGGAAATCATACGCAAGTGTTACTCACTATTGATGCAACAACTTATGTGTTATTCTGCTGATTGGATACAATATATTCAGGGACATTTAAGACAGCCAATATGTGCGTTCGACTCACCCTCATTCCAAACACGTAAGACTTTCGTTCATCTTCAGAACACAAATGAAGATCTTTTTGATGAAGTCTAAGAGATTTCTGACCCTCCATTGACAGCTACGCAACTACCACTTTGATGCTTCAAAAAGTTCATAAAGAGACTGTAAAACTAATCCATTTGAATTGAGCGGTTTAGTCCAAATTTTCTGGTAGAGACACAATCGCTTTATATGATGAACAGATTTAATTTAGGCTTTTATTCACATATAAATATTGATCAGTGAACATAAACAAGCTCAACCGAACATGCTTGAGGCACAAGAACGAACCTTAGTTCTTGAGGAAGCTCAAACGTGCTGCGTAACATGAGAACAAACCTCATTGGTTCTCACGTCAAGCGAACATGCCTGAGCATAATGTGTGAAGTCGAACACACCTAATCTGAGCTCTCACCTGTTCCCTTCGGGGGTCCTGCACCAACGTAGTCCGACATGACACATCCACTGGAGATGTCATTTCCTTTCATGTTGACAACAAGGAAGTGGTGCCATTCCCTGAGATTAAACAACATTTATAGCGGATTTCAATATCCTGACTCTAACTTGTAATCTTTGGTTTAGTTCTGATACAATACCGAAATTTGGGGTCTTTTCGGCTGGGTGCATCTGGATCGGTCATGGCCAATGTGTACAGCTTACTGGGGTCACATCCCTCCCACTCAACGGATGTGGGCCGATTCTGCACCTGCACAATGAAAGTTAAAACAACAAAGATGCACATAAGTATGTAACAATCTTTTGAGATGACAAACACACATATTACTATACATAGTGCACATTACTTCTATAAAATATAAAGCATACTGTGCAAATGTAGATCTACAGCTAATGATTGTTTTACACAAACTTGACAGCATGTATTCATATGTATTATATTGTGTATCTTTATACATTTTGTATGAATAATGCATATGTTACTTTTGGAAAATTATAACCGTGTACAAGTGGTCACCATTATTAAAATAAATGTAGAATTTTTTGCACTTAAATAGTCTGATTTTTTTGTAAATATGTATGTGGTATTTCAATTAATATGGGATAAAAATGCTGTTTAAATTAAACATTTGTATGTGATTTATATGTCCCACTCTAAGATGCTGCTGTCTGCTTAACATGACAAAAACACATTTATACAATATGTATTTATATTACTTTTTATTATATTAATTATAATGCAACACAATTCGAAATAAGTTTTATTGTAAGACAGCTGACAACTGATTAAGGCAACACCATTTATTCTTCTATGGACTATATCCATGTAGAAAAGACCATTAGCTGTTCCAGCAAACAATTTTTTTTCCGGCTGGATGTAGTATTTCTTAAACTTAGACATATGTAATACATATTAGCTTGTACTTTTATTTATTTATAAATTCAGAACACTTTTATCCCGCCTGCCTAATTTATGTCTTGTTATGCGGGTCTCTTCTAATTCAAGCTGTAGGCTGTAACGTTAGCCCATTAATTTGCAGCTCACATATTTTGCACGAGACCACATTAGGATCACGTGATCGTGGAATTTCTAGACAGATGCAACTTTGGCTGCGTGCGTGAGCATTACATAACTACAGACAAACTGCATTTAATTCAACCCTCTTTAGTCAATGCAAATGCACAAAAATAAATAAATGCAAAACTGCATTAAAATGACCCTCCTCATACATGATGCAGAAGCACAGCTAGCCACAAGCACTGGCCTAATTCCTGCATTGGATTCTAACCTGAGTGGGTGTGAACACTTTTCCCAGCGCGTCAATTTCCAAAGAGCCATATTTGACCGTTAGAGGCTTGTCTGGCTGTTCCTCCACCTCTGTAAGAGCTAGAGAACCAGTCCATTCAGTAATATCCACAGGCATGGTGACTAACGGATCTTGCGAGATATCAACACAGCAAAAAAGTAGAGCTTCTGTCTCCCCCTACAGTTGTTTTTATTGTGTTTGTTCATTAAACTGTTCAGTGACTGGCATAGCCAATCAACTTGCCGCAGCTGACCATGATCTTAATTTTGATTGGTCAGATGGTCTGCCAATATTCTTCAACCCGCCTCCTGTTCTGATAGTGATGGAAAGTTCGACTCATTTCCGCGAATCGGTTCTTTTGAGCACTTCAACGAAATGGTTTATTTTCTAAAAGAACACAACACTATAAATAACAACCAAGGAAAAAGTAGAAACCGCGAACGTACAATAGAAGACAAATTAATGTACATTAATCATTTAAATACTGTAGCCATGGTTCATGTCATAAACAAGTTATTTACAGCCTAAATATGGCAAGTAAATGTGCATTTGCATCTCTTAATCTCTTGATTGATCTAATTATTATTACTATTATTATTATTATCATTCAAGTTTTTAAACAACTTTGTTTTGTATGCGATTCGTTATCAAACTGGTTCATTCAATTCATTGGAAAGATCCGACTCAAATGAACAAATTTGTTCACGAATCAGACGTCACTGTTGTACTACTGTATAATAGCTGACAGCGGTCAAGTTCAAAAGCTTTTCTAAAGAGCTTTTCGTTCTGTAAACTCTTGATTGTAGATTAAAATTAGACTCGAGCCATACTAGACACAATGTCATAACATAAAATTAGAAAACAACGTTAAAACATTCACCCAGGCATAATTTAAGGCACCTATAACGGCTGACAGGGGTCTTGCCTCCTGAACAGTATGGCTGCCTTCAGTAGAGGCAGACACAGGATCAAAGCTTTCAGGACATTAATATTTACAAGACCTTTTACAGGTAATGCTTATTGAATAATCAGATTAATTGTCGCAAAGCTTTTTCGCTCAATATTTATGTTCAAGATGTCAATATATGTAATCTCGTAATTTACCTGGTTATATATAATGCAGGCAATTCATATATAAGATACCCATAATTTAGCAATAATGCCCAGTGCATGTGCGAAACAAATTAATAGTTGAAACTAAGGCATGATATTAAGAGCAAATATCACACATTGTTAAAGTCTCTGTGGTTGAATGACTTGTAATCTTGATTCCAGCCAGGAAATTTGATTATGATCTGGTGGTTATTGGTGGAGGCTCTGGAGGGTTGGCATGTTCAAAAGAAGGTATTTGTCATCCCTACTTTAGAGTTTGGATTCTCTACTTCATTTACCGTTATTAAGAATGGTATTTAAGTTAATCTTTGTATCTAATTAAGATGAAATTTGATGTTTTCTTTAATGCTTCACATTTTTTTGTTACTTGCAGCTGCCCAATTAGGGCACAGAGTTGCTGTTTTGGACTATGTTGAACCTTCACTCAAAGGTACATGCAGACAGAACCATTTATAGTTGTCATCTATTTGCTGGTAATGTATTTATTTCCAAAACAACTAATCAGCTCATGCTGCCTTTAGGCACAAAGTGGGGTCTTGGTGGGACGTGTGTGAATGTCGGCTGTATTCCAAAGAAGCTTATGCACCAGGCGGCACTGCTTGGCACTGCTGTCAAAGATGCTAGGAAGTATGGCTGGCAAATCCCAGAATCCCTGTCACATGACTGGTGAGTTTCATGGATCTATATCAGAGACTGTATGTGGAGACATTGCTTGTAGCCAGAGCTGCCTTGTTGCAATAAGTGTGGCTAATACTGATCAGAGCATGTTATGAAATTAATATAATATTCAGAGTTTTGTTTCAGGTCAGTGACATAAGTACTACTTTCATAAACACTTTATATGGCACAGCACCATCTTGTGGTGAAAAACCAGATATATAACAGGTCAAATCAAATCATTTCACTAGAGGGCACTCCAGGTCTGATAAAAAGGTTAGGGTTTTTACAGGTTTGGTCCAAATGTTGGCCTTTAAATACAACTTCCAATTCGGCTACAATAGCAATGTTAGGTTGTATTTGTTTTTTTTTTGTTTTTTTAGCTAACAGCTTTGGAGATAATATAGCACTTGCTGCATTGTTGGCTAGACAAATTATTAATTGGAAGCTGTCATCTCCTCCAACCTGTCGTCTATGGGGGTTTGACCTTCTGTTTGCCCTCAAACTTGTAAAGATTCAATTCGAAGTCAGAGGAAACTCTGTATTATAAATTATGGAGCCCTTTTATACATTACTTTAAGGACAGGAACTTGTGTTAAAATGTCTTTATTTAGGTATGCAATATGCATATATTACTGTGTATATTATGTGTATACAGGTGAAACGCGAAAAATTTGAATATCGTGCAAAAGTTCATTTATTTCAGTAATTCAACTTAAAAGGTGAAACTAATATATTATATGGAATCATTACATGCAAAGTGAGATATGTCAAGCCTTTATTTGTTATCATTTTGATGATTATGGTTTACAGCTATGAAAACCTTTTCACAATATTCTAATTTGGGGTTTTCATAATGCATGTAATGAGTCTATATAATATATTAGTTTCACTTTTTAACTTTTGTAGCTTTTCTTCATACTATGAAAGTCAACTTAAGGGTGAGTAAATGATTTAGGGTGAACTATCCCTTTAACTAATGATGAGCAATACATTTGTTACAGTATTAATTCATCTTTGTTTACATTAGTTAATATAAATACAGCTGTTCATTGTTACTTCATGTTAGCTCAGGTCCATTAAATAATATTAACAGATACAACTTTTGGTTTTAATAAATTATTAGTACATGCTGGAATTAACATTAATTAAGATTAATATTTGCTTTGAAGTATTTTTTCATTGTTAGTTTAACTAATTTGAACAAATGGATTGTAAATCGTTACCAATTGATCTCCTCTTTATAGCTCATTTAAATCATGTGCATGTGCTCAAACCTATTTCAGTGCAGAAGTTGATAGATGAAATATTAGATCTCAAATGTTGTGACCAGATAAGAGAAGTTTTTGTGTAATCTGTGGCAGGTCAACGATGGCTGAGGCTGTCCAGAACCATGTGAGGTCTATAAACTGGGGCCACAGAGTGCAACTACAAGACAAGTAAGTTTTACTATTAAAACAACATGGCCAAAATGTTCTTTTTCCTATATGGTTTGTATGTTTTACATGGAGCCCATTTGTCAATCAAGAACAACTTAAACGCAACTTAACTGTTTATTTCGTTTAGTAAATGATGGCTATTTCTGTGCAGATCCCATCAAGCTTTTTAACATCATCCTTATAATGTTACGCTGACTTTGGCTGTTGGAAAAAGTAATTCACATTAGTAGTATAATGGGTCAGAATCTGGGTTTTTGGACCACAGGTTGAGGGTTAAAAAAATGTTATCACCATTTTTGTATTCCAGGAGGGAAATAAAAATGAAATATTTTTAAATAGACTGGAGGAATTAACATTTTGTCTGAAACTCTAGTAAATGACATTTGTTTGGTTAGTTAGTTCTATTCCGAATTGTGGGAGAATCATGATCTCTATGTAAAAAAAAAAAAATTGCGAATGATTTTGGATGAAATACACAGACATTATAGAGCAGAATCTTTATTTCCCTGTAGATCTCATTAGCTGTCTATCTCTTTCACCATCTAATCAGGTAATTGCAGTCTGAGGCTAAATGAATGCACCATTGTGATAAATTGTCCTAAATTTCAGACGTCTTGCTGTATGGCTGTGAGGCAAACAGGTGTGGTGATGTCATTTCCCAGAATGCTCCAAATATATGTCTTGATGTTAGAGCAGAGGTGTCCGTTTGGGTTTGAACATCAATATTATTAATGATCAAATCTTGTTTTGTTGATGAGCTTTCTTACATCTCCATGACTTTGTAGAACTAAATTCACTGACTTTTGCAAAGTTGATGGGGAATTGTGATGTCAGTAGGCAACTTTCTTACTATCTCTCTTACTTCGACTTTCTATCTCCCTGTCCGATGTAACAGGAAGGTGAAATATTTGAATATGAATGGCAGTCTGGTGGATAAACACACTATCAGAGCTGTAAATGCCAAAGGGGAAGAGGTATGATTTTGAATTTACAGCAACTTAATTCTCTAAAATGTTATTTAACCACCAATCTCTTGTGCCATATTCCTGATTGTCCTGCATCGTTGTATTCACAGATTACATTGACCACCAAAAACATTGTGTTAGCTACTGGTGGACGGCCGAAGTACCCTACACATGTAAGTGTGAGTGCCAGTGCAGGCGGGCATGTGTGGCTGTTGTCTTTCCAGTATGTGACCTTGTTCTGCTGATAGGCGTGTGGGAGAGATAATTTCCTTTCTGGCTTTCCAAATATGATACAATTGATCTTATTCCTAATCACACTTGAAAGCCTGTTATTTATCTTTGCTTCAGTTGAGATACTGGTAAAGGATACAAATGTGATACAAATCACCCCTTAAAAATGACACGTATAAAGAAAGTGATGCCTCTTCTTAGGAAAAATTAATATTTTGCATTGTGACAGTATTTTATAATTATATAAATAATATGATCATTTATATTGCAAAATTGTCATTATTGATAGAATTATTTACAATAATATATTTAGAATTGTATATTATTAACTTTTTTACAGTCTATGATTATTACTATTACATTACAAAAAAACACTTGATATTATTCTTAATTTTATATTGATTTGAATGTTTTTTACAGCTTTAAAATATTCACAAAAAAAAAATTCAATTAAATTCTGCTTATGCTGCATATTTAATCTTTAAAGTGTCTCATTTGGGTTTGAACTGTGCGGTTTATCCTCCAGGTGCCAGGAGCTATGGAGTTCGGGATCACAAGTGATGATGTCTTCTGGCTCAGAGAGTCACCAAAAAAAACGTAAGTGACTTTTGTGTTGTGAACAGATGTGAGCAAACGCTTTCAGCACTTTAATGTGTGTTTCAACATTAAGTGGTCAAGAAATCTGCTTTACCTGTTGCTTTGCTCAAGTGTCCTTGTTATTTTTAGCCAGCTGATTTTGTTAGTCTGCAAGTATATTCAATTTATATTATACTTTTTTCCCATAATGCACTTAACAAAATAAGAACTTCATTTAAATATGAACTTCTGCTTAAACTTGGATCATATTTTCGGTTCCTTACTGCAGCTTTCTCTTTAAGTCCTGCTAGTTATCGTCTTCTTGGCCACATCCTTCTCAGGCAGGTGATGTTGTTTTGCCGTTGATCTGTCAGCTGTGCAGGTGCGTTTTCAGGCTGTTGCCGGTAAGAGTGTTCATCCTGTGGAAGTGGCAAGACCTTGGTGACTGATGGGCATGAGCAAGGCCATTGGCACGCATGCCTGACTTGTGCAGTCGTTTCCACCATAACAGCAGAGCGTCTGTCAGGACTGATGACACACTGTATGCTTTGGATTCTGAAGACTACCAAATAATGCATTCAGTATGATATCAACCCTCGGGCTCATTATATAAAAGTCAGTGTTGAAAATAACTTGTTTTGAGGAAACCAGGTAACTATTTTGCCTGTGGTTCAGGTGTCCAATGGGCCTCGGGACCTACAGATGCTCGTGCAGTAAATGGTGCTCTGTCCCGTGCTTATCTCTCTCTCTGCTCTGCTGAAATGAAAGGAGGCTCAGTCTGGGCAGACATTAGGAAAGGCACAGCATGAACTCGCTGATCTTATCATGGTCGGGGACGGGTTATTATAGAAGTGCTGCTCACGGTTGACTGAGTCTACAGTAGCCACAGTTCCCACACACTTCCCAGGATAAACTCTCTTTCCTGCTGTTGTTTCTGCATGAATGTAGAAGCTAGTGGGACTTCAGCTGAAGAGAATGTTATGATAGGCCAAACAGTAAATGCCTACGCTTTTTTAAGGACATGATGAAATATAAGTTGTTCCTTTTTTTTGTGGCCTTTTGCTACATTTTATGCTACAAATTTAAACAGCCCTATTATTTAAGGTTATTATTAAAGGTTGCAAATTTTGTTTTGGAGGTCTACTACAATAGTAGGCATACAAAGTCAAAAAACACTGACAGCGCGAGTTGGAAACAAAACGACCATTACCATATCTGAACTTCAGCTCCGGAGGCTACACTTCAATACACAGTGATATGAAGAGTAACCATTTTAGCCATATCCATTTGAGGGTTTTCTTTGGAAGTGCATGCAAATAGGGCTGGGCGATATGGCCAAAAAAAATGATCACGATAATTTTTTTTATATCAGTCGATATCGATAATTATCACGATAAATATCAAATCTTTATTTCTTTTAAGTTTAAAGGCAGATTTTTGCTCCTATAAGTGAAAGTTGTAGAAACCAGAGCGTTAATTGTGGTTTTAAACTACTCTTTATTGTCAGAACATATCATGACAAACACTTGCCAAACAGGTGAACATTTCACAAATCTGAGGTAGAACATGCAAACATTTGTCATTTTTCCTTAACAAAATAAACATCTGAATAGAAAAATATTTCTTCAGCACAGTTTGCAATATTCAAATTACATGTTTTGTCTCGAAACGCTTATTTGACAGTGAGTTGACAGTAAATCTGCATCCTAACTCAAGCTAATACTACTATGTTAAATTTATGTTCATTAACAAAAACAGTAACATCTGTTTAAAAAAAGAAATGTAACGACCACATTTTTATTTTGGTCAAATGTAATATTCTGACTGTTTGAGTTTTATTCAAATTAACCATTGGTCATCCAGTATCATGCATTTAGATCATGATAACCACAGATAAAACCAGGCATAGCCTATAACTTAGCACCTCACTATCATGGCAAAATGTAACTTTATGGTTTCTATGGTATTTGTATGAAAAACAGTAACGTTAGCCTAACAGTTAAATACATTATTAAATACTGTAATTAAATTCCATTAGTCATTTAATACATTGTCTACATTAATAATATAATACAATTCAATATGTATATCTCACATTTCATATTACTAGGCTAACGTTACAGTAAATCCATGGTAGGCTAAATGAATTCAGTATCAATTCAGATTCTGACTGTATCGTTTCGCACAGTGTTTCTCCTGTTTGTCAGCGCTGTTTCATCTACCTTTAAACTGGTTTGAACTTGACATTTGTGTTCTTCGCTGAATTCAAGCGCTTCTCACTGGATCGAGTCGTGAGCGAGACAATCAGAGTAACTAAACGCGCATGTGCTCTAGTGAGCTCCCGTTTGGACTTTGAGCCGAGCGGATAAATGGTCCGTGTGGCGCGCGGTTCAAATGAGTTTCGTTCCGCTTTTGACGCATAAACATTATCGAACATTTATCGACCTCTTGATATCGCTTTATCGAGGGAAATTATATCGCGATAATTATCGTTATCGTTTTATCGCCCAGTCCTACATGCAAAGTGGATTTGCTTTTGCAGCGCAGAAATCCGCATCTTCCCGACATGTCGACAACACAAACTCGCTACAGTGTTTGAAGGTGAGTCTAAGTAGACGTTGTTCCCAGGCACCCAATGAAGACCATAGTTTATTATGGCATTATGCAAATTGGTTACAAACTTGCGTAGGTTTGTGCAGTGAGTAAGACTGGAATTACTGACGACACGTTTTTAGGCAGTTCAAAATAACTCAATAACTAATCACACAATAACTATTCACAACGGCTATATGACACACTACATGAAAAGTAATATCTGAAAAAGCATGATAGGGACACTTTAATGGGGAGTGAAAGGAAATTTATATGAGAGAGAGAGAGAGGTAATGTAATTGGAAAACATGGCAATGGACTCAAACTGGGGTTGGAATCAGCAAAAAATTGTATACTTTCATGCACTTGTTTTTCATTCATCTGCATTGGACTAAGCATAATAATAATATTACGCTCAGTCTAAGCTTGGATTTGTGTAAATAGAATGAATATAGCATGTTTTTACAAAGAATAACTTGTTTCATCTGTACTGTTAGCACACAAATGACAATTGATTCCCTAATCAACAGATTAGAAATTTTTTTTACCTGTACACATGCAAATTAATGCAATGCGTTTTGTTCTCATGTATCCTGTGTTTGTCATTCTATATAAAAAGGAATGTCTCTTGTACTAATCCAGACAGAAGGTTTCTAGTCCATGTCATTCCTTATCATCATACTTGTTCCACCATGGCAGGTTAGAGCTTAGGGATGTGTTTTGTTGGGGGGAAAAATGGCAGAAAGTAAGTCTGAAATTTTGCTCTTAATCCCTCCATAAGCTGCCACACAAAAGAGCACTAAGTGCAGATGTGCATTAGCAGTGTTGTACACTGAATGCGTGTGATGTTGCATTGGTGTAAGTGGGTATCACTCAGCAGTGCTGTTTGGGGACATCCATGAGGATTAGACCTTGTGTTAACAATTAGACTTCGCCATGACCGTGAATCTCAGGGCGGTGTACTCGTCGACCACACACAGTCGTTTCTCTTTGTTCTTAGGTCATCTTTATTGTGTTTTCCTGTCTTTGTTTTGGTGTAAGTAAAGTGGTGTGCATTTTATTCTCTTTAGGTTGTTTAGGATCATTTTACAGAATGTTTCCCATATCCTGTGACAAATTTCGCATTCGTTTCATGTTTGTCGTTATGTGACCTCATTGTTCATGTTGCTTATCTGTGATCTCATGAATTGCTGTTTTCTGTGTGTTCCAGGTTGGTTGTTGGTGCCAGTTGTATCCTTCAAAGCCGACACTTACTTTACAGAGGAAGTGTCTACCTATCGAGATGATTCTATTAGAAGCGCAATGATTAATCAATGAGTGCATTTACATGTACGACCGAACGCTGATGAGTCAGATCATTTAGTCTGTTTTTCTTTGCCAGAATGCATGTAAATATTTATTTGCAGAGGAACGATGGTTCAGGGGGCAAAAATCGATGTTGGTTTTGCTTATATGGTTTTTGACCTTTACCCAATAAAAAGAACACTGTTTTCATGTCTTTACATGTTATGATATTAAGCATAATTAGTGTATGATTGTACAGGTACATGCAAATGCACTCAAATGATAGATTATGGCTAATTCACTGAGTTTTTATACCACATAACATAGATTTACCCATTTAACCTCCTAGTGTCTGGAATGCAATTTCAATTTGCATTTTTTTTCCAAAACACCAATTTTATTACCAATTTCGCAGAAGTCCATGAGTTTTTCCTCATAGATTGTGAGACAATAAATTAGCAAGGAAATATTAAAAAGCTTTTTTAAATCACTTTTAGAAACAGCGAAATGTGGACAAGATTTGCTAAACAGGGCAAGTGTGCTTGCGGCCACAATCTAACAAAAGTATGCGAGTGGATATTTCAGCGAGTTACTTACTGAGAATTCACATATTCGATGTCCTGTCAGATGTAAAATTGATTAAAGGAATAGTTCACCCAAAAAAATAAAAATTCTGCCATCATTTACTCATCCTCAAGTTGTTCCAAAACTGTATAAAAAGGTGTATGAAGAATGTCGGTAACCAAATAGTTGATGGGCCCCGTTTATTTTCATAAGAATATTGTAACAATTTTTTTTAATAGTCCACTTCTTTTCGGATGATCAGTTATCAAAGCTCGGTAAACACAGCAGGGGCCATGATGGTCACAGACACGGAGATCTTTATCTTTGATTTCACCTAACTGATTGCTCACTAAAAACCCTCAAACGTTGTGTTTTCAAGTCATTTGAGGTTTTATTTTGACGTGACATAAAGCGGGGATATCTATGTTGGTGAGTTGTTTACACACTTTTTAATTAGTCTTCCCATTAACACCATTTCACGATGTAGGCATTGCCTCTTCTTATGTGACTTTTCCCAATTCATTCTCTATTACCCCCCACCAAACCCACGGCATGCTTTAAGGAAGGGATGGGCAAATTCAGTCATGGAGGGCCAATGTCCTACAGAATTGAGCTCCATCCCAAATCAAACACACCTGCCTCAATATTCAAGCAATCCTGAAGACATTTTTCAGGTGTGTTTGATTAGAAATGGAGCTAAACTCTGCAGGACAGTGGCCTTCCAAGGTCGGAGCTTCCCATCCCTGCTTTAGTGGGTCTGTTTAAACTCAATGGGCTCAGGGGAAGGAAGGGAGACGCCGCCGTAACTTTAACTGCTGGTGTCGCTGTTGGACTGTGTCACTATAGAAAAGTGAGTGATTTATACACTTTTTCATGTTCCATAATATTTGTGCTATTTTCCTTCACTGTGTGTGTGAAGATGTAGCACTGGAGTGTGCTGGCTTCCTTACAGGCATTGGGCTGGACACCACTGTGATGGTGCGTAGTATCGCCCTCCGGGGGTTTGATCAGGTACTACATCTCTGTTTTGGTGCATCCCTCTTTGATGTATTTAGAAAAAAAATGCTCTTTTTTTTATTAACCTGATTTAATTTGTTTTTTAGTTGTAAAATACACTGATAAGAATAGTTATTATTAGTCTCTATAACATTGCTTTTGGTTTGGCCATTCTTTAATGTGACTCACCCTGGTAGAACCGCCAGGCTACATGGCAAAAACAGGATGCGAGACCTGGCTAGACTTGTTTTATGACTGTTTTTTAAGCATTCATCTTTAATTAACGGTTATAGTGTTCTGACAGGAGATTTGTCATGTTATTATTAAGCATTACACCCGCAGTATGGTCTGACAGGAGTAACAAAATGACAACTTAGAGCAAATTGCTCAGTTGAAATAAAATCTGTTTAACAAAACAAATGATAATGAAAAGCTTTTAAATGTATTTGTTTAGTTACAAATACATTGTAACTATGTAGATAATCTCTTATCTTTATTTCAGTTAAAATACATATGTAATAATATGCAGAGGTAAAATTAATAGTTTTTGGAGAATTTGTTTGTCAATTTGTGTAGGGGTTCTATTTTTGTCCATATGAGGTATTAACTTTTAGTTACTAAAAAGTAATTTAGCTATTTTTTTTCTTCAATTATTCAGCTTTTAAGCTATTCAACTATTCAGCAATTATATATATATATATATATATATTCTTTTTTTTTTTCTGTTTGTCTCTCAGCAAATGTCTGGTTTAGTCACAGACTACATGGAGGCATATGGGACCAAGTTTTCCTGGAGGTGTACTCCAAAAAGTGTGGAAAAGCTCCCATCTGGCCTTCTCCAGGTCACATGGATGGATCTAAAAACCAAAGAGGAACATAAAGACACCTTCAACTCAGTACTTTGGGCTGTAGGTACGTCATAAATACACACACAACATAATTTTATTTATTAGGCAGTTTTCTTGAGAGGACTTCCACAAAATTACATTTTGTTTTAATTTTTTCAGAATTTCTTTGCAATTTTTAAAATTATTATTATTACTTATAAAACTGTGGCTAGGTTGCAAATGCAAAAACTCACTTCATAGTGTCTTTCTTCTCACATAATAAAAGAATTGACCTAAATATAAGTAAATCCTTTGACACACTGTCAGGGTTTATTTAGCGATTAATAAATGTCTGACTGTGCATTATCTCTTATTTGTATCAGAACTGCTCTAACATAAATTAATGCTTAAGGAAAATATGTTGTACAGTTGACTCATCCGCTGTAATCAGTGATGCTTTCATCACATTTCAAAAGCATAAATCCTCATAATACATATATCAGTTTGCGCTTATATTGTCCTACACCACTGTGCTGCTATATCAGCAAAAATGGGACTGTCAGGCCTGAAAACAGGGTAATAAAGAGAGAGGGATGGAATCATCTAGGGAAGTGTTAATCACTGAGGTCTGCTCTTCAGGACCAGGATGCACCAGGGGCCCTGGGGTCACCCCATTCCCTGCTTTGTTCTCTTGCTCTGGGTTTTCCTGCCAGGGTTGCATGTCTCTCTGTACGGAAACCCACCCAGAGCTTCCACAGTTTTCCCCTTTACTCATCCCTCAGCATCTCTGACTGCAGATGCCATCCTCTTCTATGTGTTTGTATCTTTCACTCATCTGATTTCTCTCAATCCGGTTACAAGGACAATGAAAGGAATATTGGAATATCCGGTTTATATATTGATGGTGTGAGAAGATAGTGGAGCACAGGTTACAGTGTACAGTGAGGATGAGACTTCAGCTTCCTGTCTGGATGTGTGTGACATGGAGAGAGAGATTTAGTGATCTGTAGTGACTCCTGCTGCACTGTATGGCAGCCTTGGCTTTGGGTGTTGAGTGGCTTTCTCAGGCCTTTTTGTTCCTGAAATTTTGGTCCAGACTTGTTTGCTGTTGAGGGATTAAAGTTCTATCCGTTTTACAATCCTTTCAGTGTGTATAGACTTTTACCACAGATGCGTGTACAGTATTTAGTCAAAATACAAACTGAAATGGTTTAAAACCTAGTGTGTAAAATCTCGCGATTTATTAAAAAGCGTGGCAGATGGCCAATGTAATGCTGCTGATATACATAATTAAAAAAAGGCAAATTAGACATACACAAATTGCTAAAATTAGAAGAACACTTATTTTACTTCATCATTATTGTTATTATTTTACCATTTTATGTAGTACTTATATTGTAATTAATTTAAAAATGAGAAATTATTAACAAAAAATGTAAACTATCCATTGTAATTAAATAGACACTTGTTTTACTTCAATATAATAAAACTTTTCTTTTTACATTTTATGTAGTACTAAATTTTAATCAAATTTGTAGTAATTCATTTAGAAATTAGAATTAGGATAGAAATTATTAACAATATGTGCACTATCCATTTAAAGGAAATGGGCACTTATTTTACTAAACATTTTTATTATTATTATTTAAATTATTTTACTATTTTATATAGTATTTACAATTTAGTGAAATTTGTAGTGATATTTTATTTATTTTATTTTTAGAAAGTATTAACTGAAAAGTGGATATTTATTTTACTCAATCTTTATTATTATTTTACTATTTATGTAGTTCTTACAATTTACAAAAAAAATGGAAATTATTAACACCAGTATGCGCTATCCATTGAAATGAAATGAACACTTATTTATTAATGATTTATATAATAATAAGAAGCAGTTTGATAATCTCAAAGTTTTTATTTCAAAGTCAAAATATTGATCTATCACCAGTAAAATCACACATGCTTTCTTGTGGTTTATTACTTTTTACATTTATTAATTGTGAGAATCATAACAGACAGCTTCACCATCAAGTACCATAATGCATTAGCGTAGGGGGTTTATGGTTGCCAACCTGTAGCATTAATACTCTGTTTTATAGTCAAGTAGTGTTAGTATTGACTGTTGTCATAGTGAAAAGAGCTTTCAGAGGCTGATATCCTCTATTACACCCTCGAGAGGATGCTGTGTTTCCATGCTTTGGCCTCTCTGTTTCTCCATCCTGCTCTCTTTCTCGCAGTGGAAGCATACAAAATGGCTTTTTTTTAATCTCCCTCATGGCGACTTCTAGAGCAGCCCCATGACCCCATCCCTCCTCCTGTCTTTCACCCCCAGCGGAGCTCTTCCACCCTTCCGCTCCTCCATCCTTCCTCTGGGCTGCGCCCCTCTGCAGGTGGCTGTGCTAAACTCCAGGAAAGAGAACATTTCCTCCATATTGTAGGTGTACCCCTTTTATGAGGACTGAAAAAGGGAAGTAATATATATTGTGTAAATATGCTTTCCTATTGGTTCACAGTTGTGTGCATATAATGTATTTTGATTGATTCTCGTTTTCTTTTTATACGCTATTAAAAATGACCATGATAACTGTAATTTTCATAAAAATGTCAACACTGCAGTGTAATAAACAATGTTAACGTGCTGTTTACCATAATTGAAAAATGTAAATTTAAAGATGACGTGTTTATTCTTTGAATGTTAAATTAGCATTAATTTGTCCAATATTTTTCCATTTAGAGGTGGTCTGCATGACTGCATCGGCCAAAAATATTATTTCTACCAGTTAACATGTCGTAGTTCCCCATTATGTCTTTTCCACAATCTTGTCACTGGACTGTTGAAATCATCACATTATATTTAGTCCAAATTCACTCAAAAATATTTGAAAACAGAAATGAACAGTTTAATGTGTGTACATTAAACTATATTATCTATAGTGGTATTATGGAGAGATGGGGACAGTGTTCAGGAAATAATTTCAAATCTGTTTCGAAATTACACACTTCACCTTAAAGAAAATGTGCCATATATATATATATATATATATATATTTATATTTATATATTTTATTTATTTATTTATTTATTTAGTACTAACTATAACTTTGATATTTTGGAGGAAACAGATCATTTTTGTAAGATTAGTTCTCTATTATGTCTAGGCTAAGCCACTATTTTGAGTTTAAGTCATTAAGGCCATACGTTTGGCTTTTTCACTCTGGTGTTTTGCATTACTTTTGCCAGGAGCTGTTTATCTGCTACTGTGCAGTCAAATTTAATTAAAATCACCATGGAGAATTACAGATCTCACACTGACGCCATGTGTGACTGGAATGGAAGGCGACTCAATCCTCTCTTATTGTTTCATCCATTCTTCTCTCCGGCCTGTTTAGTCGATAAGGCTCATTTAAAGTCTTGCCAGACAGATTGTTGTGTCTAATTAGCATGTTGGCCTTGATATTTCTTTCTTGTATAACCCCAGGCTTTGTTCTTGTTCATTATCAGAGGCAGCTGTTTGTGTACGTGTGTGTGTGTGTGTGTGTGTGTGTGTGTGTGAGAGAGAGAGAAAGAGATGGTGTGGGTTTGAATTCTCAGGCATAGCCCTTATCAGTGGTCCTCTGTTATTGTGTCCAGCCTTCACAATGCCCAGCGACGTTCCAGGAGTCCAAATCAGACAGAAAAAGAGACAGGAAGTGCAGAGCAGGAATGCCCCATTTCAGTTTGACGCAGATACTGGTACTTTTCCCACTTTACAGTAATCATCGTTTCGGGACGTTTTTTTTTAGTTGAGCCAATAAAATGCACATTCTCGCTATTATCAGGTCTTTGCCCACACAAAGTCAAGGACGTTCTTTTTTCCACAGGCCGTGAAGGATATCTCAAGGGTTTTTTTGCTGATGGAATGTGGTGTAAAACAAAGGATGTCTTTCATTTAGACTGAACTTGTGGTTTGTGGACTTCTGAGCCTTTGTTGTGGTGTTATCCTTTAAACTCAGCCATAGAAATATATTTTTTTTTCATTACAGTTCTGCTTCTGATGGCAATCTGTGTGGTGTTAGTGGAACTAGGCATTACATTGAGTATTTATAATTTCAGTACAAAAACATTATTTTGTGTAATTTTTACAGCACTCTTTATTTGATTTTTAAGTGCCCTAAAGACTGCCAGTGGTTTTTATCTGCTAATAATTTAATAATAAAATATATACGAAAAGATATATATATATATATATATATATATATATATATATATATATATATAGAGAGAGAGCGAGAGAGAGCGAGAGAGAGAGAGCGAGAGAGAGAGAGAGAGAGAGAGAGAGAGCGAGAGAGAGAGAGAGAGAGAGCGAGAGAGAGAGAGAGAGAGAGATAGATTTAACTGTTTGTTAAATATATTTTTAACCAAAATTTAAGTATTAAGAATACTCTCTTTACAGTTCCATGTTTACTGTGATTGATTCAATTTACTTAAGTCATTAAAATTTCATGTTCTTTAATTCAAAGACGTATATATTATGTACATACAAATGAATAACGCCTCTGAAATCATTTTTTCTGCTAGTGTAACAAATTTTCCTACAGTACAGTTTCATTCTGAATTTAAAATTGTGGATCACATTATGGATTTTTTATTTTTATTTTTTATAAATAGTAGAAATGTAATTCTAAATTAGTTTGGGACACCTGTTAAGAAAAATTTAATCAGTTCCGTTTGCTGCTATTATTGGCACACACAGAAACTGTGTATCAGCATTAAATGTTTTCCAAATGCTATTTAGTGTTCTTAATTTACTTAATGTATAAAACAAATTAGTCGTAAGTCGTTTTACTTAGCCAATATAACTCCAGCTTCAGACTTCAATTCGAAGAAAAATGTGTTTTATTTTTGTTTCACCATCTCTCACTCTTTCTCTGGGTAAACGATGTGTACATGCATACTCATATCTGTGTCTCAGGTCTCACTGTAGTCGAGCAGAAGGAAGTTGTTTCTGTGCTTGAGGCAGGAAAAGGGGCTTACGGTTTGTTTTTCTTGCTGTCTGATAGCATCTACATGGGTACCTCTGGCTTCTGCTGCAAACATTGTTTATTGTGATACCTGTGAAGGCATTGGGACTCGAGTCTTGTGTGTGTGCGTGTCTGAGACTCCGTGAATGGGGAAAGGGGGCCAGAGGTGGACAAGTGTCGACAGCCTCTCTCAGCCCTCGGATAGGAAGTGACAGAAATGACACCACAAGCCCCAGGTGGCTGATGGGATATGCATCCAGGTCTCTTCATTACGCCCTCCGTCAGACCACCACCTCAGCTGTGCTTGTGTTTTCTTTTCTAATCACTGGATAAGATTTTGCCCTCTAATCTCAGAGTGTAAAGCCACCCCTAAATTCTCCCAGCAGGCCGAGCGATAAACTCCAGCCTAAAGCATCCAAAAGCTGTCCGATAACTGTCAGCGCTAACTGTCATTGCTTTCTTCTCTTTGAGTTTAGGCAGAGCCCCTGAAACCAAGACCCTCAATTTGGAGAAGGTTGGCGTGGAGATCAACAAAGAAACTGGGAAGATAATTGTGGCCGCTGATGAAGCCACATCTGTGCCAAATATTTTTGCTATCGGAGACATCGGTGAGGTAGGCGTTATGAATGAATGTCATCAATAATGCACTAATAGGGTAGGGGTGGACGATGTGACCGAAATTCTATTTCATGATATGAGTTTTTCAGTCACAGTAGGTTTATTTAACATGTAGTAAGAAATATTGCAGAAACTGAATAATCAAATGTAAAAAAACAAAAACATTGCATTGTCTTCACTGTATTATTGGATACAAAATGTATTCTTATTAAAGATACAAAAATTATAGTCAAGAGGAATGTTACTTTACTAGTTACTTGAAAAAAGTGATCTGATTACATCACTCTTGTTAATGATTACATAATGCGTTACCCATAACACTGGTGTCTATTTTGATATTTATTAGGCTGCTGTCACTTTAAGACCTAATGCATGGATCGACATAATTACGTCTCTGACCATTTAAGCGCAAAGAGAGCTGAATTCGGGCGATTCACAACGAGTATCACATTTTCTTTTTTTTCTTGACATGTGCTTAATAACTCTTATTAACATCAAGCACATTAGCTCTTTATTTTCGTATTCATGCACGTTTCTTTATCACTCTAACATGTCTGTAACTTTAAAGTCAGCATGAAAAGAAGTTGCGATAGACTTTTCTTTCCTATCTTGAGAAAAAATCGTGAGAACAGCTTCCCAAAAAAGAAAAAATGTAGGGCATGACTTGAATTTGTCCATTGGGAAGTGATCGGATCATTGTGGTTTGCTATTGCTGTGATCTCATGTGAGTGACAGGTTGTCCCGCCCTCGAGTCAGTAAAAAACACATCATCAGAGAAGAGAATGGAGGTTATTTTGATTAAAGGTTACGAGGGTGTATGCATTTTGTTTTTAATAACGCAGTGCACGGATAAATCGTTTACAATAAATACTACAATATTCCTTAAAAAATAAGAATTGCCCATTTGTATCTCATTGTGATATTTCCATATAGTGCGATATAAACACATAGCGTCATACCGCCCAGCCCTAATCAAACTCAGCCGAGAAGGAACAGCTGGAAATCAACACATCTACAGCATATTCCTGTCTGTCAGTTCAATCGCTCTCCTGGAAGGTCGCTGCCCTGTAACATCTCCAACACAACTGGCTACCGGGATCAAATATCACAGCTGCAGCAGCTGTGTGATTATTGGCAGGCACACACCGCTACACAACTAGTCAGAAGAAGCTCTTTGTACGTCAATGTGCATGACTTATCATTTTTTAAGGAAAGAAAACTAGATGTTGAGCTGCACCTGGTTACTGCCAAGAAGTGCATTTACTATACAGCTGCCTGGGTGGTGTACACACACACACACGTACACACACACACTCTGAGCCAAACACCCAAGGCAGTTTCTTGGACAGCAGGATGTACAGAAGTTATCAGACTGGTTGCTGATGGCATTAGTCAGTGAATGAGAATTCGCCCCGCAGTGCTGCTTGTTCCTGTTGTTACTGTAGGCATGTTTTTCACAGCGCTGATTGGCAGCCGTCCACCTCTGCACTATAATAATCATCTTGACTGACAGTCATGTAATGTTGAAATGATACTAATCTCCGAAATGTCTGATCAGGCTAATCGTACATGGATTTATACTTAACGACACATCATTAAAACATAATGCAAAGAAAATTAGCGTTTAAATCTGTTCAGTTGTATTGTTGCGCATTGCGAATTGACCTGCCCAATTCTTCTAGACTAGATTTGCTGTTGAACGCATCCATGCTTGGGTTAGTGTTTAATTTAGTATTATTTATACAGTAGGTTAATATTAATTAATATTATAATAGTATAGTTTATTTCAGTTAGTTGCCAGGACAACATTTTAAATTTTCATTTACGTTTTTATTGTAATTTTTTAGTTAACAATAACACATGTTTGTGTGTGTGTGTGTAAATGTTCTCTGACACAGCCTACTCACACTCTGTTTCAGGGTCGTCCCGAGTTGACCCCGACAGCCATTAAGGCCGGAAAGCTCCTGGCCCGTAGACTGGTGGGCCATTCCGATGAGCTCATGAATTATGAGAATGTGAGTTTTTCGTTACACGCATGTGTTCTCATTCTCTCTCTCTTTGTTTCTGGATTAATCTCACAAAGCCTGTCAAAAACATATGAAAATAAAAGATATATATATATAAAAAATTACTGTAATATAATCCACACACACATTTAAAAAATATACAAACAATGTGTGTGTGTGTGTAATTACATTACAGTAATTTTTTATATATATATATTTTATTTTCATATGTTTTTGACAGGTTTTGTGAGATTAATCCACACACACACACATTTAAAAATATACACACACACACACACACGTTTTGAGATCACTTTGTGAGATTAATCCACACACACACACACACTGGGTCTCATTCATGAAACATTTGTAAATATACGAGTAAATATGCGAGTGATTTGCGCGTAAAGAGACCTTCCCGAAAACTCTTCTCCTGATTCACAAATACTTCGTAAACATCAAATGTGATAGTGAAATGTGTGTGTGTGTGTGTGTGTGTTAATGAATTCAAATCAGTCTTAAATGGGATGCGCGTGCACGTTCATTCTCAATTACCATAAATCCCGCTCATTAAATCCGACTGACAATTATGACATGAATGCGAATGAAAAAAAAAAAAAATTGATCAGATGCAGAAATTGAAGTTTTATTATCAGAAGTTCATTCAAAACGCTACATTTTATTTTCAAGCGTACATAGTGGCGTATCGGGTCCTAAAAAAAAGGAAGCTTGGCAGCATATTACAGATGCAGTTAATGGAGTTTCATCTGTTAATCGAACATTCCCAGAAGTGAGAAGAAAATGGTTCGACATTAAGCTTGAGAGCAAAAAACGAATTAGTTCACTTCGGAAAAATCATATTCAAACTGGAGAAGGACCACCATCGCAGATGCTATTACTGGCTCTCATAATAAGAAAAACCGTATGTAGTTACTATATATAATATTTTTTCAAAATGCTGTGTAAATATGTATCCGATTAAGGTGAATTAAAATGCAGCCTTATTAGTGAGCAAAACGTTCGGGTGTTAAGCGCACTATTTACGCGTGGCTGGGAGCAGGTGTAGATTTCTAGCGTACCAACTAACATTTGGAAAATACAAACATTTTAATGAATCCGAAAATTTACGCCAGAACCACTTTACACACGATTTACACAAAAATTCGTGTGTAATTACATTACAGTAATTTTTTATATATATATTTTCATGTTTTTGACAGGCTTTGTGAGATTAATCCACACACACACATTTAAAAATATACAAACACACACGTGTGTGTGTGTGTGTGCGTGTGTATGTGTGTGTGTGATTACATTACAGTAATTTTATGAGAATGTAATCATAAAAAATTGAATAGGAATTACGTATTAACTCAAAATTGAAATGACTGGACAGTAAGGAGAATACATTTTTAGAATACTGTCACAAAAATGTCTTGGTGCAACAAAAAACCAGGATGCAACCTTCTAGTGCTGCTTTTGTTTTGTTTTTTTATTATGGATGTTCTCCAGTTAAATTATTTGTGTGTGTGTGTGTGTGTGTAGGTGGCCACTACAGTGTTCACTCCACTTGAGTACAGCTGTGTAGGTCTGTCTGAAGAAGAGGCTGAAAAGAGACACGGCAAAGACCAGATTGAGGTAAAATACAGCAATTTTACCATGGGTGCTATTAGATACAATGTGAAGTGCAGTTATAAAATGGCAGCAGCAGCAATACATGTTCAATACATGCTATTAATATTGCAGTATAGGGTGAACAATTCTTCCACCAAATAATATAGTTCATTATCCTAACTGTGGGCTCTGTACAATTGCCAAGCAAGCACATTACTGTATACGTGTGTGTATGTGTATACTGGGTCCTCGCACACCTGCATGGCTCTAAACCCTAAAGCCTAAAGCATTCAGAGAGGGCTGTGCCTCTGGTTTGATTGACAGGTGTTCAGGAGGGCTGACTGATGCTTGTAGAGGTTGATGAGAGATGATCAAAAATGCAGTATCCCATTGGCCCTGACAGCTGTGAGCAGCATGTGTCGGCACGCCAGAGCGCTCGCTCTGAAGCTTGTTCAATAATGATGATTTCAGCACCAAAAAAATGTTTAGTAACAGACACAAACATAACAGTAGCAGCACTTGTTTCCAAGTGCTTGTTGTAAAATGATGAGCTCAAGTGGTTGATGATTCAGGACATGTTGGTGTATCATAGTTTTTGTTTTGTCTGGTTTAACAGGTGTACCATGCCTTCTACAAACCGCTCGAGTTCACTGTGGCTGAGAGAGATGCCACTCAATGCTATATAAAGGTATTTTAAAATAGTTACACGCACACACATACACACACACACACACACACATATATATATATATATATACACTAAGACAATTTTTTAAAGAAATTAACACTTCTCTGAAATAGCATTTAATTGATCTAAATCTAGTTAACAGTAATATTTGAATATTTTTTAACTATTTATTTATCCATCCACAATACTATTTTACCATCCTCTTTCATGTCAGTAGTGCAAGAAATAGTTTCATTTCTGAAAAGAACTACAGGATAATAAGTTGATAGTGAAATGTATTTTTGGGCCAATTTTTTTTATTTTTATTTTTATATATATATATATATATATATATATATAATACACAAGCAACTGCAAAAAAGACATTGTATTGCACTTTTCGGATTGATTTATTCATTACAGCCGTTTTTAGGTATGCGGATAAAAAAAGTTTTTCAACTACCAAATCAGCACATTAGGATTTCATAAAGATTATGTATCAGTTTCTTAGTAGACTTGAGTAATGGTTGCTGAAAATGGCTTTTAAAATAGAAATTGAGTTTTAATACTATAAGTTTAAGGTGTTGAGCTGTTGTGGAGCCACTATTGTGTAGGGTTTTTGACAATCATGCATCCTTGGAGAGTAAAAGGATCAATATCTTTGGAAGTTCAAATAATGATGGTCGTTATATCTCAATTATTAACTCACAACTAAATCCATGTTCTCTTTCCTGCAGGTGATTTGTCTACGGGAGGGTGAGCAGCGCGTGCTGGGTCTGCATTTTACTGGGCCGAACGCTGGTGAGGTCACACAGGGCTTTTCTTTGGGCTTCCAGTAAGTTCCACGTCCCCGTTAACCTGCACGTGATGTTGAGCTGGAGTCAGATTACATTCATTTGATTTGATTTGCTCTGATATCACCCAGGTGTCTGTTTCATTACACGCAGATTTGCGTGTAAATTCAAATCAGTGTGAGTTACAACACCTGTGGGCGAATGAATACAGCGTCTGTGTGTTTATATCTGCAGGTGTGGGCTTACCTATGGACACCTCAGGAACACGGTCGGGATACACCCCACCTGCGCCGAGGAGCTCACCAAACTCAACATCACTAAACGCTCCGGTCGTGACGCCACGGTAACGGGCTGCTGAGGTTAAGCATCCCTTCCCTGATCACACGAGCACACGGGAACCAGTAAACAGGGTTATGATCATGTGAGTTATGGAGTTACAGGAAGCATCTCATGAAAATTCAGGAAGTCTGTCTTTCAGTCTTTGCTTTAAAACCTCTTCCGTTTTTATCTCGTCTGTGTGCACATCAGGGCCATATCTTTGATCTTCGAATGACCACAGAATGCAAATCTATTTCAGTTTAATATATGATATTTCATATGATAATTCCAGAGGTCAGTGCTAACAAGTACGTGCTTCTTTACTTTACCTCTATGAGTCATCATTTTTAAACCAAATCCAGGGGAGTTCGGCTAGCTTTTCACCACAGGTCAAGATAATCCAATAAGGTCCTCACGTTTGCTCTACAGAATACGAACACAGATCCAGGTTAGAGCAACACGAACCGCAAGCGCCACTGCGAACAGATAAACACGGCCATAAATCAGGATTAAGCCCCCATTACAGTTCGCTGAAATAAGAACCGTTGGAGAAAGTGGCCTAATGTTTTTGAAATATATTCTGCAAATATTGTTGTTTCTCTGGTTGTACTTCCTGTCCATTAGTCATGCGCCACTCCTGACACTGATGGATGGGATAGGCCCGTCGCTGCGCTGACACCACCCCTTTTCCCAGGGACGTAGACAAACACTCGGTGAGCGGCGTGTCACTCAAAAGCAGAACCCGGTCGTGGACAGAGTGAGCGCTTGTTTAGTCCTGGACTTCAGGAGGTTCCCCAGTGCATAGCGGGAGCAGAGAGTACGCAGTACAATAACATACTCTCCTGCCCCTGATGTCTCTGCTTAAAGCCTAAAAGAAGTCAGTACCTCCGGCTACCTAAAGGTGGCAGTGTTTGCTTCCTTTTCCCCCTGTTCTTCACTCACACGTGGGGATAAAAATCTCAGAGCTGAGGAGTCATTATGAATTCAAGTCACAGTTAATCACTGGCAGAATGTTAAGATTAATTGAACACTTACTGGGCATTTATCGCTCCATAGGTTTAGCTTATCTGTTGTTTGTGTACTTGGCTAATAGCTTTGGCCCATGGTGCTGCCGCCCGCTTTGAGGGAAGTTAAACTGCAACTATTCCCAGAAGTTAAATTCATTTTGTGACTGGAAATCTGTGTACTTTCAAATCAGATATAGTATGAAAAGCATATGTGCATTTTGAAACATACTGATATATAATGTCAGCAGATGCAAATCTAATTGTAATGCAAGATTTTACATTTTTCATCTCACTGGCATGTCGATCAAATCCCGTATAAACTTTATTTATTAGTCAGGACACTGATGAAGGAATTTAGATTTGTACTGGTTGCTCTTTGTCGATTAAATTACAATGAGGCTTTCAAACTTTAAAAAGAATTCAATAGCATCATAAAAGTGACCCGTATGACTGTGTTCCATGCGTTTTGGAGTCATATGATAGATTTGTGTATGGAACATAATGAAATTTAAGTTGTTATTGACTGCAAATCTTCCACCTTAGTTCTCTTTGCTGCATTCATGAGATAAGTAGCTGGATTTATGAACAATTTTTTTTTTTTTTTTTTTTTTTCAATAATTCGATTGATCCAGATCACAAAACCGGCCTGAATAATTAATTCACGATACAATACTCAAGTTCAAACTCAACCTAAAAGTGTAACAGTTTCCTCTGTTCCTCGCACAAAGCTATCATATGACTCCAGAAGACTTGGATTATAGCTCATGAGACATATTAACAACTTTTATGATTCTGCAATGGTTATTTTATGTTCTTTACAGCTTTAAAAAGTTTCAGGCTCATTCATTGTAGCATGGAAATGAGCCACCAGAATAATTGTTCCATGGAAGCCTTTATGTCTTTGTGTAACACAAAAGAAGAAATACAGGTTGGGAAAAGCGTGAGGGGAAGTAAATAATGGCACAATTTACATTTTTGGACAAAATATCACTTCAATTGTTTAGTAAAATGGGTAATAAAGTTGATCTGGGCATTTGCATTTGTAATGCAGTTAAAAAACAGATATGCAAAACGTATAAAACACCTGGACAAGTCATAGTCGCTCAATTTGTTCTATTAGTTCTGTAGATATACATGCTGTATGCAAAATGAATATGAAATCAGCGTAATAAACCCTAGTCAAGATTTCAATGCCTCAAACCCCATCCTTAAAGGGATAGTTCACCTAAAATTGAAAATTGTCGTCATTTACTCATGTTGTTCCAAACCTGTATGACTTACTTTCTTCGACGGAACACAAAAGAAGATATTTTGAAGAACGTTGTTTGCCAACGGTTTTGGTTTGGAGACTTTCTCTCAAAATGATTTCTTTTATGTTCTACTGAAGTCATTCATACAAGATGAGTAAATGATGACAGAAATTTTATTTTTGGGTTTAACATTTGCTAAACCTTCTGTTTCTTTAATAATGCCGATATGTCTACGGTTTCACACGAATACTTTGCATTGTGTAAAATTTCAATTGGTTTCATGAGAATGCCATAGACTTGGGAGTGAGGGTCCATGTTGGAAGAACGGTATATCTGGAGTTTGTTTTTGTTTGAAGTCTAATCTGCCCTGGCTCTGATTAATGAGCCTGAGAGAGGAGTGACAGCCTGCTGTGGAGAGGAGCACTGCGCTACCAGGTTTATTTGTACCCAGGACTGATGGGAAGAGGGGGGTACCGTGTGCTCGACTCAGGGACGGGGTGCTGACTGAAGAACCCTGACCCCAACACACTACCACCAACAGCTTGGCTCTATCAACCCACACACACAAAACACACTCACAGGCGGTGGGCGGAGCTGCGCCACAACACAGAAATATGCGGGCACTTATTTCTCCAAAGTGTACAGATACACCAGCCTAATTGTCATGTTACCGGTCAAACTTTGACATTTTCACATTTGTAAATGTGAAATCTAAATGTTAAATATAAAATTGAAATTAAAACAGTTATCGGCATTGATTATCTCACTCAAATGTTGATAAAATGTGCTTTAGACACATTACCCGCAGGCCAGCTTGAGACAGCAGCTCCGATCCCCACACACACACACACACACTGTGAAGGGTCAGGGTTCAACTTTCAGGGGCCCAGCTAATGATGACTTGCACTAAAAGCCAAAACTGGAGAGGGCGAGTCTGATGTCACCTGGCGTCACATTTATTTCTGTAAATAGAGAAGCCTGATTTGGCTTAAGCTATGCACTGGATCATTTAAATGTGTGTAGTAAAATATACAAGTGTACAGTTGCACCATTAAAATAATGATAGATTCTGTTCTGTCTTCTGTTTCTTTTTCAGATGGTGTGTATTTACTTTGTGAGCAACCTCACTGACTGCTTCCTATAATCGTGTTTTTCAGCCATTGTGTCGTGTCTTTCATTTTTTTGCATCGTCTTACAGAGTGTTGCACTTTAAAGGCATGTCAAGTTAAAAGTAGTTCAACTTTATTTTTTAAACCCAGAGATTTTCAGTTGGTTGGCTATTCACACAGAATGTTTTTGCATGTAAAATGTGAGACAGATAAGTTGAATGAAAAAGGACGGTCTAGAGGCGCGTTTTCTTTTTAAGTTTAACTTCTTTTAACTTTAGCGCCACGTTGCAAGACATACAAAGCGTTTTAGGATGTTTACATAGAAAAACAATGGAAAATCAGTGCAAAAATTAGCCCAAAAGCGGCATCCTAACTGTCATGGATTCTTAAGTGATTGATTTAGAGCACTCTGAATAGGCAGCAACTTCAAGTGTACACTAAATTCACGTGAACCACATGGAGGACAGAACTCGCAATTGATTTCAATATAATGTGGCTTTGGCATATTAATAATAACAACACAATAAGCATATAATAAAAATATAACTGCATAACACAAGTATTATAGCTAAATAGTCAGTATTCACCAATACTTTTCATTATTTAAAGAACTGTTTTATTTTTCGTTAGTGTTTCGCTCTTCTTGACTCTCAACTCCATATGGAACTTGTTGCAATGCATTCTGGGATTGCAACAAGAATAGCATTTGGCCAAAATTAGATATCTGAAAAAGCTTAATGTTGCTTTTTACCTTTGTGACTGTAGTGCCTATGTGTTCTTAAAATGCTATTAAGGATAGGGCGCTCACTGGGATTTGATACAGAGCTAATATGGTTAAAAAATTTGGTGTCAGTATGAGTTTTATTTTTTGAAAGAAATATTTTTTCAGCAAGGATGCGTTAAATTGATCAAAAGTGACGGCAAAAGATTTATAATGTTACAAAAGATTTCAGTTTTAAAAAAATGCTGTTTTTACTTTCTATTCATCAAAGAATCCTGAAATATATCACAGTTTCTACTAAGATATTAAGCAGCACAGCTGTTTTCAACACTGATAATAATTAGAAATGTTTCTTGAGCAGCAAATCAGCATATTAGAATGATTTCTGAAGGATCATGTGACACTGCTGAAAAATCAGCTTTTACTTCACAGGAATAAATGACATTTAAAAAATTCACAATATTACAGTTTTTTAACTGTATTTTTACTCAAATAAATGCAGCCTTGGTGAGCATAAGAGACGTCTTTCGAAAAATGTGAAAACCTTGCAGACCCTACATTTTTAACTGTGTGTGTGTGTGTGTAAGGTCAGCTCCTCTGAGGAGTTCTCTCTCAGCAGGGG
Organism: Tiaroga cobitis; assembly: GCA_030578255.1. Lineage (NCBI taxonomy): Eukaryota > Metazoa > Chordata > Actinopteri > Cypriniformes > Leuciscidae > Tiaroga > Tiaroga cobitis. The sequence goes on from CM060595.1 coordinate 52,530,808, forward strand.
TGGTCACGGTATGACCTCTCGCTGTCTTCGCTGACAGGCTCCTCGGCAATGCCGACCTGTCAGTCAAAGCTGCACAACAACAATGGCAGAAATTCCTCTTTGTTTGTTTGCTTAAGGACGGGGCTCTCACAAACCCTGAAACCCTTAACGTTGTCACCCCTAAAACGTTCCTAACTCCGAGCTCTCTCCACAGCCATTAAGGGAAAAGCCATCCCCGTCGTTCACTGAGAGAAAAGCGACACGCTTTCAGCATTTCTTTCTCTTTCGAAATGGAACAAATGTACGTAAATCCACCTTGAAACACACTTAGCAGAACATGTCAACATGTCAAGGTGGGTTGGGTGGATATTTAGCGTCTTAATCCTCTGCTATTGTGGGTTGACAGTCGGAATCAGTGTGTTTGAGCTGGGAGTCTATTGTGGATGCGAGTCAGGCGGCCCTCATCACCCTGCTGGGGGTTTACACTTATGCTGGTTATACAGCCCTGCGCAGTGTCCAAAGCCCTGGGAGGAGAAACAAATATCTACCTTGTGTAAACATGCGCAAAAAGTTTGGCATAGAAAAGGGGGATTATTGGTAAAATGAATAGGGGCCATGCAATTATAGTCCATTTTTTTTCTTATGTGTATCGGATTGAACGTGTGTGATCATGCTTTTTTTTTATTTGTTTATCCATTTATTTGATTAAAAATACTGTAAAAACTGAAATCTTATTTGAATTTAAATTAACTATTGAAATATATTTTAAAAAGTCATTTATTCATGTAATGGCAAAGCTAAATTTTCAGTCTTCAGTGTCACACGATGGTTCAGAAATCATTCTAATATGCTGATTTGCTGCTCAAGAATTTTTTTTTTATTATTAATGTTGAAAACATTTGTGCTGCTTAATAGTTTTGTGGAAACGGTCATAGATTTTGTCAGGGTTCTTTCATTAATAGAAAGAAAAACCCATACATACTAAATTAAAGATACTATTCTTTCACTTGTTTGTGAAAAACTACTGGTTTAATCACATTGGGCAAAACTACAAAAAAACATTTGAATAGTATAGTTTAGTATGCTATTTTATTTATATATTTAATTTCATTTTATTATTTTCAGTATTCAACCTTGTTAAATATGCACCATGCTGATCACTCAATGCAATGTGGTTGATATTGGAGTATTTTTTTTTTTTATATATATATATATATAGGCTATATATATAAGTTAGAATAAAACCTAAATTAACTTTTTATTTCCAACATGATAAATTAAGTAGAAAACCCAATATTTTCGTTTGAATAATGGAGACAGTCCCACACACAGTGAAACATGAAGAGTATGTGACTCTTGATGATGTAAGATGGTTAGAGCACAGATTCTCCTCTCTGATTACAGGCCAGATGTGTGGCACAGATTATGTAGGCCTACTGCTACATAGATCATCGTCTTTGTTCGGCAGTTTTTTTTAAATGTTTTACTCCATTAGTTGCGTGAAGAGCATGTTTCCACCTGATTTGATTTTGTCTTCATTTCAAGAATCGTCCCTTGTAAAGTTTGAACCTCACAACCTTTTGGTAACGCTCTTTAAAGTCAACATGAAATCAATTGTCAGTTCTTATTTTTAATGAAATATTGCAGTATTTATAGATTATATATCCGTGCATTTATTATAATTTTTTTATTCATGCGGCCTCATTATCTTTCATTAAAATAACTTCGCCTCCCTTTTTGCAGCGACATCTCTTCTCTGATGACGTTTCATCTGGCGCGAGGCTGGGACAACCTGTCACTCAAATGACATCACTCCAATAGCAAACCACAACCATCCAATTAAAGGGATAGTTGACCCAAAAATTATACTACATTCTTTAAGACGAGCAGAGCTCTATGCTCTGCGCTTTCGCGTTCGTCATTGCGTCAGGTCAGTGGTTACTTTAGTTAGTTATTCAAGCTAATAATGTTTTAAATATAGATGTGTTTCTTACAAAAACCCATGGTTTCAGTTTAGAAGGCCTTCATTAACCCCCTGGAGCCGTATGGATTATTGTTTATGTTGGATAGATGCATTTTTTTGAGCATCAAAATCGCGGCCCCCATTCACTACCATTATAAAGCTTGGAAGAGCCAGGCTATTTTTAAATATAACTCTTATTGTATTCGTCTGAAAGAAGATAGTCATATACACCTTGGATGACTTGAGGGTGAGTAAATCATGGTATAAATTCATTTTTGGGTGAACTCTCCCTTTAATTCCCGCCCGAAGTCGTTTTGGACAACCATATAAGCCACACTATCAAGCCTCATTTATTTTTGTGGTTTGTAGTCTTTTTAAATGTAATAGTACACATTCAATTTATTTAGATAATTATATGGATTTTTTTTAAATGATGTCCCAAATTTAATGGTACTTTGTCTGTTGATCCTAATAGGTCGTTTCCCTCATGTATATGTCACACTGAGCTTGAAATCCCATTCGTCCACACAGCAACAGAACAGCATTTCTTGGCTACTCCCTCCTTTCTGAGAGTAATTCTGATTTACTCAGCCTGAAATCTTTTCATCCAGGTACGTATACAAGGTTAATGTAAGACAGAAAGACAAATGAAAATGATATTTAGATAAACACTTTCAAAAATTCTACTTCCCAGCTAACAACAAATATGGGTAGGACTTTATTTTACAAAGCATGTTCCTCATGTACATACAATGTACTTATTACAGTAATTAACTACAATAACTGAGTAATAACTAGGTGTTAACCTTGAACCTACTACTAAACCTAACCTTAACCCCTTTATTTACTTTATATTACCCAGTATTTTCTTAGGTATGCTGTAATTACTGCATGTACTGTCAAATAAAGTGCAACCAAAATGTGTTCTAAGAACGTTTTGCTAACAGTCCCATTAAGTTATTAAAACATTATTTCTGAATGTACTCTGAACACCCACTATTGTTGTATAGTGGGTGTAGATATTTAGTTTGTGATTTGCTTAGATGAAACCAAACAAAATGGGAAGTGGTGAATCACCTGTCATTATCTCAGATATCTTCTTTATTTGTTTTTCAGTAATTAAATAATGACAACCTGCTTTTAGACTTTATTTTGCATAATACAATATATCAATAAATATGCCACTGAGATAATGAGGCATTTGATTTGCTACATCATACCCGAGAGGGTTTGTTCTGTTGTTGTCTGCTTTCGTTCCTGTGGGACGGTATGAGACATGCCTCACGGGCTCCATCACCTGCACCATCTCCAAAACCTCCCTTGTGCTGTTTACAGTAAACACTCACCGTTATGCAGAATGCAGTACTTTTACTTCACAGGAAAATAATTTTTTAAGTGTTTTGTTTGTGTATGCCCAGCACTTATTTTAACAGTAAACTTAGGGTTAATTGTGTTTTTAAGCAATCCTACTTTTCCATTGGGATCCAATGCTTGTATCTTTGCCATTAAAGGAATAGTTTGCTCAAAAATCTAAATTTGAACTCCTATGACTTACTTTCTTCTGCTTATAGTATTCAGAGGATGTTTCAAGCTATAAAAAAACCAGGAAAACACGAAAGTGCCATAAAAGTCTACTGACAGAAAATCTTCAAATGACAGATTTGATTGACATTTGAAACACTTGGGATGTATGAAATTTGTTTTGTTTGTTTTTTGTCCTTTTTTTGAGCTTGACATCCCCTGGTTATACTTTCGTTTTATGTAAACAGCAACAATCATTTTTGGCTAAACATCTCCTCTTGTGTTCCCATATAAAATAGAAATCCGGACGACAGGAGGTTGAGTAAATGATAATAAATTCTCCATTGGTTGAATTCCACCTTTCAATTTGAATCTAGATCCAGATTCATCTCTCCAGCTCTTCCACACAGTGTGTCTTTTACTCACTGTTCAATCTTCATTCAGGTGATTAAATGATCATTGATTCTGCTTCTGTGTTCTTTCACTCAAGTCTTCAGGTCTGCAGTGGTGAGAAATCCCTGCCAAAACACTTCTTCTTCACTCCTACTCTCCGTCCTCTCTCCCTGCCCTGTGGCACTGTGATTATTATCCTCACACTCTCTGTCATAAATCACCTTATCTTTACTGGCTGTGACAATACTTCCCACTTTACAGCCACAACATTAACCCTGGGCTGGATGACTTTCAATGAACATGCCACATTCTCTCTCTCTCTTTCTCTCTCACTCACTCACTCACACACTCACTCACTCACTGTGGATCAGGGACATACACTACCAGTCAAAAGTTTCGAGACACCTACTCATTCTTTGTAAGGACTATTTTCCAGGGAATTTTATGGAACTTATATGTCTGCCTGACAGGTTTTGGCAACTCATCCATCATATATATATATATATATATATATATATATATATATATATATATATATATATACTACCTTTCAAACGTTTTTCTTTTAAAGAAATAATACTTTTATTCATCAAGGATGCATTAAATTGATAAAAAGTAACAGTAAAGACAGGTGTAATGTTAGATTTCCATTTCCAATAAATACTGTTTGTTTCATCAAAGAATCCTCTAAAAAAAACATTTATCATGGTTTCCAGAAAATAAGCAGTACAACTGTTTCAACATTGAAAATAGTAAGAAATGTTTCTTGAGCATCAAATCAGCATATTAGAATGATTTCTGAAGGATCATGTGACACTGAAAACTGGAGTAATGATGCTGAAAATTTAGCTTTACATCACATAACATTTTTATTTTATTTTAAAGTATATTCAAATTTAAAAAAATATGTTAAATTGTAATAACTTTTTTTTTTACTGTATTTTTAATCAAACAGGAGATTTTCTTCAAAAATATTACAAAAGTCTTAACCCAGACTTCTGGACGGTATATATAAACAGAATGTGAATGTAAATTTGAAATCTGTACAGGACATTAGCTGTGTTGAGCATCATATAGATATTTATGAATTGATCTTGCATTTCTTATACAATTACTATAAAGTAAATTATTAATTTAGTGTTATTTAGACACTTAAAGACACATTTATAGTCAACCTCATTGCATTAGATAACAAAATATCAAACCAAGTGGCATCTGCAAACAAATGCTGCTCCTTTTTTCAGAACTACTGTAATTATTTTGCAAATGCAATGCCGTTCATTCTTTGTGTGTTTTACAGCTGTGCAGTATTATGAGAAACCATTCAGGGTGAGGGCATCAGCCAGAGCTGTAGGGAGGTTCAAACCTCTGAGATAAGGCCGTGAGTCTCTAATGTATGATCCTCTCTCTCTCATCCCCTTCACCAGCTCTAGGGAGGATCTTAACCTTGTGCTGAGAGGAGCAGGATATCTGCCTGGCTTGGGTCTCTGCCATGCCCTCACTGGAGGAGTGTTATTAGATCCTGCTTTTCACAGACACCAGCAGTCCGTCCTCACCCTCCCACCCACATACACACACAGACACAGACGGCTGGGAGATGATGCAGAAGTTCAAAACATCTCAACTGAGGTTTTGTTATCCAAAACCGTAATCCAAACATGTCTTAAATAAACATACCTCTCCCCATTTAATTTGGCTTAGTTCTGTATCCATTTATAATGTTGTAAAAGATTATTTCAAATAAATGTTGTTCTTTTAATCATATTAGAATGATTTTTGAATGATCGTGTGACACTGAAGACTGGAGTAATAATTCAGAGAATTCATTTACATTTACATGTATTCATTTAGCAGACACTTTTATCCAAAGCGACTTACAAATGAGAACAATACAAGCAGTTAAACTAACAGTAGGACAACAATATGCAAGTGCTATGACCCCTCTCAGTTTGATCTAAAGCAGTACACTGCTTTAAAAAAAAAATTCAAAAAAATTTAATAAAGAGAAGAGAAGAGAAATTGTTAGTATTACTGGATCAAGTGCTGCTGAAAAAGATGCGTCTTCAGCCGTTTCTTGAAAGTGGCCATGGACTCACCAGCTCTGGTTGAGGTAAGGAGACCATTCCACCAGCAGGGAACAGTCATGGTAAAGGTCCGAGAAAGAGATTTTGTGCCTCTTTGAGATGGTACCACAAGACGATATTCGCTTGCAGAACGCAAGTTTCTGGATGGCACATAAGTCAGAAGTGATGAGTTTAAGTAAAAGGGAGCATAGCCAGTGGTTGTTCTGTAGGCAAACGTCAGTGACGACTTGAATTTAATGCGAGCGGCAACTGGCAACCAGTGCAATTTTGTGAGGAGAGGAGTGACGTGATCTCTTCGGCTCATTGAAGATCACTCTAGCTGCAGCATTCTGGATCAGTTGCAGAGGTTTGACAGAGCCAGCTGGAAGACCAGCCAGGAGAGCATTACAATAGTCCAATCTGAATAGAACAAGCGCTTGGACAAGGAGTTGTGTAGCATGCTCTGATAGGAAGGGCCTGATCCTCCTAATGTTGTGCAAGGCAAATCTACATGACCAGGCAGTTCTAGCAATGTGATCTGTGAAGTTCAATTGATCATCAATTACAACTCCAAGGTTCCTGGCTGACCTTGATGGAGTTATGGATGACGAGCCTAGATGAATGGTGAAGCTGTGATGAAGTGTTGGGTTGGCCGGGATCACAAGTAGCTCTGTCTTCGCAAGGTTTAGTTGAAGGTGTTGGTCCTTCATCCAGCCAGAAATGTCTGTCAGGCAAGCTGAGATACGAGCAGCTACCTTCGGATCATCAGGCTGGAATGAGAGGTAGAGTTGTGCCATCAGTGTAGCAATGATAGGAAATGCCATGTTTCTGAATCACAGATCCTAGTGATGTCTTGTAGATGGAGAAGAGAAGTGGTCCAAGCACTGAGCCCTGAGGCACCCCAGTAGCTAGATGTTGGGTCTTAGACATCACACCCCTCCAGGACACCCTAAAGGACCTACCTGAGAGGTAAGACTTGAACCATTGGAGTGCGATTCCCGAGATGCCCTTCATCTTTAGGATTGACTGGAGGATCTGGTGGTTGACTGTGTCAAAGGCAGCAGACAGATCCGGCAGGATGAGAACTGAGGATTTGGAAGCTGCTCTTGCCAGTCTCAGAGCTTCAAATATTGAGAGCAGGGCAGTCTCAGTTGAGTGTCCACTTTTGAAACCAGACTGATTGTTGTCCAAGAGGTTGTTATGTGTAAGAAAGGAAAGAGATCTGGTTGAAAACAACTTGTTCACGTGTTTTCGCGACGAATGGAAGAAGGGACACTGGTCTGTAATTTTCCAGATGTGCTGGATTTATTGTGGATTTCTTAAGCAGTGGGGTTACCCGAGCCTGCTTAAAAGCTGTGGGAAAGGTACCAGTGTGAAGAGAGGTGTTTATAATCATAAACTGTAAAAAATATGGACAAAGCGTCTCTGTCGTCACCCATAGACTTTCTGAAGAACGGTTTTGAGGCCGTTTGTGGGGGGTATGGGCGGCGCCATCTTTTGAAAATCTTGGGAAATCCAAAACCCCACCCACCTTCTGGCCAATCCATATATGGGTAAAAGGGCTTTGTGTGAGACTGAGCCGGCCGGTGGACGCGCCTCTTCAGCCAAGCAGCCTCAGCTATCTGTACCGTTACAAGAACGACTGGCAGACTAGGCTACTTTTTACAGTCAGTATCATTCTTATGTTGAAACTCCTTTTCCTCAATTTACTGAAGCCTATATGTAAAACGCATTTGCAGCTGCATAGCTCGCTCATAGGCTGTGCTGCGGCAACTGCACATCCAATGGGGCGGGCGCCTCTGACATGCGACCAACTAGCTCGCAGATCAGTCTATTCTTATGTTACATTTATTCATTTGGCAGACGCATATACAGTGTTTCAAACGTCAGTTATAACCATAGGTAAAGTACCTGGGACGCTAACTTATCTGAGGCGATTTAATGCTAACTGTTGCAGTGCCACTGCCCACAAACATTGATGCTAAATACTGCTAACTACGTGAAATAGTAGTGGAATGTCACTTACCTGAAAAAAAGGAGCGAAGTACTCCTACAATGTTGGTTAGTGTAGTTTATAGCAGAGCAACCCATGTTATGTACGATTTTTCAATACAAATGTTCAGAAAGGATACAAAGGTGGTATGATGTGTTGTGTCAGATCATGGCCGAGACGTCAAATTTCAGGAATTCCACTCGACGCAGCCGGTTATGAGCTGTCAATCAAAGTTAACCACGCCCTTATTTGTCATACATTTTATATCTAAATACGATCTAAACTAACGAGTTAGAAAAAAATTCACCTCCCTCACAGTTGTCAGGCACTCGAAACCTATCGAAAAATACAATAAAAGTCCATGGGACCAACCTGTAAAAACATGAATTTATGCTGTAAAAACGGACATTTTAACATGGGGTCTATGGATATTTGGTGCCTTTTGGGACCACCTTCTAGAGGATTTTCGATGTATTGCAGTTTTTCGCACTTCCGGGTTGGCTTCATTTTTCAGATTAGAATGTTGCCGCTTGTTCATAATGTGCATGAGTGCGGGTACAACTGAGAAAGAAATGGCTTGAAGTAGATTAGTGGGAATAGGATCAAGCGGACAGGTGGTAGGGTGATTGGAAAGGAGGAGTTTGGAGACTTCTTCCTTTGAAAGTAGAGAGAAGGAGGGTAGAATGTGTGCGTTAGCTGGTAAAATGTGTGTCAGTTTGTGGATTGGTAAATTGGCCGCTGATGGTGGTTGTTTTATCTATGAAGAATGTGGCAAAATCGTCAGCTGTTAAGGTTAATGAAGGAGGAGGAGGAGGGTTGAGAAGAGAGGAGAAGGTTCTGATAAGCATGCGAGAGTCCGAAAAATTGTTAATTTTGTTGTGATAGTAAGTCATTTTAGCCGTAGATATTTTAGCAGAGAAGGAAAAGAGAAGGGATTGATAAAGACCAAGGTCAGTAGGATCTTTCAATTTGTGCCACTTCCTCTCTGCACCCATGAGTTTAGAACGATGTTCGCGGAGAACATCAGAGAACCAGGGGGCAGAGGGTGTGGCGCGGGCTGGCCTGGAGGAAAGGGGACAGAAGTTGTCCAAGCAGGATGTTAAAGTGGAGAAAAGAGTATCAGTTGCACTGTTAGTATCTAGTGTTGAGAGCTGATCAGGTGGAGAAAGTTTGGAGGACACCAAAGAGGATAGGCGAGAGGGTGAAAGTGAGCGTAGGTTCCGCCGAAAGTTGACCTGTGGAGGAGTGTGTGTTGTGTTCTGAGGCAGGTTGAGGTTGAGAGTGAGCAGGAAGTGATCTGAGATGTGCAACGGAGTGAGCAGTGTATGGTCAGTGGAGCAGTAGCGCGTGTAAATAAGGTCCAATTGGTTACCTGATTTGTGAGTAGCAGTAGATACTCGTTTGAGGTCGAATGAGGCAAGCAGAGTGTGGAATTCAGCAGCCTGAAGTTTTTCTAGGTGGATGTTGAAGTCTCCAAGAACTATGAGAGGAGTACCATCTTCAGGGAAGGATGAGAGTAGCACATCAAGCTCCTCCAAGAAACTGCCAAGCTGACCTGGGGGACGATATACAACTCCAAAATGGATTTTAATAGGACTAGTGATGGTAATTGAATGTGAGTCAAATGAGCCGTTGTCACACAGAGGTGGTAAGGGATCAAATTTCCAGTCGTTTGAGATGAGGAGACCAGTACCTCCACTCATTCCGGTCAGGCGAGGGGTGTGTGAGAAAGTGAAGTTAGTGGAGAGGCACTCTATTTGCATTGTATTTTTTCCCCGTATTTTCAGCTACGATTATATTTTTGTTCTGTCCCTACAAATAAACTCAAATAGAAATATAGCTGCAAGCAGCAATAATGGGGTCAAGCACAACGAAGGCACGATCAGTCACGACTATATGGCTGGGAACATCAGACCAACTGCCTCAATGAGCAATTAAAGACGTTAAGATGATTTTAGGCACAATGGCTGAAAAATCATAAATAGTGACTAGAATATGATTTAATGGTTTATCACTTTTGACCAGTAGGTGGCTGTTACAAAATTTATGTGGTGTGGTCAGAGTAAGGTGACAATGACACTTAGGCTACAAAGTTTGGTGTCAATATGCCAAAGCATTGCAGAGATACATCCTCAGTCAGAGTCATTTTGGCATCATGCCATCAAGTTTGTTGATGCGGTATATGAAAACAGTTTTGTTTATCGACACAAAATCCATAACTTTTTTGTAGGCATGGTCTTAAGATGATACGATTCGGTTTTGGGGAAAATCGGACTAACAGTCTAGGAGGAGTTTGAAAAAGTAGTTTTTTTTAAGAAAATCAAAATGGCGGACAAAGGCAAAATTGGAATCCATGTTCTCGGTATGACCCAAGGAATCTATTTAGACCAGATTCATTACTATAGGGTAATTTAAACAAAAAATATTAGCATTTTTGGAAATTTGATTACCTTTTGACCAAGGTGGCATTCTCTCAAAACCCTTTAATTACTTTCAGGGCATGGGGTCAATGACACATACCGAGGTTCGTAATGATACACCAATGCGTTCATAAAATATAGCATTTTACGACAAAATTCAAAATGGCCGATGCCCAAAATGGCCAATATGGGAAAATTGGGTATTGTTCGACTCAGCATGGTACACTGAATCAAAATAGACCAGAGACCATAGACTCAAGAGTGGAAGAATTATAAGAACACTAACGTTTACAATAGGTGCCTATACAGACCTTTGGCGCTTGGCCCCTAATAAATCAATACATGCTTCTGAATGAGATGTGCATTCAATAACTGATGAAGCTATATGTTGAATATAGCAGATTTCGTTATAATATAGCTTCTTTAGTGTGACACAAAAGTGATCAAGTTAAACTTAAAATTGTACATTTAAAATTTTGAACTCTTATTACTTGGTTCAATTGTGTGGAATCCACACGTACCAGATGTGGTCCGGATCTGGGCCGACACAATGTTACTGTCTGGGCTGCAATGCTGATTTTTACATCACTGTAAATAATGTACCACTGAACGGCTAATAATGTACTAATACAAAACAGAGGCACAGATGCTATGTAAAATTTAGTAATGTATTACTATTAGAAGTGCATAATGTGCAGTATTTACTGTAGTTATTTTTCAAAAGGATCTGTAATATCAAGTTCATGCCCGACTGGTCTAAAAGAGAGGCTTGTTTGACTAAAAGCTTATCTAATTTAGTGATGAGCTGTAAGCTGACCTACACGCCCCTGTGACGAGAGAGAGCCAAGGGATTTCCTTTCCTTTTCCACCATCAAGATGGACAATGTTCGGCCCCCTCCTCAGGCCCAGGGAGACCGCAGCGCTCCATCACTGGCATTGTGGTATATTGTGGGTAATCTGAGATGGCAGCAATAATTAATGGTTACGTGGGGCATGGCATCTGACCAGTCTGAGCAGAAGACGTCGTTTTTAAGGGCCCCCTCTGCAGGGTCACCGGCCTGCCGCCTTCCATTTAGGTTAATTGCATCTCATCACTCCATGACGGCCCGAATAGAATATAGCTTACTGAATACTGATCAGTGTAAGTGGAACATTATGCATTATGCATTTTAATTTCTGGTTCAATTATATATTTAATAGCTAGAGTTTGTGTGTGTGAGTATCTATGTCTATCTGTCTGTTTATCTATCTGTCTATCTATCTATCTTTCTATCTCTATCTGTCTTTCTGTCTGTCTGTTTTTCTATCTATCTATATATATCTATATGTCTGTCTATCTGTCTGTCTGTCTATCTATCTATCTCTATCTGTCTTTCTCTCTGTCTGTTTTTCTATCTATCTATCTATCTATCTATCTATCTATCTATCTATCTATCTATCTATCTATCTATCTATCTATCTATCTATCTATCTATCTATCTATCTATCTATCTATCTATCTATCTATCTACGGTATCTATCTATCTATCTCTGTCTGTCTGTCTGTCTGTCTGTTGGTTGGCCGAGCCATATGATCAAATTAGCTTGTGATATATTTTGTTTTAATGCAGATTTTGTGCATTGCAAATGGAGATTATATCACAAACAACAATAAATTATTTAAACAATACTATTCTACATCATTGTCAATAAATATGGTTATTTCGTGTGTGTTTTTTTTTCTATTTGGGCAACATTTATTTCAATTGTACATATTTTACCCTTAATCATTTATATATAATTCAAATACAGTGTATTCATTGTAATATCATGTTTAATATAATTTTTAAATAGTTCAATTTTCTTAATTCGGTTCATTTGTCACACTGAACATAAAGTCAAGTGCATTGCATTCAGATTCTGTGGACAGAAATAGAAAGAGTTATATGTTATTAAAGATCGAGTGGAGAAGTGTGAGTTAGGTTGTTCCCACGCTGGTGAGACTCTCACCGTGATGGGTTTTCAGAACCACCTTGAAAAAGTGTATTTATGCTTTAAATTTCCTCATCTATAGATCGCTTCACATTCCTTCAACATTCTGCGCAGCACCTGTGTCCTTGTGGATCTTATTGTCTCATTTAAGAGAGATGAAGAGATGCATGGAGAGATGGAGTAACCCTCAGTTGAGCTAATCCAGGGCCTCTAAAGAGGTTTAAACTGCTCTGGTTACATCTAATCTTTTTGCTCAGACCCAGCTGAGCCTGAAACCTCTTCTCCATGATCGAAACGTACAAATAAAGGTCTCTCTCTCACCCGGTGCAAGTATGAAAGGCAGCTATGTGCTCTGTGGATTAGAGTGGATTTTCCCCCTCCCGGTTTCTCAATTAGAGAAAGGATGAAATAGAGGAGGGAAACAAAAAAGACCTGAACTGTTTGCCGAGTAGCTGCTCTATACCGAGCTGGGGGACTTTTCAGAGGGTTTGTGTCATTTTTAGGCAGTATCATCATAGTCATTTTCACTTGGTACTCCAAAGAAAAACATGATGCCATAATAGTAAAATCAGAAAGATTCTTAAAGCTCCTCAAATTGTTTGGAGGAGAGCGCTCATTTATTTATTATGATTTTCACATCCTTAAAGGGATAGTTCACCCAAAAATGAAAATTCTGTCATCATTTACTCAAGTTGTTCCAAACATGTATGAATATCTTTCTTCTGCTGAACACAAAAGAAGATATTCTGAAGAATGTCGGTAACCAAACAGTTGATGGACCCCATTGACTTCCACATTTTTCCATAGGTCTACAATGGAAGTCAATGGGGTCCATCAACTGTTTGGTTACCGACATTCTTCAGAATATCTTCTTTTGTGTTCAGCAGAAGAAATTCATACAGGTTTGGAAAATTTGAGGGTGAGTAAATTATAATTTTTTGGGTGAATGAATCATCAGTGTTGTTGGTCACTGTCATGAAAAGCAATGAAACAAAAAAAATGGTAACACTTTACTTGAAGCGGTGTGCATAAGACTGACATGACACCTTCATAATCATGACATGACACATGTCATGAATATGAAGGAGGTTTTATGCATGTTTATGACAACTGTCATTAAGTGTCATTCGCTCAATTATGACATTTTGAATGCAAAATATGACATTGTTTGAGATCTCTTTGTTATGACAACTTGACATAAACCAATACATCATAACCTGTCAGTGTCTTGGTAATGAAAAGTGTTACCCCAGAAATATTAAATAAATAAATAAATAAATAATCGAAATGTCATAAAGATTTTTAAAATATTCTCACACTGTTTGATTATCTTCCAACCAGGAAATTGCTCATTTGTTATAAGCCACCAATAAATATCCTAAATAAATAAATAAACTTGTTTAGGCTAATTGTAATTTTCCAGTCAATAAACAATTGATAATGAACATTTTGGTGGATGTTCATTTTTATTTTAAATACCAGAGTAATTAGTAATTGTTATGTAATAGGCCTACTATTTTTCACGCTTTAGCGAAAGAAAGCAAATGAGAAAGAGAGACTGTTCTCCTTTTACTTGTTGGTAAGTAAGGTTAATAAATTAGATTAAACTTGTTTTTCAACTTTTTTTCTTCAGGCAATGCGGAAGACAGCTCTCCTCCACTACGGGGCTTTTCATGTTCGCTGTCGCATGTTCTGATTCCATTCGCCACACGCGGGAGACCGCCGTTTATACAGGTACCGTGTTTACATTCTTATAACGGATTGCGCAATGTTTGTTTGAGCTTTTACTGATGATTCCGTGTAAAATAATCGCACGCGGATATATGTTATTACATCGCGCGCTGTTTTGTGCTTATCAATGCTTTATTCGGATGTGTTTATGCGATAATGTGTGCAGTGAGAGCAGGTGTCTGCGTGTAAAGAACCTGTCAGTGGTTTATCACTCACAGCTGTCAACACTGAATGCTTCACTCATCCACTACAGTCATGCTGTCAGACTCTGCAGCGATCTGTTTTGTCTGGACTGTAGGGTTCGGACAGTTACAAGCTATAATCCATACTGCATGTACACTAATATGGGATTAATGTCCGATTCGTGGTAAACTTGATGACACAAAGTGGTAAACCTGTATTTGTGCATCTTGTGGCCACAAAAGCAACGCCTAACGCATGAAAGCCATTGCATTTAAATTGCACTCAATCTACTGAAATATCAAACTGGCATTTCAATATTTTATTTTATGTTTATTTATTTTTTGGCTTTACAAGCAAAACAGTAGGTTACATTAAACACACTAATGTTGTACGCTTAAATTGTTCGACCCTTTCTGTTTGTCTAATGTAAATAGAACATGCCTATAGTTATTGTGATAAACACACCTGTGATTACGCCGCCAGGACAATTGTGTGAACTTGATGGAAACTGACTAAATAAGATCAAAAGTGACAGTAAAAAATGTATAATGTTACAAAAATATTTGTTAAAAATAAATACTGTTCTTTTGAGTTTTCAGTTCATCAGTGAATCCTGAAAAAAAAGTCACAAAAATATTAAACAGCACAACATCGATGATGATGATAATAATGTTTCTTGAGCACTAAAGCAGCATATTAGAATGATTTCTGAAGGATCATGTGACAATGAAGTAATGATGCTGAAAATTCAGCAAAAAGTCAAATTACATTTTAAGATGTATTCAAATAGAAAACTGTTATTTTAAACTGTAGTGATATTTACCATGTAATTGTTCTTGATCAAATAAATGTAGCCTTGGGGAATATAAGAGACTTCTTTCATAAACCAAGAAATCATATCGACTTATATGTACTATGGTGCTCTAGAACAGATTTCAGTGAGCTCTAATGTAGTCACTAAAATGTTATATATAGATATGCTCCTTTAAACCACTCCAAAAGGCACAATTTTTATTCTGTCCACTGCAAAACCAAACACACTATTGTGATAGGCAGTGAAATATATGAAATTGACTAGGGTGTGTGTGATGCATGTTGTTAGTTATAAGAAATGCATAATTTGTTTGCAGATTCCATGTGGTTTAAGATTTTGTATCCAATGCAATTAAATACAGTTTAAGTGTGACTTAAAGGGTTAGTTCACCCAAAAATGAAAATGAAGTAATTAATTACTCACCCCCATGCTGTACCAACCCCGTAAGACCTTCGTTCGTCGGAACACAAATGAAGATATTTTTGATTAAATGTGACACCTGGATCACTCCTCCATAGGCTCCCTAAGGGAATGAATCCTGACGTCCCAGAAAGTCAATGAAGAAAATGTTTAAATGTTCCATGTCGCAACAGTGGCTCAACTATAAGTTTATCAAGCGATGAGAATACTTTTTGTGCGAAAAAACAAACAAAAATAACGACTTTATTCGACTATTCCTTTTCTTCCTTGTAGGCCTGAAACGAGACTTCAAGAGATTTCCACGACGCGCACGCGCGAGAACTTAACTGAAGTAGTTGAAGGAGATCGCAATTCTCGCGCATGCGTCGTGGAAATCTCTTGAAGTCTCGTTTCAGGCCTACAAGGAAGAAAAGGAATAGTCGAATAAAGACGTTATTTTTGTTTGTTTTTTCGCACAAAAAGTATTCTCATCGCTTGATAAACTTATAGTTGAGCCACTGTTGCGACATGGAATATTTAAACATTTTCTTCATTGACTTTCTGGGCCGTCAGGATTCATTCCCTTAGGGAGCCTATGGAGGAGTGATCCAGCTGTCACATTTAATAAAAAATATCTTCATTTGTGTTCCGAAGACGAACGAAGGTCTTACGGGGTTGGTACAGCATGGGGGTGAGTAATTAATGACTTAATTTTCATTTTTGGGTGAACTAACCCTTTAACCAAGTGCACATGAACCTGTCTGTCCAGGAAACCTCAATATCACTCAATACATCATTGCAAGGAAGCAGGTGATAATGTCCACAGATAAACATGTTACCTGCAGGTCTCTTTGGTAATCAGCTCTAAAGCCCCTTAAGTCCGGGTGCAAAGACAAAGTGGCCACCATCACTTCCCTCACACGCAGCTATGCATTCAGCCCTTATCTGTGTCAGCCTCCGCGTGGCATTCACGCCATGGGCAGGAACAATGAGGCCTGTCGCTCGCCTCCGTCAGCATGAGTGACAGTGGGTGTGGAAGCACTTGTGTCTGACTTCAGCTCTCTATCTTCCACAGAGCTGTTTTTCCAGTCCAGATACTCCCCCCTTCCCTCCGCTTTCCTTTAGCGATGCACGGCAGCACAATAAAGGGTGTGTGTGTACCCCGCACTTCCTCCTCTGTTTGTTTAACTGAGCTTTAGAATGGACCTGCCGGCCCGTTTGCCACATTTGTTTCCTCCACTGGAGAATTTGACTTTTTTTGGCACAAGGGGGGTCGAAAGAAACGCTGACTAATGAGTATGTGGGTGTTGGGCTCGATGAAGTGGAAATGTCAATGAAGTCCAAAATAAGAATGAAGAAAAGAATGACTAATATCCGAGGTATGATATCATTAAAACCAGGGAGTACAGGCCACAGCTCCAGCACACAGCCATCAAAGTCATTCGACTCCCTTTATGTTCTTTTTATTATGATTCATTGAGGTTTTATCTCACACACACACACAAATTGGATTACATCCAAACATTTGATAACATTCCCAAACTAGATTTTTAAATTGTAGCTGGTGCATGTCTATGAAATGGTTGTTGGTGGTTTCCAGGGCATTGGTATTCATTTGCTAAGGTTCTCTGAGTGGTTGTTAGCATGTTGCTGTGTGTTTGCTTACTGACTGGATCTTCTTAAGAACGTACTTTTTTTTTAGGATAACTGAACCCTATGCATTGCACAACGAATTTTTAAATTATAATATGCTTACTGTACAACTCGTATTTACTTTGATTGTAACCCTCATCCATCAAAATTTTACTAGCGAGATGCTGGTTTGCTTTAGCAGAGAAAGGCGGTTTGCGTATCATCTGGCCATACAGTGGTGGAATGTCTTGATGTTTCGTTCAGTCTATAGCGCGATGCGTGAGGGTTTGCGCTCTTCAGAAACAATTACAATATGACAGAGAGAGGTCATGTTTTAAAGCGAAACACTCACTGGAATGAATAATTCACTTAAAACGCAACGTGAGTCTCTGTTCTGTCTGCCATCTTTGATGTAGTTAGCCTGGTTTTCTTCACATTAGTGCTGTTTTGGACTGATTGTTTGAATGAATTCTCTTACTGGATCATTGGACTGAAAACTAAAACCGGAGTTTAGCGTCTTAAAATTATTCAGTTCTCTTGGTTTTTCTGGTCCGGTTCAAAAAAGAAAATTATATATTTAGTTCACTTAGCATTCACACTGACATTTTTAAAGTGCTCCTTTTATGCTTTTTCAGACATTACCTGTCATGCCATGAGTAATATAGCAGTTTGTGAATGTAGAAGCTCTACAAAGGTCAAAGTGCACAATAAATGGAGTTATTCTCTCCCAAAAGAAAAAAAGAAAGAAAAACTGCCTGAAATCAGTCGTCAGTAATTCCAGCCTTACTTCCTGCACAACCCTACGTAGGTTTGTAACGAGTGTGCATAATGCCCATCTAGGGTCTTCATTGGCTGCCTGCAAACAACCTCTACTTTGACATGCTTTTAAACACTAGTTGTAGCTGAGGCTTGGAACGATTTGGTTCCTAATTGTCGACATGTCAAGAAGACGCGGTTTTCTGCACTGCGAAAGCAAATCCAATTTGCATGCACATCCAAAAGATGGGGACTCCGGCACTGGGTCCTTCTCAATACTCAAATAGATGTTTCCTCCAATTTACAAATAAGCTTTCCTTCGATTCCTCCGCCCTCATTTTCTTTCCTTGCAGCCTTTTGTGTTAGGTGTGCACCAAGGTTCAGATGGCAGGCAGCATTCACACTAATTCAAACGAACTGCAATTGCACCTTTCGTTTTAATTAAACCAGATCTGCAAAGTGTGAACACACCCTAAGCCGACATGATTTTTGCCTGGTGGACAGTAAAACAATTGAAAAAGCCCGAAGTCTGGTTAGATGAGTAATAGCACGATCTTTATGGCCTTTTGCCACGTTTTTATTTACAGGGAAGAAAAAAGAGAACAAGAAATAATAATGCTAGAACTGAACTTGCATCTCCTGTGTGCACACCTCAATGCACTAACCACAAGGACACAGCTCCTGAAAATCAAACGCAAGGTAATAAGCCTTCTCAGACTTTTTTTTTTTAAGTTTCCCATAATGCTTTGTCATAGCAGCGCTTTAAAGATGGCATCCACCTTCTCCACGAGGGCAGCAGTAATCACATTCTAAATTCCCACAATCTGCAGGATCTTAGTTGGGCTTATTTATGAATGGCAGCAAATGACAGTGGTTTGGGCAGAGGTGTGTGGCTGCCCATCACTGAATCCACTGATTCCACTGAGAGAGGAATGCGGACCGCCTATCCTCGATCTTTGAAGCCCACATTAAAATGACTGCTGCTCCCCCTCCTCCGGTATAAGTCGCAGCGCAGGGGGCGCAGATAGAGCCTGTGTTTGATCTGAAGGTCGCCAGCCCTTTGCCTGTGTTGAGAGATACCTGGCTGACGTGGCTGCTTCTTATTTAATAACATGAAGGGGAAGCGAACTCTCTCTCATAATTAGGCCTAATTACCAAGCAGGTGTTGACAGACGGCCCACGAAGAGACAAACTGCCTTTATCCAGAGTCTTAGAGTCAGATTACTGGAGCTGTCTTATCTGTTACACCAAGAGAGCTGAAAAACGCTCTCTCTTTCCTCCCATCAGAAACAGGCATTCTCATTTCATATCTGCTTTTGCTTGCACATTTAATTACAGATCCTAATAATTATGCACAATATTGACATTCATAGTTATGATTCAATGATCGTGACTCATAATCATTGCTTTGCTGTCAGATGTGATCATAACATATCACTGTTGAGGGAAATATCTGGCGTGAGGTAATTTTTATTTTGGATGGATATCAAAAATACAGTTAAAAGTGCTTCAGATATCATTATATTATGCTGATTTGACGCTCAAGGATCATGTCCTGTTATTATTAATGTTGAAAACAGGTGTGGTATCTAATATTTTCCAATAGAACAATCAAAGGAACCGCATCTATTTGAAATGCAGATCTTTTTGTGAATATCTTTACTGTCACATTTGACAGTAACGTATAATGTATACTTGCTAAATAAAAGTGTTAATTTCAGAGCTTATGTTCAATGAGCGTTATGTCCTGAGCATTCCTGAAACATCAGTGTGAGTAAAGAAGCGGTGACTTAACTGGTAAATGAAGTAGTCTTCTCTTAATAGTCTACTGGTAAGTGCTGTGGTTGACCAATATGGGTTTTTTTATTGGCTGATTCAGATATCTAGAGAGCATAGATCTTACCACCCCCCGCCAACACTGTATGCATTCTGCTCTCTTCTGTCTCTATCCATGTCTCTATCCTCTATCTATGAAATATTGATCTTTCTTGGCTTTGGCCTAGTTCCTCAGCCTGTTTTTCCACTCCATCCATATCTTTTTCTCTCTATCTCTGACTGACAGCACCATATGGCAGAGGTATGTTTTGATGCGTCGTGTTTTCACAACGAAAATATGCGTTTCCAGACCCGTGTGTCAGTGAACTTCACAATACGGGCATGTTAATCCTCTTTAAACCTATGAAAACCTCACTGTCATATGGACGATCGTCCGATAGTGCATTGCTCCAGGTTTTTTTTGTGTGTTTTTTTGGTTGGGGGGAGGGGTGTTATTAAAGTTTAAGGTGCCCATATTATCCTATTTTAAATTCTTAATTTTATTTTGGAGGCCTTCTACAATCGATTTCCATGCATCCCAACCAAGGTCAAAAAACACTTTAATTTTCTCATAATAAAGTCTATCACCTCATTTCTCAAAGAGTCTTAAAATGGTTGTCAAAGTTTATGACGTTCGCAGGCACCCAATGAAGACCAAATGCTGGCATTATGCAAATGTTTTACATTTTTGTGTAGGTATGTAACAGGAAGCTAGACTGGAATTGCCAACAAGACAACGCAATATCTTTTAGAAACAAACTTTGTTATATTGTTTTCATGTTATCACTGTGAAGCGCTTTGATACAATCTGTATTGTAAAAAGCGCTATATAAATAAAGGTGACTTGACTTGACTTGACAACAACAGTTTCAACAGTTTAGAATTGGTTCTTTCTTTTAGGAGACTATACAATTATTTGTCGTACAAATTGATCTTTAAAACTCATTAAGCCAAATTGTCATGTTTGTATAATTATATCTGTATAAAGTCATATGTATTTGTAAAGCACTTTCTACAATATACATTATTTCAATTTACATTGTTTCAGTATTGTGCAATAGGCTAATCTTCCGAGTGTCTTCTTTAAAAAGAGACCAACCTGTATTCCAAAGCATTCATGAATTTAAGTTCAGATCTATGCTCAAAAAAGGGGGTCACAGTTAGCAAGTAAAAGGCCCTATTGCAATTTTTTTGCCATTTTCAATCATTTCTAACTGCACTAGAAAGGTAAATGGCTTTAGTTTAAGATCTAATGCAGCTGGATAGACAGTTCCCCAAAACAGAGTTTTAATTTCAACCCCTATATGTGCAGTAGACAGGGTCTGGCTCCTATACAGGCCTGATGGCGACTGATAGTCACGGGTTCTAATCCCACTGCCTCCCTCCCAGCTCTCCTGTAAGAAACTAGAGGGGCGTTTAGTGACTGTCCCCTTTGTGAGGGGTTCATATGGGGCGGCTGGGGGCTCGACTCTTAATTAGGAAGGTAGGGCAGTGAAGAATCTCCGCTTGACAGATTAACATGCACAATTTAACCACTAACCTTCCGAAATGAGCTACCCCAAAATACCTGTGGGTCCGGTTTCAGCGCAAGGGCAGAGGTGACCAGAGATGACACTGAGCAGAAGGGTCTTCATTAACCGAGCGGCTCCATATCTTAAATCAGCAATATCAGTCACCACTCATAGGACAAACGTGGCTCAGTCTGTGGTTATGTAGTTATTTTGGTTTAATTGTGTTTCAGTTTAATTGGTGAAATTTTTCGCTTCCCTTTTAAATGGTTTAATTACTAATGTTATGGTTATGAAACTTTTCTCAGTGTCAAGCACCTGAAGCATTTCTAAGGTGAGTCGAAACTTGAAACTGACATCTTATGACGTCTTGCAGGTTCAAAACCACATCAATGTGTAACATTTTTAATGTTTTCTTTTATGAAGACATCAACTGATTTAGCCTTTTGCGGTCATTTGAAAGGGATTTGTCGCTGACATCTAATCTAATTTCCGTCTGGATTTTTGTGGTCTGTTGCATCTCCACTGTGGCCCTCCCTGCAGCCATCAGCGCCATTTGCGCTCGCATGTGCTTTGAAACCCTTTTTTTTGTTGTTAGCTGTTGATGAAAATAAAAATTAAAAAGACAGTTTCCAGTCTGTTTACAGTGATTAAGTTGTCTCGCTTATGATTTATGACGTATTGAGCAATAGGGTTTACAAAGGAAGACAAGGGGGAAAAAAAACATGATCACATCTTCCTTTTGCCCAAAGGCTTTTAGTGTTTACAGTGTTAACCAAGATGTGTTCATAAGGGCTGGTGCTAATAATTATGAGTAAGTTGTGTAAACAAATTCCGCCTGTGCTGGTCATGTGGTCGATACATTTTTCTATTCTTTTTGAATGTCAGGATTTGATTTTCTTTTAGGCAAACTGCTACAAGTTAGAGCTGCTACTCAGTCTTTAGTGATTTTTCAGAAATCATTCTAATATGCTGATTTGATGCTTAAGAAACATTTCTTATTATCAATGTTGAAAACAGTTGAGCTGCTTAATATTTTTGTGGAAACCACTTTCATTCAATGTAATGCATCCTTTCTGAAGAAAAGGTATTTATTTATTAAATCCCCTGCATTTTTGGTTTGTGGTATGTGTGTGTGTGTATACACATATTTAACCATGGAAATGATTTTTTACCAGGTATGCACAATAAATCCGTGACCTTGTCAGTATTGGCATCTATGTATGTATCTATCCTAGGATAAAGATCACTGATGTTACTGTGGTGATGTCCCGCCCTTCTCCAGACCCGCTGTTCATCCTGAGGGGTTCAGGGGCCGCAGTGAACACCCTTCACTTCTGCTGTGGTGGAGATGGACCACCATTTCTCTACTCTGGGTTGGTGCCAACTTATTATATGAACCTTCAACCTTTTGGTTGCCTTAACACTGTCATGTTTATAGGAATCTTGATGCTTGTGTGCTTTAGGTCAGGTAAAGGTGCAATCCATGTCTGGAACCTGACCACTAGGAGAGCAGAACATGTTTTAGAGAGCCATGCTGGGAACTCTGTTATCTGGCTCCACACCTTCAAAGACAGCAGCAGCAGACTCATCAGGTAGAGGAGAGGGGGTTAAGGCCCTGTTTACACCTGGTATTAAGATGCGTTTTTGGTAGATCGGATCGCCTTTTAGAAATCCGGAATGGTGAGAGAACTTGGGTCTCAAGCTGACAAAGTTTAAATCCCGTCTGGCTAGCGCACTTCCCGTAATGTTTACGCAGTCAGTATGCAGAGAGTTGGTGGATTTTTTTTTGCTGTTCAAACACTTTCGATCACATGAGCGTTTACACTATGAAAGCAATCCGGTTTAATGCGTTTTCGACTACCTCTGGAATTTAGCGCCATCCACTTGTGATCCAATCGACCAAAATGCATCTTAATACTAGGTATAAACAGGGCCTAAGATGTGTGTCACCCTGTAGCTTATCGAACTGTGCATTGTTATTGTCATGTGACCATCTAATACCCATGCATATTATGTTAAGCTGTGATGCTCATGCAGGAGAGACTTGGACTGTGGCCTCCACTTCAAATCTGGACTGTGTGTGGATCACTTCCCCCTTCTCTGTTTTCCATTTTCAGTCCCCTCTCTCTACTGTCTTAGTCTAGGCCAAGATCTGGCCAAACTGGTTCAGTTCATTTGTGATATTCAGTGTGATTGCTATGATAGGTTTGTGTTTTTGTTCTTCTGTGCGTGTGTTTGTGTCTGTGGCTGTCAGTCAGGGACGAGACATGCGGGTGTGTGTGTGGGATTTGTCCGAAGACCGCAGCACAGTGACGGACTCTCTCCTCACGGGCAGTGTGGGGTTTAGTCAGTGCTCTCTGCTGGAGTCCCGGCCCGGATCCGCTTTACTGGCCCACCCCACAGAACATATGGAGGAGGTGAGTGACTGCAGAGATAATAGCTTCATCGCACAAATCTCAGGACAGTACCCACCAACACTTCGGAATAAATGTAGTTGCTTAAGGTACTGTCATCAATAGTTGGATTTTAGCCAGTGACCAATAAAAAGATTCTATGATTCAATGGCAGTGGCAGTTCTAGCTTGCATGTCGCCCTGGGCAAACCACACCTTCTGTACATATATTTCTGTATATTTTTAAATTATTACAAATCGATGTTAATAAATAAAAAAATACCATAAATCCCTAAAACTGCACAACAAACAGTCATGGCCTAATGGTTGGAGAGTCAGACTGGTAACCCAAAGGTTGTGGGTTCGATTCTCAATACCGGCAGGAAATGACTGAGGTGCCCTTGAGCATGCCACCTAAACCCCAATCACTCCCTGGGTGCTGCAGCGAAAATGCCCACTGCCCACAAATCTTACCAAACACAGACTTTTGAATGGTAGTATATGTTTCGTTAATTAACCAAGCAGTGTCATATGCCTGGGCGGCAGTGGCTCAGTGGTTCATGTAGATTGTCTACAAACCTAGATTGTCTAGTTAGAATTATTTTAATCTGGTACTACTGTAATTTTGGCAAGTGTTATGACTTTAATTATTTTTTAAATCATGTTGATTCTAGTTGGTAGTGGTCATTTTAGGTAAGATTCAGTCAGACCGAAGGTGTGATTTGTGCAGTCAAGCAGAAGACCGAGAGCAGAGAGTGTGAGTTCTGCTCTGTCCTGGCTTTTATTGCATCCAGATTCATGTTTCACTGTCCAGTCTGCCAGTTACTCACTTGAGAGAGCTTGAGCTGTCACTCGATCCACATTTACCATGCTTCAGCTACCAGCAGCCCTGTAGCCAGACCTAACACAGAGCTTCAATATTGCTGTTATCCTCGTCCTTTTCCCTACAATGCTCCAAATGCATCTCCCTTCCTCTTTATTTCATCACTCCATGCCCCCTGCTACTGTTATATTGAAACAAAACCGAACTAGATCGCTAACATTACAATCAACAAAGCTGACGTCAGTGTAAGCGGTCGATGCTCCAAGCCACATTGCAACATTTTTCCCTCATCCAGCTGAGAAATAAAAATCAAATGTTTTTAATGCTTCCCTTTTTATTTTATATACTTTGTGTGTGTGTGTGTGTATACAGGTCCTTCTAAAAAAATTAGCATATTGTAATAAAGTTCATTATTTTCCATAATGTAATGATAAAAATTAAACTTTCATATATTTTAGATTCATTGCACACCAACTGAAATATTTCAGGTCTTTTATTGGTTTAATACTAATGATTTTGGCATACAGCTCATGAAAACCCCAAATTCCTATCTCAAAAAATTAGCATATCATGAAAAGGTTCTCTAAACGAGCTATTAACCTAATCATCTGAATCAACTAATTAACTCTAAAGACCTGCAAAAGATTCCTGAGGCTTTTAAAAACTCCCAGCCTGTTTCATTACTCAAAACCGCAATCATGGGTAAGACTGCCGACCTGACTGCTATCCAGAAGCCCATCATTGACACCCTCAAGCAAGAGGGTAAGACACAGAAAGAAATTTCTGCACAAATAGGCTGTGGGAAGTCTGTGGGAAGGAAAACGTGTGGCAAAAAAGTTAAAACGCTGCACAACGAGAAGAGGTGACCGGACCCTGAGGAAGATTGTGGAGAAGGACCGATTCCAGACCTTGGGGGACCTGCGGAAGCAGTGGACTGAGTCTGGAGTAGAAACATCCAGAGCCACCGTGCACAGGCGTGTGCAGGAAATGGGCCACAGGTGCTGCATTCCCCAGGTCAAGCCACTTTTGAACCAGAAACAGTGGCAGAAGCGCCTGACCTGGGCTACAGAGAAGCAGCACTGGACTGTTGCTCAGTGGTCCAATGTACTTTTTTCGGATGAAAGCAAATTTTGCATGTCATTCGGAAATCAAGGTGCCAGAGTCTGGAGGAAGACTGGGGAGAAGGAAATGCCAAAATGCCTGAAGTCCAGTGTCAAGTACCCACAGTCAGTGATGGTCTGGGGTGCCATGTCAGCTGCTGGTGTTGGTCCACTGTGTTTTATCAAGGGCAGGGTCAATGCAGCTAGCTATCAGGAGATTTTGGAGCACTTCATGCTTCCATCTGCTGAAAAGCTTTATGGAGATGAAGATTTCATTTTTCAGCACGACCTGGCACCTGCTCACAGTGCCAAAACCACTGGTAAACAGTTTACTGACCATGCGATTACTGTGCTCAATTGGCCTCCCAACTCTCCTGACCTGAACCCCATAGAGAATCTGTGGGATATTGTGAAGAGAAAGTTGAGAGACGCAAGACCCAAAACTCTGGATGAGCTTAAGGCCGCTATCGAAGCATCCTGGGCCTCCATAACACCTCAGCAGTGCCACAGGCTGATTGCCTCCATGCCACGCCGCATTGAAGCATTCATTTCTGCAAAAGGATTCCCGACCAAGTATTGAGTGCATAACTGAACATAATTATTTGAAGGTTGACTTTTTTTGTATTAAAAACACTTCTTTTATTGGTATATGAAAGTCTAATGTTTATCAGTACATTACAGAAAATAATTAACTTTATCACAATATGCTAATTTTTTGAGAAGGACCTGTATATATTTTTATATTTCTATGAATTTAAAAAAAATCAATACATGTTTATTTAAATGCATAATAATAAAAATATGAAATTAATAAAGTTATAAAATAGATCAAATAATTTTTGATATTAAGTGTTTATTACGGAAGCTTGTTTGCGTCACACAATAAAACATTAAAAAGGGAATTGTGACTTTTTATCTCACAATTTTGACTTTTTTTCTCACTATTGCAAGTTTATGTTTCGCAATTCTGACTTTATAACACACAATTGTGAGTTTATATCTCGCAATTGACATCTTTTTTTTCTGTATTGTAAGAGATAAAGTCAGAATTGCGAGATATAAAGTCGCAATTATTATTTTATTTTTTTATTCTGTGACGGAAACAAACTTCCATAGTTTAAATATCTACCATTTTGGTGAAAAAGGGGTATAGGAGCATATATATAACTTGATATGCAATGTAGTGTGCACTACCCAGTGTACTCTTTTCCCCATAGTGCTCAAGCATATGGAAACATTAGGTCTGGCATTTACAGCACTCTTACATCCCCCTCCCACCTTGTTCTAACTAATGAAGGCCTTGTCAAAAACCTGTCAAGGTAATAACCGTCACAAGATAACTGCAGGCAAACTACACCACTATACGTCTCTTAAAACAAATAACAATGCTGCAAGGCATGCTGGGAGTCCGGAACTCAACCCCATCTGTGTCTTCCGGTGTTTTTGGAGGCTTTCATGTTTAGCGTTCCAGTGAGGCTGACAGTGCAGGGCTTTAATTAATAGACTCGCGGTTATTTATCGACTCTTTCTCTCTCTCTCTCTTTAACCTGGGGGGATGAGAGCTGCCCTTCTCTACTGTTTATAGTTACAGGCATAAACACA
Source organism: Tiaroga cobitis (assembly GCA_030578255.1). Classification (NCBI taxonomy): domain Eukaryota; kingdom Metazoa; phylum Chordata; class Actinopteri; order Cypriniformes; family Leuciscidae; genus Tiaroga; species Tiaroga cobitis. The sequence continues at coordinate 52,557,869 of CM060595.1, forward strand.
TGTAGAACGTGCAGATGTGTCTTAGTGTTAAAATATGAATTGGTCTGAAGTCAGAGATGTTAAATTGAACTTGATTAGAATGATTCTTAATCATGGCTGCCTCTGCAATCAGCCTAAGACATATGGGCCTGGACCAGTTACTCAGGGGTTATTACATTGTGTGCGTGTCATATACAGTGACCCCAGACGCATTTGGACACTTAAACACCATTAAAAACATTTTAAAGTCATTGCATTAGATAATATATTAAACCAAGCACACTAGTTTGTCACCAAAAAGTGTTCAAAATTGAGATAAAGTGGATAAAGGAAACTTTCTGGGTGTCAAACATTACTAGATCATGTTCAGGGATAATGTGATGAACTCCACCTGTGGCTAGTCCTGTATGAACTTGAGGAGAACTGACTTTATACATCCACTAAAAATCACATTGAGGCCAATTGTATATCATCATTCATTCGCAAATGCCTCATGTTTTGATATTTTGTTGTTAAATGCAATGGCATTCTGACATTTTGGGCATTTTGAGACAATCTGTATGCATGTTCACCAATGCTCATCACCATTTTTATGTTGTTAGTCAGAAACATTAGTGGGTCAGTTACTTATTATTATTATTAATGATCGTGGCCCTTCTGTGTTGGAAACTGTTGTGTTTTAAATCAATTGCCTCTGTTTGGAGTCCAACGAGTCGAGACAGGCAGAGCGCAGGAAAGTGGGAAGCTGCTGGCAAGCAGCCCAATGTTGTCTGCACTCGCTTACCACCTGTGAACATGCATCATGGCAAACTAACAGGACAGTTGTCTCATACACATCTGTGCGGTGCATTCTTTTGAATATAGATTATTTGGAGGGTATCACTAATTTTAGTCTGGATGTGCATTCAACTTCCAGTATTTCAACATTAATAGTGGTGACTCTTGTAAACCTAGAAGAATTTTTTCTGAAACTGCACTTGGGAAAAATACAACACTGAAAAAGATTTGAAGCTTTTAATATGTATGATTTTTTTAGGTGAGCGTGGTGGAGATGAGGAGCTGGACTCCAGTGTGCACTCTCAAACCAGATTCAAAGCTGGGGATGCTCATGTGTATGAAGATGTGGCAGGTAAGAGTCACGACACTCCGCTACAAATGTCCGGAAGTATGCTTGGGGGAAAAAATTACTTAAATCAGCCACCACTATATAAATTATGGAGAATGAAAGTGATTTGTTTTATGTAATGCTGGCATTATTGGTCTATTAACATTTTCATTAACTTTAGATTATAAATCTATAAATAAATTAGTTTTTTTTAACTGGGAGTATACTTAAAAGATCTTTTTTTTTTTTGCACTGTTGAGGTTTACTGGATTACTTGCACCATTCTAATGTTTTAAAACTGTACAGTTATAGTGCATTCAAGTCATGTAGAAAAGATTGTTTTCACAAGTTGAACACTCATGAGCAGCACCACAATGTCATAAATACAAGTGGGAAGCTCTTGCTTTTCCCGAGTTTACGAGTTGGGGTGTCAGTATATATATACCACAATAGGTATTTATAGGTATAGGCATTTAGCAGTGACTTTGTCAGGCTTTTTTATTTACAACAAATAAAGCTAAATGCCTGCACAAAATATTATAGGATTTCAACAATATAATGTGTGATGATAAAGTTTAGTGGCTTCATAAATGAATCCCCCTCCCCCACTTTAAAAGCAGTGTCAGATTTTCCCAGGTTTGTAATAGTTGTTGTTTTTTTATTTCGGCATTGCCAAGAGTTGCCTTTTGAGGTACTGACAAGTAAACCAAGAGCTCACAGGGTAACTGAGCAGTTGGAAAGTGTGTAAAGCAACAGAACTTATCTGATTTATGGATGCGACCTGTCCGGGCTGTTCCTCCCGCCTCTACCCCTCGCTGCACTGTAATCATAGTGTTTGGAACAACTTTGCTTCAGTGCCATATATCAACTGCCCGTGTGTGTTTTGTAAACACAGCTGAAATTTTTATTTTGCTTCCAATAAAGAGACCTATAATTATTTTCACTGATAATTAATATCTCTTTTCTAGTATTTACGAGTTTTCCGTCTGTGCCCTCAGTTAATCTCAGGTCAGTTGACAGCAAGGAGGAGTTTCCTCGCAGTTAATTGGCAGCGCTAATCAAAGCGCTTGATGAAGACGGCTCTGGCCTCAAGCGCTTTCGGTGGTTGTATCTGTGTTATAATTCTGTTTGTTTTTCACCAGCATTCCCTCATCCTTTCTGCCTGTCTTGTGTAGACAGTGGGGCTCTTAGTGCCGCCTGCCTCGATTAGAATGGATAATTATGAAGTATTAATGGGGCGCCCCACAGGTAGGTGCTGACATCTGACAGCAGGACCCTGGGCGGCAGTGAATCAATCGCTCCAAGCTGTCGTCTTTCATTTGCTCAGACAGGGAGATCTGTTACTGTCATGCTCAGTTCAGAGGTACCCGTCTACCCAGATGAGGAACCCAGCGTGAACGTGTTAAGCAGTCCTCTCTCAGTGTGGGTACACTTGGCCCGGTCACTTCCCCAGCGGCTGTAACACATTGCTCGCTCCCGGTGTCAATCAATCATGAAGCGGTTGTCTTGTTATCCTCATGATCCCTGCTGGTGCAGACTGCCGTTTCCTCAACCTCACACACACACACACACAGATGATCGCTGTCCTCCTCACTCTCTTCTCTTTGAACACATCTCCTCCATCATGCTGCCAGTAGAACTGACAACAGATTTATTGTCTTTCTTTCTGACTATTGGAACAGATTAAATGCCATATTAAGTAATGCTTTTTTGGGATTTGGCTTGAGACTCACTTGGCACTATGACTGTCTCCCTCTTCTTGTTCTTATAGATCCCTGTGGCTTATGATTGGTTGGTAAGCGTCTCAGTCAGTGCTGTAAGATTAGAGATGCATGATATATTGTACTGATATCGGTGGCTGATATTGGGGATTTTGTAGGCACTTTATTTGGTTACACTTTATTTTAAGGTGTCATTGTTACAGTATAATCATATAGTAAGTAATAATGACCTACATGTACTTACTATAGGTTTAGGGTTTGGTTGAGGGTTAGTTGCTTTAAATTATGCATAATTCACCGTTATTACTATGGTATGTACATGTAACTTATGTAACAAGGACACTAAAATAAAGTGTTACTCTTTATTTTACTGTCCTGTTCCCTATGTACATACTTTGTACTTATTATAGTAATTGCAATATCTGGGTATTAACTAGGTACTCACCCTGAACCTTCCCCTAAACCTAACCTTAACCCATGTAGTTGCCTTATATTACCCAGTACTTTCTTAGGTAAGTAAACTAAGTGCACGTACTGTAAACTAAAGTGCAACCGTGATTTTTAATTTATTTCCCTGTTGATCAATTCAGTGTTGTTGTTAACTAAAACAATTTTTAATTCATTTTTGTCAATTGAAATAAAGCTGAAATAAATATTAGATGAAAACTTAAACCGAAATTAAAAATGCTGCCTTGGCCACTAACTGAAATAAAAGTTTAAGTACTAAAATGACTGAAATAAAAATAAATTAAAGCTAGATAGAAATATTTAAAAATAGCTAATATAATGACAAAATCACACAAAATGTAAGCTGAAAATATAAACTGCAGTCAATATTGGATATTTAATTGTTTACAGTAGTTCTTTTTTTTAGCACTCACTTAAATCACCCTCAGCATCTCAAATTTAATTTCTTTCATTCTTTAAATTATGCTTTGTAATTTTCTAATGGGAAGATAGCTTTTATAACTATGTATTTTTACTGGGGGGGGGTTGTTTGTTTTTTGAACAACATAATTAGAATTGACCAGTAATTGACCATAATAATCAAATAATTATGAATTGGTCAGTTTTAGTATCATCACTTCCTTATTTTACTTGCACTTTACATATTCAATTTGCTTTAATGCTTTAATCATACTAAAATTTTACCAGTCCATTGTGAACTTGAATAGGCAGATAATGTAATTGTAGCTCAGCTTCATCCAGCTTATCTACATATATCTGTTCCTTGGATTACTTGGACAGATAGATAGAATATTGATCGACTAAGAAAAAAAGAGCCCCTCTGGTGTAGCTTAATTATAACTGCACATGCAAGCCTACTGGGTGAGATTGGACAAGGCCTGGTGGCAGAGATGCGGTGATGTTGGTGAGAAGGAAATGGTCCTTTACAGATATCCATCAAGATCACCCTCCACCAGCCCTGCTCCATATGTCCTCTCCTTGATCGTTTGCGTTTCGTTGGACTCCACATTATAGCCCCGTAAACCGCTTTCGCTTTCATCAGCGTGTTGCATATTCTAGGAACCCTGTCGCACATCTGTTCGCCCTTGTTCAGGTGTGGCTTACACACACGCCACCCACAGTCTTTCACACGACTTGACCTGGAGGAGCTCCTCTCTCCCGGTCTTCCTTTGAAAGCCCCCAGAGATGCGAGGAGGGTCTGTGCCGGGATCAACTCTGTGGTTTCCCACTCAGCGGGGGCTTCGCTGGTGCATGGCGACTTGTTGCCATCCAGTGGAACGCCACCGCTCTCCTCTCCTCCCCTCCGTTCTGTTGTGGCTTCAGTCTGGAGCATCCATCTGATCCAGCTGTTGGGATGATGAATCTTTCCCTGAAGCTCGAGTCCTAATCCGGCTAAAGCGCCCTCTTGTAGACCAGCCATGGAGGATATAATGAATTAGGTGTCTACCCAGGGTTCCATGACCCTTGACCTGTGACATCATCAATCAGGGAGCAACTTAACTGAAGTGCAGGGGCCAGAGGGCAACAGACGGTAATGCTTAACAACTGTCTATGAGGCTTGGGGATTGATTTCCAGTTGTTTTATTTTTTATTTCATCCTAATACACTTTGCCGGTGATGTGTTTACATGGCATTCGTGATTCGAGGGGGAATTTAGTTTAAGCGTGGCAGGAAAAAGAAATATACTGTGCAAAGAGAGGACGGTCTTTGCAAAAAAAGACGAGGCGGAGAAGGGGGAAAAGTGAGTCCCAACTTTTGGGTCCTTACACATATGGAAATAATTTTTCCCTTGCCAGCTTTGCCTGTACCAAGTACATTACCATTGATTTATAAAGATTCCTCATCCTTCTGTAGGTAAAAGCCAAAGTGAAAACAGTCTGCCACCTTTTGTTTATTTTATTAATTCATGTAATTTTGTTGTGTGTTTGTCTTTGGCTTTGATTCTTTTTTATATCATTGAACATACACTACTGTTACAAATTTTTGGGTCAGTGAGATTTTTGTCTCTTATTTGATCAAAAATTCAGGAAAAAATGAAATATTGTGAAAGATTATTACAATTTAAAATGAGTGTTTTCTATTTGAATATATTTAAAAATGTAATTTGTTCCTGTGATGCAAAGCTGAATTTTCTGCATCATTACTCCAGTCTTCAGTGTCACGTGATCCTTCAGAAATCATCCTAATATGCTGATTTGATGCTAAAGAAACATTTTTTTTTTATTAAAACGGTTGTGCTGCCTAATATTTTTGTGGAAAATGGTACTTTTTTTCAGGATTCTTTGAATATAAGAACAGCATTTATTGTAGCATTGTGAATGTCTTCTGTCACTTTTCATTCAGTTAATTGAAGTATTAATTTCTTTCAAAATCATACTGACTCCAAACATTTGAACTGTAGTTTAAGTATGTATTACAGTGTTTCTTGTTTCTAAAAAAAATATAAGAAAACCCAATAAAAGTGTATATTAATTAACAAGTGTTTTTATTGTGATTGATGCACACACAACGTAGTGTAAACCAAGTGTGGTAAATGGCACCGCTGTGTTGTCACTTGCGCAAGGAGATGAATGATCTTGTGGAGGAGGGGTGTGTGTGTGTATTCGTTGTGTATCTGAGAAGGAGAGGGGTGAGAAAAGAGGGGAAGGACACCTCCGTTGTAAATCTTGTTGTGTAGACAGCACGCCTGCAGCTCTGTTCTGAGTTATGAGACTGTGGGCTTTTATCAGCTCCCTCATTCTGCTTTTATCCGCTAAACTGATTTATCATGAGACAACATACTGCGTGTAGCCGTGTAGCTCGAACGCTTCTCCTTGCAGATAATGAGCACCTCGGAGGTGCTGTAAATCTGAGTAAACAAACAAGCACCTGAGCTGTCGCTTTTTTTGAGGTTAAGTGAAAAAAGGTCCGAGGCTGTTACAGGAAGTTGGAGGTCACGCTGATTGTGGCGGTATAAATTGACCGAGGGCTCAGAGCGAAGATTTGTAGTGACGCGTTCAATCAGTTATGGGTGTTACATAAAAATATTTTTCAGACACTTTTCTGTTTATGTTTGCAAATATGTCTGTCTACTTGTCTGTTCATTCACTCACTGGAGCTGTAGAGTAGGGCTGGGTGTTATTGGTCACAAAAAAAAAAAATTAATACCTCTCTGTTGATGACATTTCATATCTATGCCGTATTTGCTCTAAAATGTTGAGTATTTATTTATTTATTTATTTTAATTATTTTGATTTTATTTTATATAATGTTGATTATCCAGACTGTTTTAACTAAATTAAAACAAGGATGAATATTTAATCATTTTTAATGCAGAAACTGTGATATTACAGTAATATTCACCTACATATATTTACTAAAATATTTTAAAGGTTATTTTATTGGTGATGAATGCTATATATGTACAGTATGTATACATGTGTATGTATATGTGTGTGTATGTATATATGTATGTGTGTGTGTGTGTATATATATACACATATATATATATATATATATATATATATATATATATATATATATATATATATATATATATATATATATATATATATATATATATATATATATATATATATACACACACACACACACACATATATATATATATATATATATATATATATATATATATATATATATATATATATATATATATATATATATATATATATATATATATAAATAATGAAGTGTACAGTGACGTGTCCTGTGATTGGCTAAAGGCAGCATCAGATGATTAATGCTGTGGTTCATCAGAGCATGAGCAGTCTGATAACCTCTGATAAACACTGCTGCCATGAGCTTCTGTTTGTCTCTGTTCCTCTCTCTACCTCCCCCTTCAGTATTTCTACACTCCTTTTCTTGGATCTCCATTATTCTCACATGTCTTCACATCTTCTGTTTATTTCTCTCCATGTAGGCTGATTCTGGTCCGGTTCTGTGTGCCGGGTATGAGGACGGCTCTCTGGTGTTATGGGATGTTTCCCATCGCCGTCCGTTCAGCTGTCTGAAGGCGCATCCTGAGCCAGTCATGTGTCTAGACGTTGATGTATGCAGGCAGAAAGGCATTTCTGGATCTTCAGAGAAGATTCTCCAATCCTGGACATTTGACAACCAGCAAAACCTTCAGGTTAATTTAACGTGAACTCATAACTGAGCCTCATTACTTTCCTCACAAACTTTTCTTTTTGAGAACTTTTCATCAGTGAATGTTTTTTCAGTGAAATTATCAAAGGCCCTGTTTACACCTGGTATTAAGATGCGCTTTGGTCGATCAGATCACAAGTAGACGAGGGAGACCGATTCCCGTTTACACCTGTTTTTTTTAATCGGTCTCTTTTGTCCACTTTCAACCACTTAAAGGGGTGGGTCTATGGACTTTTTTAGATCTTTTGATCTAATGGATCAAATAAGATCAAATAAATAATGGATCTATAAGCTCACGTAAAAACTTACGGCGAGCATCAGCTTTCGTTTTTGTTCTGATAGCCGCAAGACCACGCCGAACAAGGTGAGTGTGTGTTAGAAATCAGGAATGGTGAGAGAACTTTGTGCTTGGTGCGTTTTTCATCTTCAAACCAAACTAAGGTCGTCTTTAGTCGACAAAGTTTAAATCATGTCTGGCTACTGCGCTTCCCATAATATTTACGCATTGTCAGTAGGCAGAGAGTTGGTGGTCTTTTGTGGCTGTTCGAACGCATTCAAACACATGAGCGTCTACACCACAAAAGCAATCCGGTCTAATGCGTTTTCGACTACCTCTGGAAGTGGTCGAAAGATGACAAGCTTAAAACTTTTAGACCCCGTGTACACCTGTATTTAGCGTCATCCACTTGTGATCCGTGCTTGCTACAGGACAGCAATAATCACAAATTGTTTTAAATTTTGAAAAGAAGCGTTAGCTTAGGGATACGTCGAGATGCTCTCGAAGGTGAACTTGACCTTCAGCCTCAAAGTTCGGTCAAAAAGCCTTCTCAAAATTTGATAGCATCAATATTTGAACAGGATATTTTAGTCCTCACTTTAAAAAGTTACATTATGTAAAATGGGTTGGGAATGCCTTTTCAGTTGCAAAATGATAATCATAGCAACGTTTTGTTGTTTCTTTGTCTTTTTTAGATAAGAAACAAGGATGCCAACAGTTTAACCCATTTAGTGTTGGCTGTTCTTGGCCAAAGTAATATTAGCGACTAGAGATGTTTTTATTATTGTCCGTCAGTTAATAGTAAACTGCCATCTATCCAATTTGTAACTGGTTGTTCAGTTTGGTTCTCTACAAAGATTTAACTCAAATTCAGTTGTCGCTCCTGTAAATAATCAAACAAGGTGTGTGCAGAACAATTTGAGGCTGAAATGCACTACATGAGTTTTAAAATCGGCAAAGATTTTAAAACACTGGGCATCATGCACTTGCCAGCTTTGGTTACAGAGAAAAACAGGACGTCATACACTAAACAACCCAGGGTCATAAGCTGCTTTTTGCACAAAAAAAACTGTGAGGAATGGTTCCAGTTATATTTCCACTTGAGCTTGGTTCAGCATGGCACGATTGCAAACCGTTGTCGGCCCAGAATTCTCAGCACGGTTGGCTAAATACGTCAACTCCTACTGCTCAAAATCTGACTGCCACAGAGCTTCAGCAACTATTGCCAACTCGTCCAGACTTCAAATCGCAGCAAAAATCTTAACAAATGTTGTGTAGTGAATTCCAGCCTTTAGTTGTGGACAGTGAACAGTATTGAGGAGTGTATTTAGCAGGGGTGTGTACGTGGCCATGTAGACACACACCTCCTGATACACTTGGAAAGTATTTGGCTAGAATTTGAAGTTTCCTCATGTCTGTTGTATAATAAATCAGTCTCTTTTACTTTAGATTGGCAACTCTCAGCTACACTCTGATGTCATACTGTAGTTCTAGGCCAGATTTTCCCCATGACAAAAACATTTCTTCTCCCACAATACTGTGCGCACACAAACGCTTTTATATTTATAGTTACACAGCATTCTTAAAAATTGAGCACACACCAGAGCCGTGTTTTATCTTGCATAACACTTTACTCATCTGAAAGGTAATGCCTCATTAGCGGCCATATTCTCTGCTGATTTCAGGGTCTTACAGATTCAATATTTCATATTCGGCTAGAAAATCTGTGTGAAAAAGCTCTGATATACAACACTCCAGTCCTGTGCATGGATTGTTATTCTTTCCAGTGGCTTTTACACATGAATGGGTGAATTAGAAATATTCCCAAACCTTCCTGCCTATTTTGTCTTGCACGCAAAATGTATTTGCTGTAATAAGCGTTTATTCACAAAATAGGATCTGTATCGACGGTTCAGTTTATTTTGCACGTCGAAAAAAAATTGATTTAAAATGTAATTCTTGGCGAAGAGGGCCTAAAAAAAGAGGAGCTCGGAAAAGGAGTCTGCCGGGGCTTTTAAATTACCCCGAAGTGCAGCGCAGTGTGACGTCCAGACAGCCGCTGCGAGCTCTTCCCACAGACGTATTTTTGTGTGGCGGTAGAGCTGGGGCTATCTGCCGGGTGGCTGCTCCTCTCGCTCGCCCCTCTTGACGAACGACCCGCGAGAGGTAATAAAAACATCAAAACCTCGCAGGCTGCTAACCAAACAAAAAACACATCTGCAATAAAAGGAACAGTAGTTCACAGTGGGAGGCTCTACGAAAGTCTGAGAAGAGATGAAGCAACAGGGTCTTACACCGTCCGACCTTAACATGCTGCTGAAATGCGCACGCTGCGGAAAACGCTGACACCACTCTATCAGCATCATTCATTTTCTTTTCTTTTTTCTTTCATTTGTTTCTGTCAAAGTTTGAATTTTGAAGAAAATTTTTATTTTGTCATGTACAGTATTTTAGTCAGTTTTACTCTGACTTAGATGCTAAAATGGTATCTAATTTTAGTTGATAAAAATAGAAATTTAGTTTGAGAGAGTGCAAAATTTGACCAAATATTCAAATATTTTATTAATCACTTACATTAATTTAGCCAAAACAATTTTCAACCCTAACCCTGATGCAAGTGAAGTTACATTTATTGTGTGTATACCTATAAGTTTGCAATCAGTATCAAGTAAATTCAGTCTTAGTGGGCATGAGAGACTTCTTTTAAAAACATTAAAATATCGAACCGAACCCAAACTTTTGCAAGGTAGTGTGTCTGATTACTCTCATATCTGTATAGGATGCATTTGGGTGAATTAATTAACTTGATAGCAAAGCGCTTCATTTATTTGTTTATTCGGTTTATTCGGTGTCAAGCGGGTCAATTCATGAAAATATTGTCTACTATTGGATTGTTTTAGACAGTCATATATTCCTTCGGATTTTCTTCAAAAAAAAAAAAAACATTAATGCAGTGTTAATATAGTGTTGTGTTATTTTTGTCTCATCCCATTTCTTGCAACAGTAAAAATTGTTTAAATATGAAGCGCATTTTTCGTCTCACTATCGTTGTGAAATATAAAAATAAGCTTTAAAAAAATACATTGATTAGTAAATGTGTAGATAAGAAGCCTTTCAGTTTCATTTTGCAGAGAAGTATTCTGTAAGATGGTGTATGTGAGCTGAAGAAAGGGTTTCGGTTTTTATCAAGCACAGATAAACAGTGGTTCGCCTGGGGTGGCCCGCCGTTCCACACTCGCTCATGGATATGATAGCCCTGGTGGTGGAATTCAGCAGCCGCATCTGTCACAGGCTTGACTAAGAGTGATTACTCTTGCGTATCGCTTTGCATGTGTGATCGCAACAGTGTGTGTGATGGCAAAGGCAAGACGTTTGTTGATCAAGATTTGGCTATGGGTGGTTGGCTGCGCTCCTGACTATTGACAGATGTAGATGGACAAGATTTTGGAGGGTGAGGCAGAGGTGGTTGTTGTATGTGTGTAAAGATTACTGTAAATCAAGCATGGATGTCTGTGCATGCTGTTGGAGACGTGCTGACAGCACTCACAGGTGGATCTCCACATCTCTTTACGTTCAATCCCTACATTCCTACCGCTGCTCTCAATTAAACAGCCCTCCCTCCTACTACCCATCCTGCACCACACCAGGCTCCGTGCTTCAGGTATCCAGCATCTGTCAGCACTCAACTGCCCTATCAAGGGGTGTTTTGGAATGAGGAAGCAGGATGCTTTGTAAATTCCTTTGCTTTCGTCAATAATATTAGGTATTGGTTTCCCTTTTTTCATGCTCTTGTGCTAACATGTTTTTTGTTCAGGTGTCCTCTAGGTGTAATGCCCAACTGAGAGGTGCATGTAAAAAAAAAAAAAAGCGATTAAAAGCGAAAGGGGTGTGTTGTAAAACACTGTCGCCGGAAAATGCAAACACACCCCTCATCTGTACTGGATTGTCAGGCTCAAGTGGACAAGTGATGATAACTGGTTTCAGGGGATCAGTGTGAAGTCAGCTGAGTCTGCCAAGTCCATGCTGGAGAAAGCAACATACTGCGCTTTGAACATCCCGTTCCGTTGCTGCCAAAAATCAATCGCACTTAGTTTTTTAATTGGCTGCGGTGCAGTGGAACCAAGTGTGCTGTGAGTCATCGCGCACTCGTGTCCCGTTGCATTGCTTCCAAAAATGATCAAGGTTAACTTTCTTTAAAATAAAGTGCTACAGGAATTACGTGTTTTTATAGGCCAAGCCGGAAGTTTGCCACACCATGGTTCCCTCGACAAAAAGCCAATAGGATTTCTTTGAATTTTCTATAATAAAAAAAAAGATGACCAACAAATTTTAAGATCCTTACATGTTTTGATTGTCAAAATAATATTCATAAACAAACCCAACTTTAATGAAGCCTAAATTCAATCGCCAGAAGGAAAAAGCTAAATTTAGGCTTTAAAACTACACCAGGTTTGCATATCTTCAACGCCACCAACACTAAGCTTCTGACAACTTTCTGTCTTTATTTAAAATCTACAAGTTGGAAAGTTTGAGTTAGTGTGTAAGAGCCTGAGGATAATCACAACGGGGCTGTGGAAGCAGACTAGTGAGTAGATGAAGTTCAATTTAGCCACTTGTTAGCAACTGTCCTTTTCAAGACGCATTAAAACATTGTAAACCATTGACTTGGGACGATTGAACTAGAAGTGCAAAAATTCTGTTTAATTTCTGGGTTTTAGGACTCATTCCTGTGACGGTCTATTGGTCTTGATGTAGTATAACCAAGTAAATGTGTTGTCCTCCAGTCCACCATTGGGCCTAAGGCAAGGTTTTGAGGTTTGTTTTTGGTTAATCGTCAACAGGACAAGCATATGTGTGTACTTTGCGTGCATAGATGACCGTTTGCTATGTATACCCCATCAGGAATCAATAGTCCTACAGAGAAATGAAGGATAGTTCATAAAGACTGACCTCTTTGATGTCTGTAAGTTCATTGTAGAGGATCTAAACCCATGGAGAATGGATTCCATAAATGAAAGCTAATGATATGACATTTCTCAGACTCTAAAGGTTGTGTTTGGTATGAATGCTTCCATATTGCATTTGAATGAGATTGAGTATGGGGTAGACACATCATTTAAATCCTGTATTTGTGTGAAAAAGCGATAGCCAGCCGTGCTAATTTAGCAAGACTTTTGGAGTAAACAAAAGAACTTCTGTTTTTAAACTCTCTGGAATAGTGAAAGTTGTTGGAAAATTCAGTTCATACGATTATCATTCAAACACGAAAGTGTGGCTATCTGTAAATCATGGTTTTCTAATGGTTATTTCATGATACAGGCCTCGCAGCTCACTTTATAAACACCCATTTACCTTTTTTATCGCTTTGCTGTGACCTCTTAATTAAATTAATGTATTTTCCTGACACAAACTATGGGAAGCATAACAAACACAGATAGACACATTAACCCATCATTATCAACTCTGTAATATGGACCAGATGGGCGTTTAGTTCAGGCATACCAACCTCGGCTCAGAGCGATTCATCTTTCTCCCCCTGTCCCTCTTGGCCGCAGCAAGCAAACCCGTCTTTCTCCTTTTCCCTTTGTGGGAAAGTTTCTGCTCGCAGGTGACATCATTACCATTCTCCAAAATTTTGATTTGGACTATAATGTGAGTTGATTTCAGATATGAACAAAAGTAATGCTAGAGTCTTGTTTTTGCTTCTCTGTTAAAGAATAATGTTAGCGACGGTTTTACCCGTGCATTCTTCAATCCGCTTGGGTCAGGAATACCTGACTGGCTTATATCTTCCACATGCAGGAGTGGCTGGCTCTGATTTTCCAGGCAGAAACAGGAGCACGCTGACAAATTCTTCACTGTCTTCTCTCACATGAGAGCCATTAGTCTCTCTGGACACTGCTTATGAAGTCAATTTTACGCTGTCCAGTTCGATTCCAGCTTCGGGACCAGATGCCTCCCGTGGAGAGACGGCTCGTACGCTCGCGCACACACACTTAGCACACACGTGCGCTTTTCTCCAGGAAATACCTGGAACGTCCTCAAAGGAGAGGGGCCGCAGATAATGAGCTCTCGGTAATACTTTATAATACGTCACATTGTTGCCCATTACCGAGATTTATCTGGTCTCCTGGCCACTGTAGATCACAGAGAGCAAGGGAAGGTAATCTTTAGCCAGAGTTTGCTTCCCTTGCACTGTTGACCAGACCTTTCAATGCAAATGTAATTCACCAGAGACTGTTAAAACAACAAGGCCTTCACAAACAAAGATTTCAGCGAAAACAGTCCTTGCACAGTGACAAAGGTAACTCACCCCAACTCCAACGCCTCATGCTCCAAACCAAATAGTAATGCGTGTAGCGTTTTGCTCGTGCTTGAATGTTTTACGGCCGATGATTGAGGCGCTGGAGTCGCGCACGGATTTCCTCTGCCAGGTTCAACAGCTATTTAGCCGCTCATTTGCGGCTCAATCATCAGATCAGCCAAAGGTGGCTGGTGGGGAATTGCTCTCGCACTCTGCCCCATTCTTTTTACCAATCTAAATTTGCTCTTGCTCAGGTCATTAAACAACAAGCTCATTTGTTTCTGGTAAATAGTTTATGCGTCGTGCATTTCAACTCTAATCCTTTCTACCCGCCTGAGACGGAAAAGCGTGAATGGTGACAATTAGCGAGATTCATTTCGCGTCTGATATTCAATTCACTTTATTGCCTTCATGATGAAATCGTATGGATTCCAACAGGGCCGTTTGTTCATTAAAGTCCTGCATTTGTCTATTGCGGCTCATTTGGATTAATGTCTGACCTGTGTTCTCTTACAGATGCACGTCTCCGTTCAGATGACCAATCCTGGGGTCTCCCAGCTGCGTATCCGTGCCGACGGCAAGATCCTAGCAACGACGGGCTGGGACAACAACATCAGAGTGTTTGGCTTGAAGAAACTGAAGCCACTGGCTGTTCTGCAACATCATACTGACATGGTGAATAGTGTGGCCTTCTCAGACCATCAGGACCCCCCACAGAGACTTTTGGCCGCAGGATCCAAGGACCAGCGGATCAGTGTGTGGTCTATATATAGCGAAAGTTGAGTTTAAAAGACAGAGGCCCACGTTACCATTTCCTTCAAACTGATTGTTGCCAATTACTCTGACTTTATTTACATACTTGAATGTGGTGCTAATATATTTTTCTTTGAATGGTGAAATGCCTAAATTAGTGGCTGACTGCCATTCTGAGGCGGAGCTTCAACACAATCACATTTAGCAAGACGTTCAGCAGTGTTTGCCGCTATTGACGTGTCCACGTGAACGAGTTCCTATTGGTGAAATGCTCAAGCAAAAGCAGCTAATATAAACGCACTCCATCACCGTGTTTTGTAGCAGTTTGCCACAATGGCAAATAGTTATTTAAACGCGTTTTTTTTTGTCAAAGGCAGAGCTTAAACCGTCCTCTCCGATATGTTTGCTTTACCCCAGGTTGATGTGCTTCAGTAGGCGTATTTGCTCTTGAAGTCGCACCTGAGCGGCAAAGTAATCCAGCGCTGTTTTTCTAAATCTGCCTCTGAGTTTAAGATTGCCCTCTGGACTGACCTGCATACATCACACAGGGTTAATCACAAGGGCTCAGGCTTCGCAGACAGGCCTGTTTGTTAGAAAGATTCATTGAGCAAGTTTTGTTTCGTTCTTCCTTTAAGCTCATGAGCTGATGAAGGCAGCTATATTTTCAGCCTAAAGACAAGGCTGACCTCTGTGTTAGGATGTGGCTAAAAGACAAACTATTTTTGTATTTATTGCTTTTGCTCTGCAAAAACTGGACGGCTCACTCAGCAAAGTAGTTTGCACTTTTTGTTTTTGTTTTTCTTTTGTGTGTGTGAGAGAGAAGACTTGAGGTAACGCATTAGGAAAACTGATATCTAGTATTGTTTACACTATTTGTAAATTAGGTTCTTAAAGGGATAGTTACTTCCTGGAAAAAAAAAATAATAGAATCATTAATAGAACAGTTAAACAACTTGAATTATCACTCGGAACCAGAATCAATGCAATCCTTACGATCTCTATTCTTACATGTTCTTCAGTGAAAAAATGTATAAAGATTCAAACAAAAACTGTTGGTTTTCATATTTAGGTGATAAACATGGTATTTGGAAACTCAACTGATAATTTAAAGCAGACATGAATATTAGTTGACTAACATGCAGAGAGTTTGAAGGTGAATATTTTTGTCAGGGTATATGCGGTAATAATAGCTATCCATGGTACTAAGATAAGTGGGATTTCATGCGTCTCAGAGCGATGGCGGTGGAACTTCAAACGGCCCACAGCCGTTCTGCCCCATAAAGCACGTGTCTCTAGGGACGTACCCAGACTGGAATATCTCATCAGACGGTACAGGAAGCTCAGGGAACTTGGAGGCCATCCTTTTAAAGGAAAAACAACAGCGGGCGAGTCGCCGGTCGGAGAGGAAGACAAAACAGTTCATTTCACAGTCCGCCTGGTCATTAGCCTTCTCCTTGTCATCTGTGGACCCTCACGCACCTTTGTCCATGACCTCTGTAGAGCTTGTCCGATTGGTAATCACTTCCTACTTTTGTAGACTTGATGGGGGGGCACAACAAAGCCATGCCAGGGGTGCCTTCCATCCGTTCTGTGAATAAGCACATGAGCGTCCATTGCTGGAGATTTCAGCTTATACCTCCCAAGTCAATAATAGATCACTTAAGCAGTCAGTATAAGCAGAACCTCGACATGGGCCACTGACAAAAACCTGCGGCTCACTGAACAACAGACACACGCCTGTCTATAGCATGAGGGGTCAGAGGTCACCTGACCATTCTACGCCAGCTTAAACTCATAGACCCCCATAACAGACTCTACATGGCATGTTTTGCTGGTGTAAAGATACTCTGGGTTCTTATAGGTAAGACTGGATGAATGGATGTTAGCTTTTGGAAACAAATAATAATCCCAGGTAATCACAGTCTGCGGAAATGGCCCTTTGAATGAGAGAAACTCAACACTGGTTGTGTTATAGTAAATTATTTATAAGTTGGCAAGCTCCGTCAGAATGAAACTATTTCTGTTGTCTGAGATAAGCACGGGGTGATTTATTTTTATATGCAGCGTTGACAAATGGAACACAAATTTACTGGGGGGAAAACGCGGGAAAATGTGAAACACGTGCATGGCTGTAGGTAAACATCTTTGCAGGGTTGGTCCACCTTCATTTTTTTTTTTTTTGAAGAGCTGTCTTTAGACATGCCAAGCCAGAGAAATGTACACAAAAGATAGGCTTGTCACAACAGATGTTCCAGATGCAACCCTGTGTCAGATGATCACCAGTTCTTTTTTCTTTAGCCCATATAGAGTGCTGTTTTACTGAGTTTTTAGTTGGCCGCCTGATAAGAAATGTCCATGTGCGGTGAGTTACACCCTTGCAGGCTTTCAGCATGGACTAATATATAAAACAACATTTATACAATAAAATGTATTTTCATTTTTTCTACTAATGTTTCTAATCAGTTGATTCATTGCGTCTCTGCGTACACAAAATATAGATTTGGACAGTCGTTACAATTGCATGATGAATCCTGAACATGGCAGAAGACAAAGGTACAGTTAAATGAGAAACTGGGTCAACATTAATTTTGCATAATGCAATAATGTTCCATGGGAAATGTAAGCATGTTTTATTGTAGGCTAGATGCTAAGAGTCCTTGTGCCAGAAAAGGTAAGAAACCTGGAAAGTGCAAAGGTGGAGGCTATCGCGCTTTAGGATTTTTTTAGATTGATTTTTATATGCCTTTTTAATCAGGCGTCACTTCTGTAATATTGTTTAATATTCAGTGTTGTACAACGTCGCCTATGTCATTTTTATCTCCGCGCGTCGTGAGGTGGATAATATAATTCAATAATGCTATCGAAGTTAAGAGCATGAAAGACCAATAGGCCTTCATGCAATTTTTACTTTTGCTTTTACTTCATTTTATTTGTGTCTTTGCATGGAAATATCCTAGATTGAAAAAAAATAATGAAAATAAATTCTCTTAGATATTATTCAATTAATTAAAATAGGCCTACTGGATTTAAGTAAAAAAAAATGTAGATGATTTTTTTTTGTACAACCACCTTTTTGACGATTTTTTGATCGAATTTAAATAATTTTAAATTATCATTTGTATGATAAATGATTTGTATGTCATAAACGCACTGTTATTTATTTAGTTATTAGCCGACACGTTAGTTTTAAAATGAATTATATTATGATCTAATAATCCGAATAGACCTCATTTATCTTGGCCTATACGCAATATCCAGCAATTTAGCAATTTTACTTCTTTTTTTTTTTTTTTTTTTATAGCAATGTTGACTTTGTAGCATTTAGATGCCGAACGCTTGTGCACACATAATTACTCATGTCACCGTGTGTGCGTTTGCGTTTGAAGCGCATGTCTTTCCTCTATAGGATCAAACAATATGTCCATGCTGAACTTCGCACGCATCATGTTTAAACTTCGAAGACGGATACATTTTTCGGTGCATTCGGCCCATAAATAATGAGCATTTTTAGAAGAGGTCATTGTTGGAAACAGCCGTCAGTCGTCATTCATGGATGCAGGTACACAGACTGCGCGACCGAGGGCCCCAGGCGGCCCCTCTCATCAAGGCGAAGCGCTACCAGAGAAAACACAGATGGGTAGACCCCTAACGGAAGAGCTATGGGTCCGGGTGTCCCGGTCTTCCTGATGGGCCAAACTCATTACCTCTAGCCGGGAACAGGCTCACGCGAAGGGACACAATCCTCCAAACGTGCTCTTCCGGCCCCAAATGTATAGCCTACTAGGGAAACAACATGTGCGCTTCACTTCACACTGAACGAATTGTTAAAAATATTTATTTACAAATTAGTAGGCTATCAATTTTAATAGCTTTATTAAGAACTCTCTTTGTCATTATGTTTTGTCTAATTAAATATTACAGCCTAATACGCTTATCAAATATTTTATTTTGAAAAAATTTTTAAATAATATCTACAAACAATAATATATTTTATTCTATATCTATTTTGTGGGTGGGGGTGGGGGGGAGAGAGAGGAGAATCAGAAAAACATTCAATTTTAAATGTTTAATTTATACTTGCATGGCTATAGCCTATGGAATTCGACCAGAAATAGAAATACATTTATAATGTCATTAAGAATGCTATTTGGAAACATATTTAGCATGAATAAAAGGCGTCATAAACCTATATATAATAGCCTAATGAAATTCTCGTTCGTGTTTAAAGTTTTTCATTGCTCATTTTTCATTTAGCTATTCATTTTTTCCCGTTTTAACGGTTCCCATTACGTATCGCTGGTCCCAGTGCATCGAGTTGTTACCACAAACAAAAAATTATACGACCAATTAGTCGTCGCTCAAATGGCTGGAAACATTGTTTAACCTTTGATACTTCAGAAAGTCGTTAGCTGTCAGAGGTCAAATGGTGTGCAAGCGTTTCTTTCCTCTACCATGGGATTACCTAAATCCAACCCGAAACAGTAGGTTAGATATACCCGGGGTTTGCGCTATATGCGAATATTTCAATAATAGGCGAATATTTCAATAACAATATTCACTTTTATTTACAGTGGAATTACATACTGAGCAAAATCATCTATCCTTCTTATTTTGTGCATTTCTTTTATTTTTTTGTAAATCTGTTAGTAAGTCTTCTTGTTGTTCATTGACATGGTTTTTCTCTCTAGTTCTTGTTTTCTTTATGAGTCTAAGTGAATTTGCATAGTTTGACTGCATGAGCACCTCTTTAAAACCTCTTCTTTTTTTAAAGTATAAACGTTTTAAGTAATAGGCTATTAAAATGTAGCTGTATTCAACCATTTCATCTGATATTTTTAAACTGATAAATATTTTACTTTTAATGAAATATTTTTTTACTATCACATTATATATTTTTTTTGTTCTGAGGTTGAAATAGGCCCAAACTGACAATATCGCAATTCTCTATGTGGTAATGCATCAATAATTTCTTTCCAAATTAAACACGTTTAAGGAGAACGAACACAATGAGTTGCTTCCCTCTAAGGAAATAATTAGATTTGCAAATGCTAATGGAACGTTTGAAGGTTTGAACGTTTGCTTATGGCATGTTTAAAGGTAAAATATTTAATGTTTATTTTACAAGTTCAGCACAGTCATTCTGTTCATTTATTTATTTGAATTGCTGTACGTCAGTGCCACGTTACAAGCTTCATGGACCTGCTAAAGGTGGTCTAGCGTTTTCAACAACAACAAAAAAACTATTCATTCTCAACCAGGAAAAAAAAAAGTAATTAGGGCATTTCAGCACCTTCAGAACAGCGCAACATGCAAATATTCCATCTATCTAGAAGCTTGATGGCTCAAGGGTAATATATAATTTATGGCTTTTTAAAAGCAAAAACAAAAAGTGCATCCAACACAAAAGTTCAGTTCCAGTCCGTGATAATGCATTAGAAGTCTTTGTCCTCCTCATTACTCCAAACACTGCAGTTTCCATGTGCTCTGCCATTGTTCTGAATCTGAGTTCACAGGCCGTCCAGAGCTAATGTTGGGCTCGTCCTTATGATCCGCAAGGACATTTGTGACATTTCTCCCTTCAATAAATATGGCAGCTTCTCTTTCCATCTGATAGAAGCCACTGCAAAAGATGTGCCCAACCCAAAACTCAACATGTTTCGTTAGTCTGGGACACACGAAAAACGTATTTTTTTTTCATTCTGTTTTGTCCCGTGTGGCTCTCGATTTGGTGCTGATTGAGTCATTATCTGGGTCCGTAGTCGTAATTAGTGGGTGCGCTTGTTGCAGAGTACATGTTGGCTGTGGCCGGGTTCATGTGGGGGTGGTAACCGTGGCCTCTAATGCCCGGTGAGGGATACGGGGACGGCCTGGTTTTGGCTCCCAGATAGTGTTCATAACTGGTTGGATACTTGTACGGATGATGGTGCAGGGTGTCGGGGGGTTGGGGGTGTCCGTCGAGGCGTAGTTCGTGGGGTGGGCTGCGGTGTCCGGCTGTGAGGGGTACGGCGTGGAGGCCGCCGAGGACTGGAAGGGCAGGGCTGAGGACTCGGGACATCAGCTGGTGAGTGGGGTCGGAGTGGAGGGGAGTGCCGCTAGGGTCACGGTCATATTCTCGCCTGCTGTCCTCTGTTCGGGACAAAAAAAAAGAAAAAAAGTGTGAGCTGTAGGATTTCGAAATATGCTATGATAAGATGAGTCATATTTTTAGGATTAGTTGCACAATCACACTGTTGATTATTAGAGGCCTGCATTCTTAAAAATAAAGGTTTTAAAAGGAGACTTTTCCAGCAATGCAATAGAAAAACCATTTTGGGTAAACCTTTCTATAAACAGTTCTTTTTCTTTGTGAAAAAAAGGTTCTTCAGATGAATAAATTAATCTCCACACTATTACAAATGTAGGAAGCACAGAAAGCGATATCATTTATTTTGTTTGTGGATGCTGGATTTAAATGTGTAATTCGTTGTAAAAATATTTATTTTTAAACTCAGGAATATATATATTTTTTTTTTAAATAAAGAACCTTTTGTGCAATGGCAAAGTTCCTTGGACATTAAAGGGATAGTTCACCCATAAATGCAAATGTCGTCATCACTTACATGTTGTTCCAAACATGTATGAGTTTCTTTCTTCTGTTAAACACAAAATAAGTTATTTTAAAGAATCAGACAGTTGACGGCACTCATTGACTTCCATAGTATTTTTTTTTTTTACTATGGAATTCAATGAGTGCCGTCAACACGTTCTTCAACAACATTCTTTAAAATTTCTTCTTTTGTGTTCAACAGAAGAAAGAAACTCAAACTGGTTTGGAACAACATAAGGGTGAATAAGTGATGACAACATTTTCAGTTTTGGGTGAACTATCCCTTTAAATGTTCTCCATGGAACCATCGATACCAATAATGAATGTTTATTTTCAAGAGTGTGTTTGTGTATAGATGCAGTTTTGAATGGCTCTTTACAAATGTTGGAAGCCTAGACAATGAGTTCAGGGACCTGAACTGGGATGAAAAAGTGGTGTAATTTAGTTTGTTTGTGAATGTGATGTGCTGTGGTTGATTGGCAGGATAAGTCATAAGTGTCCTTCAGCCGAAGAGGTAAATTCTCACAGGAAATCATTTTACACTGAGCGAAGGACTGAAAAAATCTCAGTCTGAGCATGTCCTTCGGGCATGCAGCTGTTCAAACCTTTGTGTATTGAAATTTGCAGCGCTCAACTAGACAAATGTAACTGTTTTGCGCAGTGGAACTTAGATGCTGAGAGACCAAACAGACTGGAGTCATTACTCGACTGAAAATCCTAACTGCCTTTATTTGGGCCTGTTGCTCATTTCTAGCGAATTGGCTTTTACACAGTAATCACAGCTGAATACGGTTTAATGTTTATGCGTGTGAGTGTACATTCCTGTACGCACTGTTTGATCAGTAATGGATTTAAATGTGTAATAGGCACACAATATTATCCATACAGCAAATTTGACCATTTGTCTTGTCATATTGTAGAAATGTTCATTTGTAAACTCAGGAATATTGTTTTAAAACATTTTTTCCCGTGCTAAATGAGATTTTGTTAGCTGTGTTTTATATACAGACCTTTCTCTGTGCCGTTCTGCTGTGGGGGAGAGGACATGGGGTTCCTGGTTCGAGCAAACGCACTCATGATTTGCAGAGAGCCCGGCCTGTGATTCCGGGGCCTGAAAAGCACGCAAGATAGAATCAGTGACATGTTCTGGAATGCATTGTTTTGTAGTCTGTATGAATGAGTGGTATGTCCAATGGTATTCTAGCAGAAATATAATTTTCATTCAGAGCAATAAATCAGTCTTTCAACTTATTTTGTCATATATATGCCATGAATATAAATGTTAGGAATTTTAATTAAAAAAAGAACATCAAAATGGGTTAACCGGAAGTTACTTTAATAAAAAATTATTTATATATTAAGACAGCATTTTTTTCATATTGTAAAAAATGTTAAGAAATATGTTACACTGTAAAAAATGATATGATCAATAAGTTATGACAACATATTTTGATGAGTTAAAGCAATTTATAAACATAAGTTAAGCTGTTTCAACCTTTTTTATAAGTTATACAAGATTCAACTCATTTTTTAAAGTCAGTTTAATGTAATTTAAGTTGAAATTACTTAAATTAAGTTGATTGTACTTAATTTAATTAAGGCAGCAACTTTTTTTACAGTGTCCTGTGTATTTTTTTACTGTATAAAAAATGTTTATTACACTCTTAAAATAAAGGTTCTTTATTGACATCAATGGCTCCATAAAGAACCTTTAACATTCATGGAATCTTTCCATGGCACAAAAGGTTTTTTATAGTGGAAAAAAGATCTTAAGATTAAAATGTTTCTCACACTAAGAAAAAAAAAATGGTCTTCTATGGCATTGCTTTTCAAACTCCCTTTTGGAAGCTTTATTTTTAAGGGTGTTCATGTTCATTACTATTTTAACGGTTAAATTAGCACACAAAAAAATTGTGCAGTATGGTTCTGCTACAAATTTTAATTCTTTATCTAATTTGTTAGTTATAATTGCATTAATTGTTCAATATAAAAATCAAATGTCCTTAATATTTCCAATACATTTATCTTAGTTGAGCAGCAGCCAAAAAGAAAAATTCTCACCAGTCCTCCGGATCACAGTCTCTGAATCCCTTGGCAAACGGATTGCTGGCGATTTTCAGTTGTGTTATCTGAGAGGAAGAGAGTGAAAACGTGAATAATGTGGCGTTTGCCAAATGAACAAATTCGGGAATTGACCTCATATTGTCCATTTATTTTTAAGACAATGAGATTGTTTAAACATATAATAATTTCTCAAAGTCCACCCCAGAGCTTGTGTTATTATAAGGCGTTTCTTAAATTGTAGGCTAAACTCATTTTTCTGCAATGTTAGGCTACGCTCCAATTAATTGCGAATAGGGCCTACAACACTGTTAATGCATGTGCAGTATTCCTGAAAGGGCGTACACTCGACGATTGTATTTATATTAACAATAACACATTTCAACATTTATTTGGACACCAACTGGAAACTATTTAGGCCTATGTTAAATATGAACACTCGAGGCGAGGTAGGCTAATGCCCCATGGCCGTGGAATAGCGCTGATGAAGATGTGCGTGATTTTCCGGAATGAGTCGAAAAACAAATGTAAAGCCCGCGGTGAGAGTTGGAGATCAAGAGGTCAAACTGATAGAAGACAGAGCAGGAAAGACAGATGAAAAAAAAGAGAAGAAAAACACTGGACAGCTGCGCGAGAGCATCGGTGACACCACGGTCTGTATTTATAGCTCGTTTAAATGTATTTTATATTTTAAATTTAATTTTAATTTAGCCTTTCATTAAGATGATTTATGTGTTATTGAAAGTTGTTACACTGTAAAAAAAATATGATCAGTATTTTATGACAACATGTGTTTTTACATTGCTCTAACTCATCAAAATAAGTTAAGCTATTTTCTACTTTAAGTTATACCAGATTCAACTCTGTTGTTAAGTCAGTTTAATATAATTTAAGTTGAAATGATTTAAACATCCAAGTTGATTGTGCTTAAAAATTTAAGGCAGCTTACAGTGAACAGTGTGTTGATTATAATACATTTAAATACTTGTTGCTTTTAAAAGTAAATAAACCTATCATGAAAACAATAGTTTATTTAAAAAAAACTATGTTTTTTTTTTCTTTTGCATTTTAAAGAAGCCATCAAGTCGATTCTAAAAGTACGTTCACGATACTCGGATTTATTTCTATTAGGTTCTTGCTTTAGGAAACCGCCATGTTTGACAAACATTAAATAGCTATACAGCAAAATAAGTACATTAGCATTTCTCCGTAAACTACTAGTGGGTTTAACTCTGCCAACAGGACGTCCTTCCTAAAAAGCGGTTAATTAGTGTCAGAGATGAGCACTTACTCTGTGGTTTTGATACGCTGTGACGGCGGTAAATCTGGTCTCCTCGAACACAAATGTCTTGTAATTTTCCTCGGCGTATTTCTCACTGTCTTTCCTAGGATCCACGTAGACCACATGGAATCTGGGCTGGTATCTGTGCATTGAGTTCAGTATGATCTGCAAGAGCAATAAATATAATTTAACATGATTTTAAACATTAGAAATCAGACTGTCATCGCTTCTTTTGAGGCGAATTACGTGTCGCGCTTTACCAGCTAGGCTACTAATAAAATAATGCGTTTTATTTTAAAAGCGCTTTTCCCAAGCTCAAGGTCGCTGTACAAGTCAAGGAGATAATACATAAACACCGCATCAAACATAAATACATGCAGGCCCTAGAGTACATACACATACATAGCCTATAGCCTGCACAGTAACTAAACAACAAAACACTGCAGAGGGCTGGAAATACTGTAAGGAAAGATACGATTTAGTTTTTTTTTTCTTTTTTCTGTTTTTTAAAAGTTAATTAAAAGTGTCACGCAGAGTTAGTGAAAGAGTTTTGGAACCACTGCACTGAATAATCTACCACCCATTGATGAAAGACAAAACGAAGTACAGTAAGGTAAAAGTCAGATGACCGAACAGCATACATTATTAAGCCTAGATATAAACATATTTGGAAAGTGTGAGGTACTTCACATTAATACATTTGTAAAATAAAAATACATTTTAAATGTGAAAACTAAGAAGCAATCAAAAGTCTAATTAATTATTGGCAATTAATGCAGATTTCATGTGGATATCATTTCTGTTTACGCCGTTAATATAGGCATAAATAACGTCCGAAATTTGCAGAATATACATAGGCCTAAATAGCTCTACACTAATTAGTTCCACCGCCACATCATTATACAATAATAGTGTTATTAAATACTGCCTTTAAATGTGCAGATTTTTCACACGCGTAATTTAAGGATATGTACTCCTCTCATTCTTCCACTGGTCTCTGATGTTCTCAAATAAAAAAAATACAAAAGCCGAATATCTCATAATTAAAGGCAATTTGCATTTATAAACATTTATTTTTTAGGACTCTAGTAAAAAAGAAAAGAAAAAATGCTAACACCTACATGTCCGTTGTCGTCCAGCAGATTGTTGGTTAGTTTTAGTTTATCGAAGGAAACGATCTGTTTCATCCACTGCGCGCCTTTGGCAGGTGAGTCGGGGTGATAGTGCACTCTTCCTGGAGTCGCTGGATCAGCCTTCCCCGCCACCAGCCACGATGAGCTGTGGAAGGCATACCTTCAGAACAGACAAGAGAGAGAATGAGTACTCAGTTTGCAACGTCAGACAGTTATGTTGTGCTCTTTGGGTAACACTTTATAATAATATTCACTATAAATATGATTCACTATATGACATTATGCGCATTCAAATAGTAACGGAACTTTGATGTAGCGTAACGTCGAAATAGGTTTATTCGTTTTGATGCAGACAGTGTAAAATTAGGCGTAAAAGTATGTGCCATGCATAGGCTTATTGCATACCTGTATCGTTTATCATCCACTGGTAGGAAATCCATCAGGAGCATGTAATCTGCCATTGGGTCCATTCCAAATATTTTGACTTGAAATGTAGGAAACATTCGTCTGTAGAGGAGAATGCAACCCGTTGGTTATGAATAAACAATCTACTTATTTTCTATTAATTAAATAATTGCATATGCAATGCATATTTCTCTCTAATTGGACTCTTTTCATTGTGATGCCACAGTATTTTTGCAAAATGTTGCTGACAATTTGGAATTTTACATGCATTCTTATACAGACTGCAAATATGTGTTTAAATTATATGGGCCTATAGAATATTAGGCCCGTGTTACGCGCAAGAATTATCTCCAGCAAACCTCGGACCTTCTATGAAACAACGCAATTCTCTCTCTCTCTCTCTCTCTCTCTCTCTCTCTCTCTCTCTCTCTCTCTCTCTCTCTCTCTCTCTCTCTCACTCTCTCTCACTCTCTCTCTCTCTCTCTCTCTCTCTCTCTCTCTCTCTCTCTCTCTCTCTCTCTCTCTCTCTCTCTCTCTCTCTCTCTCTCACTCACAAACACACACATAACCCTGCGCACAAGGATCCATTCGTCGATTATGCAGAACAAACACATAAGGACGCATACATTATTCTGAAAACGTATAAGCCCTTCTGCATGCATCCTTCTGAAACTAGGCACCACTTGCTGCATTCCAGTGAAAGTGATACTGGAATCATTGTTCAGTGAACGTGAGTGTCTTTTCAGGGCGCTAGTTGTGGATAGGTGAAGCTAAAGTAGCTTTTAAAGTGCCTTCTCTTAGATTCAGTGTAGTGAGCACCTTTGGAATGACAGATGACCTTGCGCGCGTGCACACACACATAAGCGGACAGACAACCAGGTAAAATGTCGCACTATTCAACCCATTAGTAGCCTGTTTTTTTTTAAATGTCCCTTCATCTTTCTCTTTTAGCCGCATCTTTCACCGTTTAGCATCGAGCATTACGCAGATCAATATGAATCAAAACTGTGACTTCATAAGGGTCATTGATAACCCTATGTCATTTTGCAGATAAATTAAGATCAATACGCGTCTTTGGGCGATAAAGGAAAGCACACTGTTTCTGCAGTTTGAATCAGTACTTGTAGTCTTATTATTTGCTTTTAGTTAATTATTTTTTATGAATTATTGGTTAAATAAATGTATGTTTTTAAATCTATAGCTACTTAGCATGGTGGCTATTGCATTTAAGATGTTTGGATATTAAACTTAATTTATTATTTCACAAAAACTTCCAGATTTATTTTATTTTCCTCCTAAAAGCAAATTAGATTTTCTTGTTTGTTTTGCTGACATTCAATATATACACTTATTATTATATTTTATTCATTTATTGAAATCAAATTGGTGCTAAAGTTAAAGTGATAAGTTAGCTTAAGTGGTAAATTCATTGCCCTTTTCGACCACTTTTAATAAAAATAAAAAAAAATCAATCTTTAAAAAGAATGAGTAGCCTATATGAATATAGCAGAAATTTTGACAAGCTAAATGAATGGTAACAAAAGTGATATTTCGCTTTAAAACACATGACTTTAAATCGAAAATTTCAAAACATTTGTAATGTGTATAGTTTTCATCGCTGTAGGCCTGCGGATAGTGACGCTATAGCTCACCGTCCGTGAAAGAAAAAAAATTCTGTGCAAATGTTTAGCCATAAGGCAAATTGGACTGAAATATAATAATACAGGCCTTGGAACATTTTTTTTTTTTTTTTGCTGTAACATATGTCTGGGGTCTGTAGCCTATAGCAAATATTAACAGTGAGATTAGTGTTATTGCGAAGTTCTGCTACCTATCAGAATAAAAGCCTAATTTGATTCCGACGCCTGTAATGTTTTCTTCGCCTCTGAACTGCTTCGAGTTGAAGTAGGCCACAACAGCTGCAAGAAATTAACACTAAACTAGATGAACAGTCCATGTAGTGGTCTAGTGACCTCATTTACGAAGATGCGACGCTTCTAAAATTATGGTATGTGTCATTCAGCTCCCCTTTGCCTTCTGCCACATGTGATTTTTATTTAAAAGATAGGCTAATTTGCTGATAGAAACGTACCAAGGAGCATAACACTTCCTGGCTGAGGCCTTGTTATATCCAAATACATGTGTGAATTTGTATGCGTGTACGCTCGCGCGCATTTATCTTAGTCATTTAGTGTATATATTCATTTAGGCTATTTTGCGTTCATTTAATCACGGTCTGTTTTGCACTAAGTAAATGCAAGCTAAAACTCGACATTCACCTGAATAAACAGACCGGGCTGTACAAATAAGACACTATAGCTATGTATATGAATCGTGAAAGCCAGTGAGGAGCCCTTTAGCACACAGGTGAGCTACGAAATGTACTGTATCTCATGCTATCTGTCTTATCACTGTGTAAATACACACAATAGACTGTTTACACTTAATTTTAAAAGGCCATGAGGATTGTGCTAAGCTAATGCACTGTTAATGGTATTTATTCAGAATCAGACCTGTAGGACTTTCTGACAATAAGATGATACATGTGTCTTTCCCGTGCAAGCAGTAGATTTTAAGATTTCTTTAGTTGCTCCTAAAAATGATCAATAGCTTAATACATTAACAAACGATATGTAATGCTTAATCCATCAGTAGTTCAAGTGCACTGATTATGAAGTTCAAACCATTGTTTAAATTATACGTTTTTTAGTGTTAAATTAAAAATCGCTACAAGTCTTTTATAATTTCCATGCGCGTAAAAGTCAATAAATGGTATTAAAACAACAAAAACTTGATGTCAAAAATGATCTCAAAATTCATAGAAACCTGTCAACTCACCTCCCAGCTTTTGTGACAATCATTTCAGTTCCAAGTTGATTAAATTCATCCCATAGCGCCTTCATTTCCAACTGTACATTAATATTGGCTACTTTAGGGTTCTTTTTGACCAGCGTTTTGTTCGGAGTTGAGCTTGAAGACGACGAGGAGCAGTTGGACGTCCCGCTGTCTCCCTGTGCCGGGGCCTGTGCTGGGTTGGATCCGGAATAGTTGTAGGCGTGCTGGGCAGCCGGACACGGCTCAAACTGGGTTTCATGATGGCTGTAGGGATCCCCAGGCGACGGAGAGAGATGGTAACTCCCGGGCGTATTGAGACTGCTCAGGCTGCTGGTCGTGAAGGCTGCAACATCGCAAAAATGGGACAGCTGCGTCAGCCACGGGCTTGATATTGCTGAAATCATTCCAAAAATTGGGTTTACAATTTGCGCAAGACTCGAGTGTAAAAGCAACAATATGCAAGTGAATACAGGAGTTCGCCTATGATGATCAAATATGATGTCCTCGAGTGTGTCGCGTATGCGAAAGTTTCCCGTCTTAATGAATGTATCCAAGAAATTTACGAACGATGGTCTCCTTCTCGGTTAACGCATATTGCCTAGATGAAGTGCTAGGGACGCCTTAGAAACTCCTTTTTCGCTGAACCTGTAAAACGCCTTCCTAAGTAACTTCGTATTGATTACCGATGGTCTAAAGTTGTGCGTATATGCGCGGTCCGTTGTTTTCACAGGCTTGCGCGCTGTGAACTGTTCCAATCGGCCTCTGTCCTGCCCCTCTGCTAAACTGAAATCCAGACTTCTCTCTTATCTCTCACATAGGGCCTCCCCTTTGCGATAAAACCGGTTCTTATTTCTATTTAGATAAGGAACTGCAGGTAATGTGCCTTTCCTCGCCTTGGGACGAGACTGATTGACAGAGAAGTGCGCCCCTTATAATAGGCTTTCCGGCACCCATTTACTTTTGGATAAGTGTATCGCCCACACCACCCTCCTCTAACAATAGACTGGTTAGCTGGCACAACGGAGAGTATTTTTTTTTTTCCGCAAAGCAAACAAACAACCGTGCAACAAGGACAAACAACAAATTTTGCAAAGGAATACGTCTACCCGTCTATTTCTTGAATGCTATTTCCTTTTGTTCACAATTTTGCTGTTGGCCACTGCTCGTCTGACAGGCTCATCCTTGGGTTGAAGGTGGAATCTGAGTTTCCTAGATTTCTGAGGCACTTTGCAAGCTTTTGCATTGCGCGCGCTTGTAATCGACTTGATGTTTACTTGGCCAGTATAGGTTATTGGAGGACCATGCAATGACTGTCCTGTTTTACAAGTTGCAGCTAATGTGCAATTTAAGACATATTAGCCTATTTGCATTTCTGGCTATTATACAAATTAGCGCGCGGAGAGTAAAGAGCGGCGGTTTATTTACTCAGTGCGTTGGGCGTAAACAGTCAGAACATGCTGTGTTGAATTTTGGATTACAATATTGAAACAAACGTGTCTTTGGCGATAACTGAAAGTTTTTCGCGCGCTCTAGGCGACGCGAAAGTGTTAAACAAACTGCGCGAGCCCTACAAATCACAAGGTTATTGTCAAGATCGTGTCCGTACCTTCCATCTCCCGCGTGACAGTGCTGTAGTGCATTTTAATGGATCTGGAGCAGTTTTGCACCACTTGCTTGTCCAGGCTAGTGGCGTGTTTGTCAAATGTTGTGTTTCCTGCTTGATCCCTCGCTGAAATCAGACAGGCAATACTGAAAGCATTTGCCTTTGGAGAAAGGGGACTACTGTCGTCCATAAGCGAGAAACCGAGTCAAGGAACACCGCTTCCACCCCTTCGAGCTACTCCATGTCGAGAACACAGACAGTACAAACAATAAGTCGAAGTACACGAAGTTTCATTCTTTGGGAAAAGGACCGATTGGCGATGTTGGTGCTCTCCACTGTTTTCAAAACAAACTATTCCCACGGAATTTGCTCGCTTTATACGCTCCAATTAAAAGATCTGCTCGAACACGTCCGGCTGTATTAAAACATAGTTCTTCCACACTCTCACACTCTCTCACACACACACTTGAGAAAAACAGTTTTCTTCAGCCGCGGTGTCTGGGTGATGTCATTAGGGCTCGCTGGAGACGAGCTTCTGCGGGAGAGAGTGTCAGAAGCGGGAGCTCCACGCCTCCCGTGCACGGTTGAAAAAAAAAGTGTGCACGCTCTCCACGGGATGTTTTATTTGAATAGGACCTTGTCAATCATTGTA
The DNA here is from genome assembly GCA_030578255.1 of Tiaroga cobitis. Classification (NCBI taxonomy): domain Eukaryota; kingdom Metazoa; phylum Chordata; class Actinopteri; order Cypriniformes; family Leuciscidae; genus Tiaroga; species Tiaroga cobitis. The sequence continues at coordinate 52,589,182 of CM060595.1, forward strand.
CCAAATTTGAATTCTCTGGCAAGAAAAAAAGAAAAGAAAAAGAAAACGTCACACGAATGTCCCTTTGCTGTACTTTTACAGCAAATTATATGTTTTGACTTTTCCCACTGGTAGTGGAAAGCATTACAAGCACAGACACTCTGAACTGTACACCGGTGAACTGCTTGCAGACACCCTGAACTGCTTGCTAAATGAATCCAGTTTAAAGCGGTTGACCTATCAGGGCATTCAACGAAGGTTCTTCAGTGGTTCTTTGCAACATCTGAGGCTCGCTCGCTGTATGTTGTTCTTGAGCTGCTGGATGCTATAGGGTCCTTTAAAGATTCTGGGTGTTACAGTATAGGCTCTTCAGATCGCCATGCATGGATTTTAAAAAGCTATTACACTGTAAACATTATTGGTGGTTTAACTTTAAAAAAGTAAATTCCCTGATTGCCTTTTATTTTTAGTTAATTGAAATAAAAACATGAGTTAATACAATGGAGATTGATTTAATCAACAGAAACACAAAAAATACCCATGAAAAAAAAATTTCTGAAATAAAAATAAAAATTTCACAGTGTAAAAATTATTTTCATGATTTATCACAACTTTTTTTGTTTTGTTTTTGTAAAGAAATTTACCATTTTACCATTTTTAAAAAAAAAAGTTATTCCTTTAACCCTCCCGTTACCCTCAAATCTGATAACATTTTTTACTGGGGTCAATTTGATATATATAAATTTTTTTTTTTTTTTTTTTTTTTTTACAAAGGTTTGTCTCAGGTAATTTATGTCTTTGTTGACTACTTAAGTAACCTTTTAAGTTGACATCCACCCACCACCCCCCTCCCCACCCCACCTAACCCCTTATACATCCAAAATACCCATTCCACGACTATGGACAAATTTAGAAATCAACATAAAATCTGACTTGATTGACCTAAAATTGGAAAAGTATAAATATATTTGGTGTTTTATAATATTTCTAAGTATAGATTTTTGTAATCTATAACATTTGGAAGGAAAAACTATTTAGTTTATTAAGGATAGTAACACGAGTTATGTTTGGGGTCATCTCGCAAAAATTATGTTTTCCCCTCCCCATGGCACGGGAAACATCAAAGTTCTCGCAAAAATGATGTTTTCCACTCCCAATGTCACAGGAAAGAATTATTAGTTCTGATGAGAATTATATCACATGTCATGTGAACTACTAGTGGTTCTCGCAATACTACAGGTTATGTTTGGTTAGAGCCCTAAAACAGAGGGAAGTTTTTTGAATATGATATTGAATATGTAAAATTACAATGAACATTATAAATTCAAATTATAACATGTTATAGTGACCTCAATAAAACAACCAAAACAAATGTGTGTGAAATTTTAATATTTCTTCTGTTTTATTATACAACTAAAAGAGCCTGGGGTCAAATTGACCCCAAGGAACACCGATGCTACAAAATGTGTACAGGACTTTGAAAAAATATTAGCAGGTTAATTTTATGTTTACAGAGTTGTCCCCATTAAATTAGGAAAAGTCATTAAATCTGAAGCAAAAAAAATAAAATAAAACGATGTATTTACGTTAAACATTGAATGGGTTAAATTGACCCCAAGGATAATAGGAGGGCTAAAAACATATAGGCTATAAACCCATTGGCCGTTTTCACGCATTTTATAACCATTTAGTCAAGCTTTTCTTCTTTCCTTTAAGACAATGTCCTTATACACTGCTGAGAGCCTACTTTTATATTTTATTTAATTTTTCATTTATTCAAAACGCTGGTTTGTGTCATGCCATTTTTTTTCTGAAATAATATATTTACCGTTCTCAATAGACAATAACTGCGAGCAAGACATCGTGTTGCTGAAATGTTTGCTTTTTTTGTTGCAAGTAAGTCTGTCGCCAAACATGCACGTATGCAGCCAGCCTTGCAACCCAAGTGCACGTGAAACGTAAGCAGTGTATCGCGTGGCTCAGGCACTTGACCCTTCTCTCTGGTATACTATATCTAACTGGTTTATCGGCTTATCAAGGTTCATAATTAATGAATAGAAACAAAAGTTATGTTTTGTTGACCTGCAGCGATAGCAACCGGATTTAATCTAATTTACACTCGGGCTATTGAATAACAGGCAAAAGCAGCAGGGCTTTAATGAGATAACCTAGTTAACGACACCGCTGTTTTCACTGCAGCTTAACACTATTTGTTTTTGGATGTTTATCTTACGCCTAGCATGCTATCGTTCGTAAATAAACAAATGTTCTTTTCTTCTATAAGGAAAGATTTGAGGTGTGTGGGCAGTTCATTCAAATAATTCTTTACAATCATATTATAAACATCTCAAATTATATTCTAAATAGGCCTATCATTTCCTAGGTATTCTTCTGATTATTTACTACAGATTTGGACTATTTACATGATTTGATTAATTAGATTTGACATACAAATCCTCAAAGACTTCACAATTTTTGTTGTTTCATCATTATTTTGTATTGCATTTTAAAATGCTTTTGCAGTATCGTTAAAATAGACAACCAAATTGTTGCATTGTTGACGCATTCTTCAATTTGACTTGAGTTTTTCTTTCTTTATTTGTAGGAATGGTTGCAGTGATTGTGATTTTGTGCCAGATCAAGAGGCAGGCGTAAGTATTTCCTTCTTTTATCAGATGCTTCTTTTGATTCCAGATCACTTCATCACTGTCAAGTCGGAAGCGTCCTTTGTAAATACTCAGGTGATAACAGACACAATTCAGAGCTTGATAAAAAAAAAACTGGACAGACCGTAATGTTGCGTAACGGAAAATAGATCTTAGATTTTGCGCAAGGAAAAATGCACGATCGGGTTGGGTTATCAGATAATAAGCAAGTGTCGCATAGATTGTTAAATCCCCCCCCCCCCCCCCCCCCCTCTTTTTTTATAATTTTTTTGTTTTTTTAATGTCTGTTTTGGCAGCCGTATTTTTTTCTTTACAAATAATATTTTAGAAAAAGAATATTTATAAATAGACAATATATAGGCCTACTGTGTAGATTTTTATGATTCGAGGCATTTATTATATTTTTTTCTTGTATAGGCAAGCTCCTCTTTATCAGTATGTTTGAAATTAATCAATTCAATTCACATTTATTTAGCGCTTTTCACAATAGGCTACACATCGTTTCAAAGCAGCTTTACAGAAAATGCATGCGTCTATACAATCTATAGGCTACAATAGAGTGATTTGTTATGAGATGTATAGGCTACAGATGTACAGTTGTAAGATAATGCAAATCTTGCAGTTAGCTAACATCATTTTAATTTAAGGAAGAAACAATGAGCTCATAAAAGTAATTATTGCAAATTGTGAAAATAATGATTAGCCTACAACAGAAAATGTGGCAGTGGTGCAATAAATACTCTAATAGTCTGTTTTTCTGAAACTTCCGTTGGATTAAACTGGAGCTTTACAGTTTAATTACAGTGATACGATAGCATAAGTTATGCTTAAGTGAAATTAGTATGCATCATTAATGTGTGGTTTGGATGATGTTTTCAATGGAAACACACTTCCTGTTTTGTCTCAGCGGCGCCTTTCAGAATCCACCAGGTGTGTATGTGTGTTTGTATGATTTCTTTCTGGATATAGGCTACCGTATTACATCTAAAGTAGAAGCCATTTTTCCTCAAGACACGGATAATACGAGATACAATGTCAAGTCTTTAAAGTATTCATTGTTTTGTTTGTTTGTTTTGAGCGATTTTGAATTTATTTGAGCAAAGTCTTCTTTTTTTTGCAAGTTAACGCCTAGCCTACTATTGTCACGAGTAGAGGACATTTACACAGGTTGATGCATTTATTTTCTTTAAAAAATAATCCTTTTGTAATGATGGCCGTTATTGTTCTCCATCTGCAAATTAAGAGCAAATATTGTTAAACTAATTTCTCTTTAAAGTTTAAAGTTTTAATATCAGATCACCATTTGGAGATCAATTATTAGACGTTATTTTCACCTGAAATAATGAAAGTAAAGTTGAAAATCACTGGTTTAATTTAGTTCGGATGATCAAATAGCCTAATCAACGTTTTTAATGAATATAGATAATTTTTCATAATTTATTTTACGGCTCTTTTGTTGGTAGCCTAATACTTTCTTACAAAACGCTTATATTGTTTAAGAACAAACGACAGTGCTCATTTATGCAAATATACAGAAGATATTATTAGCATTAATTGACTCGACAGGAGCCTATACTATTAATATGAGGATGTTCTTTAAATGCTGGATGCTGCTTGTGGAACATGAGAAAATTAATTTATAAGCCTTAATTTTTTACCCCCGACAAGCCGAATAAGAACATCCCCCATAATAATAGCCTTTTAATTTAATTTATTATTAAATTAACTAGATTGCTCAAAGAATACAACTTCATATTATCGAAATATTTTTTACATTTTTTTTTATTATCTTGTCATTATTTACGGAAGCAGTTCTCGACATAAAAATAGCCTATAAATAAAAAAAATTCGTAACCTAAAATGATTCCAGTATAGGCTACATGTATTAGCCTATGAATTCAAGTTTTTTTGTTTTATTTCGGTCTTCAGTTGTAGATTCACCAAGGTTTGTAAATTGACCAGTCTGGGGTGGAAAACTATTTAATAGTTATTGAAATATGGCTATTGTTTTCTCGTTGTGATAGGCTATCTTTTTCGTGGTGGTTTTTTTTGTTGTTGCAGCAATATTAATAGTGAGTTTTCTAATCATAGTAAAGAAAACGAGTTTTTCTGGAGGATGTTGATGAATATTTATGAATGGGCATAACTCTCTCAGTGTTTGGTGAACTGTGTGGTCCTGCGCGCGAGATTTGGGTTCTGCTGGTAAGACGAGACTCGATGCCTCATTAGAAACTTTCATATGTTAAGACATGTTTTGTATCCTTTCAAAGGTGTGAAGATGATTAACCTGGGCATTGCAAACACCTAAACAACAATAATTTCCGTCGCCGTTTTCATCTTTTACACTGGGATCTGTTTGTAATATTTGCGTCTATCAACATCCAATGCTCATGAATGGGATCCTTCCACACTGCATATTCCTCCCAGTGCCTTCGGGCGTTTTTTAGCTATCTCTCCAATTTTTACAAAACCCTGGAGAGAGAAAACGGTCAGATGTTAATTAGAACCCGATATCAATTAGCAGATAATAAATCATGGCGTGTCAGAGGAGCGCGCGGCGCTGATTTTCGAGCATTCATGTATGGGGACCGTATATAAAATCCTATCCTATATAAATATTAGCCCAAATCCCTGAATAAGACCCGCAGGAAGTGAGTAGTTGACCGCTGACAGTTGGGTTGCTGAGTAGATGTCCCTTGATTCCCAGACCGGTTTCACATAGCAGTCAGCAGTCGTATGCAAATCCCCCCCCCCCCCCCCCCCCCCCCCCCCAATAGATTCTAATTGAAAAAGTAATTGTCTTTTTGCAAATACTGCATAAAGTTGGGCGGAATTTGTAGGCCTATCACATAAGCCATTCGAAGGCTATTCGCAGAATTAGTATTAGTCGTGCATGTAAAATATTTTCTATTCCCGGTGATAGGAATGTTATAATTAGCTATAATAATACTATTATTATTAATAACCTGTTGTTATAGTGGGTTCCAACAGGGGCTTTTCGCAGCGATGCCATATAGAAGAACCATTTTTGTTTCCACAGAGAACCTTTCAGTGAACAGTTCTTAAAAGCGTAAATAACATTGTATAATCTAAACAACATTTTTCCAGTATAAAGAACCGCGTTTGTGCATTGAAAATGTTCCATGGATGTTAAAGGTTCTTCATGAAACTATATATGCCTATAAATAACCTTTATTTTTGGGATGGTGGTTGTGTTGGTGCATTATATTATTATAAGAATACTTTTTTGTTACTAAAATAGGCTATTAGTTGTGAAAGTCCTAAACAAAGTTAATAAAACATAATTTTCAAAAAAATATTGATGTTTTTTTTCGTTGATTGAAGAGACCGAATAAATTTTATGTTCGTATATGTACAATATTTTCTGTTCCTGGTGATAATCTTAACTTGTTATAACAGTAAAATTGATTACAATCAATTAATAATAAGATTATAGCAGTTGTTGTTAATTTAGCTAGGCTGTTTAAAAATCGATCTATATATCTAAATGTTTTATGGGTTATTATAAGTATGTTTTATCAGTATGTTTTAAAACAAATTCATCGTCACACATGGTGTTTATCGTGTCTTTAGAGTTTTGTGCAGCATCCCTGTCATGGGATCTGTCTGTCAGAAACGGGAAATGTGACAATAACTGGGGACATGAACTGGGCATGGTTAAATAACATTTACTGTAAACACGCTTCCTTTTTGGCTCAAAAATTCATGTTTCCTGTTAAACTGTTCGTTTTTTTATTTTGGTCATTTGAGTATAGGGACATAAAAACACAATGGTCATGGATACAATGAAACAGTTATCCTCATGTGTCCCAACAAATATAGGAATTGTTTGTCACGCACATTTTGCGCTTTAGGCAAGAGAGAGTTCAAATATCAAGTTGACCCTTGAATTTGTACCCGTTATGACAGTATAAATGCATTTTTTTTAGCATTTATCACTTGTATTATTTGTTTTTTATTAGTAGTAATTCAGTTGATTGTTAGATTTTATGTCATGCATTTATTATTATTAATAAAAATGTGTCCACCTCTCTTAGAGTTTTGCTTAATGTTAAGAAATGTCATAGACCACTGAACTAACTAGTAGTACTCACTAAACCAGATAACACTTGATCTATAGCTATTAATTTATAAAGGAATTTTAAATGCATTTTAAAAAAAATACAGTTTTAGACATAACTGCCATTTGCATCTAATTTCATTATTTTCCTTATTAGGAGATCCACATTTCAGTTCCACTGACTTGTGATAAACCCTGCATTGGTTTTCTCTTTGTATAGTCCAAATGAAAAATATAAATGTAATATTTGTGACATCATCACCAACTGTACCCTTAAGTAAGGGAATGTTTGGGAGGGTGGTAATGATTTTATAGGTGCCTGCTTTTCATGTTAAATGTGCAGACAATTGACAATTTCTGGCAGATTTCTTATCCTTTTTCATTTGAAACTTGGCGTGTATTTTTTCCACTGTGTATCTAATGATAAATGTGGTCTTCCACAGGTTCACGCTGCATATAAATCCAGGCAGTCTTGAAAGGGTCACGAAAACATATTTTGTCGAGCAGATTTCTCACAGAACACAGGGAGACCCTGGAATGTCCCACGAATGAGGTTTTTCAGAAAAATCAACCCCCCCCCCCCTCCTTTGTTTTAAAATGGGAAAGCTTTTAGCTTTTGAAAAGTATCCTTTTCCTATCTGAGCAGAGGCGGCAAGCCCATCATCACCTAAGCCCTCTCCAGCTCTCTCATTGGCCAGCTGATAAATAGCTGGCATTCCTCTTACAAAAAAAACCCATGATAGGGACTCATAGCCGCAGTGATCTTCCAAATTAATTAAGACCTTTTTCTCCGTCTCAGATGGATCTGGTGCAGTTGCATCTCTTGTTCTAAGCTCTGGAAAAAATATAAGGATAATATCTGTTTGAAATGATCAGTTACTATTTAATGTAGAGTCCGGATCTCACCATTTTCCTCCAGTTGACCTCTTCAGCCAGTGTTTATTTCAATATGCGAAGGTCTCATGTTGTTATTCCGGAGAGATTGCAAGCTCATCTCTTTATTTCTCTCTTTCTCCCCCCTCCTGCTGCTACTGCTGTCCTCTCTCTCTATTACCTTCACTCCATTTCTGAGAACCGGAGCCTGTTTTCAGCTGCTCGTGTCCTTGGACTGTACAGTAAAGACAAACTGATCGACAGCATAAGGACTCCATGTCTTGCTGTTTTTTAATTCTTCTCCCTGGCTCCCACTTTTCTGTCTGTTTTCTTCTGCCTTTCATTCATTGGTGGACTGTAATTCGATGAAACTGCTCCATTATGCACAGGATTAGAGTTTTCGCCATTTTAAGGAGGGTGATAATCTTCGCACATGGGCACATAACTTGTTCATTTAGTCACATTTAGCATAAGATGCTTTCAAATCTCTGCATGTTCAATTTATACTCATCACCCCTAGTCACAATAACCAAATGATGTGGTTGGAAAACCAACTAAAATAAAGTTTGGTCCACAGAGGGCAACACCTAGAGGAAATCGCCATGGCTCTTTCCTGTGCTCCTCATCTCTGCCATCCAGATGAAGAGCAGGAAGTCACATGGGCTTGTGAACAATATGGGGATTGAGTGAAATGCTAAATTTGGAAGAACTCTGGTCCTTCGCCAAATGTAAATTGATGGAACATTCACTGTGAGTAAGTTTGAGTAAGTTTTACAAGAAAATTCAAGGTCAGTCATTCTACTAAAAAAAAAAAAAATCAATGTTTTACTTTACTTTAATTATTTGTGAAATTTACTATAGCAATTTAGTAAATCATACCAAATTTCATGCATTTGGCAGATGCTTTTATCTAAAGCGACTTGCATTTAAGGGATACATTTTGTCATGTATTCTCTGAGAATCGAACCCATGACCTTGGCATTGCTCACGCCATGCTCCACTGTTTGAGCTACAGGAATATGAGAGTCTGATCTCAATTAATAAACTCTAAAATCAATGCCGTAAGCATAACCACGTTCAAAGTTGTGACCAAATCCATTTTGGTGTTTTTCAGTGGACGTGCTGACTGTCTTTACGTGGCACAGCCTTATGAGAAAGAAAACAGCCTCTCAGCCAATCAGATGGCAGGGCCGGGCAGACGATTACGATTAGAGTGATTCATCATCTTGACGCTGGCTGCCTCCACACGTTTGTTTTGATCTTTTTGTGAAGTGTGTTCTTCTAACACTGAGAGATGAGCTAGCATGTGGCCCGGTCGGGTAGCTGCGGGCGGTGCTGTGTGGAATGTGAAAGTGCATGTTTGCATGTATTTGTTCTGTTGGTGTCATTGACAGAACTGCATATATGCAAGTGCATGTGCCTGAAAACAAGTGTATGCGTGCAGTTGTGTGCGAAGACCACGGCATGATGACGTTTGCTCACTGGGACCAACACCCCCTCACCATGAAGGGACAGTTCTGGAAACCCCTGGCACTGCAGGAGAACCAGTGCTAAGGCTGTTTATGGTGGCCCAAGTGTCATGGGAGAGGTGGAGATTGATCGCAGTGTCTCGCAAGGCACGTACAAGCCATGTGTCATGTTTGTCACGCACTTCCTCCATTTGCATCCATTAATGCATGTTTAGTAGGTGGCACGAAAATTTGAGACTGAGAAAAACAGTACAGCAGATTACGTTTCCTATAATGTAAGGGTTCATTCTGTTCTGGCATTTCCATTTTCTCAATTCCTAAGATCTTCGTCAAAACATATTTGCTCCTAATAAGGCGAAAGAAAGAAAGACAAATATACAGTAGTAGTTATCCTTCTTTGTTTTGATATTTTTTTACCTCTTAAAAAATTGTCAGTTTGTATTATAATTCATGCCTACAAATAAAACGAGTGAATATCTTATTATATAATAAATGAATAACTTAATAGCTTGCAAAACAACAAAATGCAATAAGCAAATGATACGATATTTTCTTCTTTTTTGATCTTTTTACAATTCTAATTTACAAACTTTGATCTAATGTTGCATATAGTAGAGCTGAATTCAATGCAAAATCTTTCTCAGAATATACTAATATATTTTAATTATAAGTACAATATTCATCATATTTATTGTTTTTCTAATAAATATTAGTGTATTTATGTTGTGTGTATAGGCCTATTTTAAATGAACTTTTAGATTCTTTTAGATTTAGATAGAACAACATATTCTAAATTATCTTTCTAAATGAACGACCAAAAAAAATCAAACACTTTGCACATTCATTCTTAAACATATAGCCTACTGCATTCTTGAGGATTTTGCATGTACTTAACCTTAAGATTTTGTAAATGTTTAATTTAAGGTCTGTGTTGTGTTTTAATAAACTAAAAAAAACTTTCAAACATGTATACAATTTATTAGTATTTTTTGTCTCCTGCTGCATATTTCACAGTTTCTGAATCACCTGCCTTTCTTAGAAATGCAATCACACACCACCCTAAATCCCCTCACTTTAAATGCATCCCTAAAATCGTTCTTCCCGTATCCAGTACATCAACACAAAACGTTGGGATTTTCTCAGGATTTTCTTCTACTAGTCAAAAGAATTGTGATTTGTGTGAGCGTATTATTTGTTTTTTTGGTCTCCTTTTCTACTCTCAGCCACACAAAATTCACAACACAGACCTCTTTTTTACACCCTCACCCAGATTGAAATACGGAGGGAATCTTGGGCGAGCGGAGAAAAGAAAAACAGACAACAGAGTGAAGCCTCTTGCTGCAGCGTGTTGTAGTAACCTCCCATGTGGTTAAAACGAGAGGAGCGAAAACACAGTAATGAGACGAGGGTAAAAGAAAAAAAAAAAGACAGTGTGTGTGTTTGGGTCCAATTTCTCCCTCCATTCATCTTCACAGCCCTGGGTTTGTGTGGGATATTTGGCACAGCCCATGTGTGAGGATATTTACTGAAGCGTGTTTACCCCCTTGGACCGCCTCGCAGTGGTGTTGTGCTAAAGACTTCTGCGATTTATTCTCGAGGTCTTATTCAGAGTTTCTTAAAGTTGTTAGTTTGTTGAATTGTAAGGGTTTCTAGACATGGAGCAAACGTGTGTGTGAGAGAGTGTGTGGTTCAGGTACTCCTTACATTGTGGGATGTTTTTTGGTCCCCATAAGGAAAACAGCCTACAAATCATACTAAATTATACGTTTTGTTTTGAAAATGTGAAAATGCAGAAAGCTTTCTGTGCTGGTTAGGGATAGGGTATACAGAATATAGAGTTTGTTCAGTCCAAAAAATCAAAAAGTTCCCAAAAAACACGTGTGGGTCTGTAGTTTTCCCAAAAAGCTGCAGCTCCCCTTTGTGGTCCAGCAGTGCTCTGCAGTGCAATGCGATGGACGTGGACAGATGGAAAGGGAACGGAAACCATGTTTTGTGTCAGCCTATGTAGAGCCAGGAATGATTGTCCATCAAAGATCAAAATAATTGCTTTTGTCATTTTATGTAATTTTTCCACTCCAAAGAATGCTTTTAAGCACACCGAAATTCTAAATTGTTATATTCTTGTTTCTTTTCACATGGGATATTTTTTTTTAGTTTTTTTTTTTTTACAATAGATCATTGAATTGCTTCCTGATGTTTCTTGTTTATGCATATTTAAATTTGCAGATGGATGAAGAATTTCTGATGGGATCCTATGCAACATTTACTGCTAAATCTGCCATCCTCATTGAGACCACTCACACGCACAACCGATACACTTTCAGTTGTTTGCCCGTGGCACTTTAGTTCAAGTTTGTGTTTGTGGTGAGGTGATCATCAGAGGAGTCCTGCTTCTCTAATGTTGTATCAGGTGACTCATCTATATTAAGCGTGTTTGGACACACACATGTTTTCGGGTCGCGGGCCTGAGATGGCTCACTCTCTCTCGTGATGGACCACTTCACCTTTCACACACCTGTCGATGCAACCTGGGTGGCAATGAAGGCGCATATGTGCAAACACACTTAGAGCACACGATAATGCTTGCTTTCTTTTGATCGTGCGTATTGGACAAGTACAGGCCCTTATGCAAAAATACATACTGGAAACTCATGCAGAATTGTTAACAAGAAGTTCAATGGTGATTTACATTGGAGAAAGAGTCAATAAATGAACACGCACACACGCACATTCCAGCATCATGGCTCATTGCCCGCTGTGCTTTGAAGGAGCTGCATGAATGTTTACTGATGCAAATTAGGCTTCAGAGGCAGAGCCTGTAGATTTTCAGTGTGTGTTAATGGAATGTGGAGCGAGGCAGTGGCCTCTGCTGCTTCCTGCCTTTTCCTCTCGTTTCTACAGCTCTTCTCATTACTGAAAGAACAGATAGAGAAAGAAATATCCACACCTATCATTTTCTTTTTAGATCAACAAATATGAATCCATTGTTTAACTTTAAACAGGCTTTAGTCGCTTTACCCCCCCCTCCCAGATTACATTTGAATCTGAATTTAGAATCTCAGAGGGATCCTTAGAACGTTCCAAATCTTAAATTGTTGAAGTTTCTTAGACATATATAAGGGAAAGTGATACCCTAAAAATAAAATGTTAAGTATTTTTGTCTTGTTTGGCTAAACATATCTAAACATCTTTAAATCAAGACACATTTACTTCAGATGCTAAATTACATATGTTTTAGTTTTTGTTGAAAACAGCCAGTAGAGTAAGAAAAATAAACAGTTTTCCCCTTTAAATTAAAGTAATTTAAAAAGTAAAAAGATATTTTTTTTCTTGTCTTAAACATAAACTCACTTAATTTTGATAATAAGAAAAAAAAAACATGAACCATTGCTCCGTAATGGGGCTATATGTATCTTGATTTCATAATATTTTAGTTATATATTTAAATTAAGATATTTTTACTGGAAAACAAGGCAAAAATACTGAGAAAAAAAAACATTTTCGTACTGTATTTTAAGTGCTGTGCACTGGACTTTTTTTCTTCTTTTGTCTTTCTTTCTTTTTCAGACAAATGAGAGTTTATACGTACTATTCAATGCAGGTACTCAATTGTAATCAATTCAATTTAAATACATAATAATTAAAATCATTCTAATTATAAAATAATTCAAATGAAAACAATGAACAGATTAAAACTATTGCAATAGTTTTACATATCATGTCAAGTCTACTACTGTATTATTTGTTATTATATAAAGAAATGAGGTGTTTACTTATTTATTTAAATGCAGATCTCTGTTAGGGTTAGGTCTATGAATTTATGAATATGTTTAATGTGAGCTGTACGTTTGGCAGAGAGAGTTCTCGGTGGTTGGTACAGGTACAAATACATGACCTCGCTTGACCCCAGAGAGATGAACTGTAGCGATTCACAAAACGGAGGGCATGATTGGCACCCTATTCTATAATAATTATGAAGATCTGTTTACGAACTGTATTTAAAACCGTTCGCTTTAGTGTGATTCAATGGTGGAATCGGTGTCCCAAGTCAATCCTCCTGTATGTTTATGGCTTGTAAAACACCCAAATTTAGCCCCTATAAATAAACGTCCAGTGATGAATGGGTCTGTGATAGCTTCAGAAGCCTCGCTGAATCAGGGCTGGATTTTCTGCGGTGGTTTTAAGTGTGTTTATCCTGGCTCTGCACAGCAAGCTCATTATTGCTGATGCAGATGAGCTCCTATGGCTTAAACCAGCAGCGGGTGTTTTTCTTTTAGCGGCCGTGTGTTGGTTTCTCCGCGGAGAGAGGAAGCCAGACCACAGAGGCTGACTGCACGACCCCGAGCGGCAGGGGTCAACCCCTGCCCAGAGAAGAGGAGCGTTCTGTAGGGAAGAGGAGTTGCAGAGGTACGAGCTTGTAATAGAGATGCCAAACGAGTCTGAAACGGGAAGGAGAAATGTCATGAAGGAGATCTCAGATGTTTCTCCTAGTGTTTAATATATTAAACAAGAAAATACTATCTCTAATTCTCTATCTTGCATAATTAAATTTTGCATTTAATTTAATCGTGCAAATTACTAGCAATTTGTTTCACACCAATTCTACACCAAATCCAGTGTATGTCAACAATTGTCTAATTTCTTTCTTATTTTCTCGTAAGGAACTGTAGGAGGAACAGCTGTTTTGCTAAAAGTTTTCTCTGGGATTGGCTGAGATCTGAAGGTGTCACTGTTTACCGCCACGCCTAATATGTTTTAATCTGGAAAGATGCGAGTTAAACTCGAGCTATTAGCCTTTAATTGCATTTCAAGTTAAGTCAAACTGTTGGGAAAACAAACAATGATGTGAGGTAATGCATCTGCCGTTTCAAAAGACATGGAATCTTGCTGGCATTTTTCAATGGCGTGTAGGTGTGTAACGTGCATGCGAGAGTGTGTGAGGGATACGGCAGCTCTCTCCCTCTTGGTGGCTGTTTGTAGATGGAGCTCTCGGATCTCCTCAGGGTCTCATCACTCCTCCAACAGTCAATGAGTCAGTGGGTGGTCCATTCTCTCTCTCTCTCTCTTTCCTCCTGGTACTTTTAATGCAACAAACATGAAGCAAATGCAGGCCTCTTTGCCTACACAGCCATTAAAACCAAACACACACACACACATACAGTGTGTCTGGAACTGGAATGGTGAAACTCTGTGATTATAGTCTACTGACACCTGTGCGGTTTGAGACATTTTAAAATTCCTCAGATCAGGTGGTTTGTCTTTGCTCCCACACCCTCTCTCTCTTTCTCTCTCTCTCTCGCTCTTGCTCTCTCTTTCTTTCTCTGTCTATTTCCCAGCCCTGCAGCTGTACTGGTCTTTGTTGTGAGTTATATTTCTTCAGAAGTTTGTGTGTCTGTATAATAGGTTGTGGCGTTTAAAGTGCCAGAAGTGATTTGCCTGTTGTGTAATATGTCTCCTGTACTTCTCTTTACTCATCTTTACTATGTAACAATGTTTTTTGAAACCCTGTGACAGTGGAATTACATTTTTATTATGAATTTTGGTCACTCTTTATTTTAATTGTCTAACTATTATGTAGTTTCATCAATAAATAAGTTCAGTGTACTTATTGTGTTCATGTTGTATTGTGAAACACTTTTGCTGCTATTGAGGTGGGATGCTGGTAAAGTTAGGGATAGGTTTGTTGGTAAGTTTAAGGAACAGTTAAGGTGGAAGGGAAGGGTTAATAGTGTTATTATAGATGCAGTTCTAAAAATTTATTACAGCTGTAATTACATGCAGGTATTTGAAAATAAGTATGTGAAAACATGCATCAAATTATTAATTCAAATCTTAATACACGGTATTTAAACACCTTATTTTATTTTTAATTGATAATAAGAAATGTTTCTTTAGCACCAAATCAGCATATTATGATATCTGAAGGATCACGTGACACTGAAGAGTAATGATGCTGAAAATGCAGCTTCGGCTTTACAGGAATAAATTACATTTAAAATATATTAAAAAAGAAAACAGATATTTTAAATTGTAATCATATTATACAATTGTTTTTTTTCTGTATTTTTGATCAAATAAATGCAGTTGGTGAACATATGAGATTTCTTTCAAAAACTTTTAAATGATGGAATTTTCTCCTTTTTTATCCCATTACTATTTAATTTGATTTATAATGAATTTGCAAGTGGGCTAAGAAAAAAAAATCTTATTCAAAATATATTTGAAAATAAGTCTTATCTATAGTTAAGTAAATGTATTGTTTTAAAGATGTTTATATGTTAACTGGAAAACTTGACTTAATAATATTTTCCAATACCATCCAACTTGCGAAAGCCAATTTGACTCTCATTTGATGGATGTTGTGCAGACACACGTGGGCAGAGACATCCTCATATCAAAAGTGATAATGAAACCTGTGATGAAATAGCTGGGTCCTTATTTTTCTTCCTCACTCTCTCTCTCTCGCTCTCAGTTTTTTTCTCTCTCCCTCCCTCATGCTGATTTATTTGGTCGACTGTTTTCTCTAGCCCACATGATCCTGGAGTTTGCATGAAGCTTCCTCAACCAGAACCGATGTCATTTAAATCCAGTTAAATGAATGACCCCATAAATTTTCTCCAATAATAAGCGGGACAGCTGAGAGGAATGCCAGGAGGTGAGATGGAGAACCAGCGTCTGGCCACTGTGTTCTGCTTAAAGAATCTGCCATCTCTCTCTCTCTCTCTCTCTCTCTCTCTCTCTCTCTCTCTCTCTCTCTCTCTCTCTCTCTCTCTCTCTCTCTCTCTCTCTGTCTGTCTCTCTCCGAGGCTGTTGCCTGAGAATAGGACCTCAGGGAGAGGGTAAGACAGCCCACCCAGGGTCTGGATTCACTGGAGGCCACTAAACCTATTCATGAGAAAGAAACCGACGTGTGCTTTCCACTTTTTTCTCAAACGTTCTTCTTCCTTTCTACATCCACATTTCATCCTGCCTCTTTTTCATGTTACTTTTGTGACTCCGCCCCCCTTCACACTATCAGGTGTCTTTATCTTAGGCATGCAGGCTGATTAACCCAATAAACTACATCACCTACATTTTCGGTGGCCTTTGGTGCTTGGCATTTAATTCATCGTTATAATTTAATTAAAATAATTTGTTTCAGAAAACAACACACGTGTCCTTTATACTGCAATGCTCCATCCCAGGATGATACACATTTAAAAGTTTTGGTTTGTAAAGATCTAATGTCTCACCAAGGTCTCATTTAATTGATAAAAATATAGTAAAAACACAGTAATATTCAGAAATATTTTTACAATTTAAAATGACTGTTTTCTATTTTGTAATGTAATTTTTTTTCCGTGATGGCAAAGCTGAATTTTACTCCAGTTGTCAGTGCGACGTGATCCTTCAGAATTCAATCTATTATGCTCTAGAAACATTAGTTGTTGTTGAAAACAGTCGTGCTGCTCAATATCGTGCAAACCCATGACAGTTTTTTTCAGGATTCAAAACGATTGTTTTTTTAAAATAGATAATTTTTTTAAAATTATAAATGTCTTTACTGATACCTTTTTTTGTCAATATTATGCATGCCGGTAGTATTATTTTTTCCAACAACAATAACAAAAACGTACTGACTCCAAACTATTGAACGGTAATGTAAGTAGCCAGCTATAGGTAAATAGCCATTGTTACTACCTTGTAGACTTTTATTTCCAAGACAACAACGGCTTCTGCTTTAGGTTCATGGACAGTGACGTTCTTCAGCTGAAATTAGACGAATTCAGAAACCCTTGTTATAAAGTAAAAGAAGTCTCTTTTAAAATAATGCATAGAATATATCCAGTAAAACATGTGCTGGAACTTTTTAAATTAATATTGATTACTCTTGTAATTTCTGTAAAGGTGAAAAGGAACCAATTTTTCATTTATTTTTCCATTGCATACATATAAAAATATTTTGGATTGATGTGTAGCGTTTAATTAAGAAAAAAACATTGATTTGCAGCTGAGTGATTTGACATAATGATACACTTTAATGATCATGGGATTGAGAAAGATAAGGCATACTTCATACAATTGTTAATGGGGAAGTTTCACAATCATAAAATGAAATGGTCTGACTCCAAACCTAACTTTTCTTGCTTTAAAAAGGATTTCAAGCTTTATTGCTCTGTTTTGTGTAATTGCACAAGTAAAAGGGCAATTAGAGCTTATAGCATTGTAAGCAGGTATGATGTTGTATAAAATAGTTGTTTGTTATACATTTTTTCTTGTCCTCTGGCACTGTTTTATTTTATTTTACTTTATTTACTTTGTATTTTTTTTTTTACTTTGAATGATTCTGTGTTATGTCTCATCGTATTGTGCTGGTTCATGGAATTAATAAAAAAGAAAAAATAGAACAAAGAAAAAAGAAACTCTTGTTATTAGCGATATCGGTGGCCGTTAAGTGAACTGCAAGCCAGCAACTTATTGCTCGTGCTCGCACTCTCGTGCACACGTCACTAACGTACGAGCGTGATTCACTGTTCCTCGCGGCTACTCATGGCGATCTTTTTCGCTCTTTAACAAAAAGTTGTAAATTGCAGCAATATACTTTTAACGAACACCCCGACGGCACCCACGCTGCTGAGAGCGACGTTTAGTGTAGATATGTGCTGTGCGCTTTCCACACAACAAAAATCACAGCGGTGAGAAAGCAGCAGTCAAGAAAACATCTGATCATCAGGCATCATGTCGACAGATGAGGTAATTAAACACTGTTATTATATTTTGATTATAAAGTAGGCCGAAATAATGCATTTTTTTACATGACACTTTGGCATTAACGTTACACTAGTAACTTACAGAATAGTTCTTTCGCATTATCCTGAATATTGCGTAGGTAAGCATTCGATTCATGTGTCATAGAACTTAAAGGGATACTTCACCTCTGGGAAGATGAATGTGTATTTAATATTGGTCATTTATATAGTAGAAATGTAAAATTATTTTTGAAATTGAAGCATTCTAGACTGATGGTGCGTTCACGTGCTATGGTAATTATGGTAAATACCAAAAGCCGACGTGGAAAATGCACATGAACACCCCCTCATGTGGTATTTTCCACTGGGCAACTGTAGAACAGTGGTCACCAACCTCGGTCCTGGAGGGCCGATGTCCTGCAGAGTTTAGCTCCAACCAGGTCCAACACACCTGCCTGACAGTTTCTATTATGCCTAGTGAGACCTTGATTAGCTGGTTCAGGTGTGTTTAATTGGGGTTGGAGCTAAACTCTGCAGGACACCGGCCCTCCAGGACCGAGGTTGGTGACCCATGTCGTAGAATATTTTGATGCACTAGTTGCCGATATGAGATAACCTTTGACCTTTTCAAAATGTCGGAGAGCAACGAGAGAGTCGTGAACACTGATCTATATAATGACATTCTATATAGATCAGTGGTCGTTAATGGTAAAAATATGTACTATTCAAGATCTAGAAAATATACAGCATATTATTTACCGTTTGAGTTATGATAAATCATTTTCTTGCTGTTGTAGATGACTTAAGCAATCTAAAATAGTTTTATCTAAATAACAGGTCTGGATCTCCATCTTTTTACCACATTACGACAATAAAAGCACTTGAGCGCAACACACTGGTAAATACCAGTTCACAAGTGGAAAATATCATATTTTCCATTGCACGTGAACGCACCATGAGAAAAGGCAGAAAATGTATTTTTTACTCCTGTGGCTGAAAGACAACAACTCCCAGAATGCACTTGCTTTGCTGCGAGGCCACTCCCAAACCACGCCTACCGGTTACAGGTGGCAGAATCCGAAAAATGGATACAACTAGGCTTGCTTTGATACATCGTGAGTTATTTGATAAATTTCCATCGAAATGGTACTAAATTGCGTTGTACCGGGATGTACTAGCCTAATGTATATAACACAACTTAGACTTTCACATTAAAAATATGATGCAAGGCAGGACCATGTCAACAGAGTAGCTTAGTAGCTCTGCAGATGAACTGTTTTCCTCCAATTGAAATCACTATTTCTCTAAGCTAATACATTATCTAGGCTAATCCATACTCTAGTAACACTAAAGGTTTATAAAAAGAACCACAACCAATGCGAGTTATACATTTTAATAAAAAAAATAAATAATATTAACACTTTTACACTCAAAACTCTGCGGATTCAGCGATCTCGTCCAGAAGAAAATGGCATCGCTGAGATTACCGACAGCAATAGGACTCTATATCTGTTTCCATAGGCGCACAGCGAGAGCACTGACACCGCCAGTCCGCCCCAGCTCGAGTCTGGCTGGGCTCAGGTCTCGCTCCGGCCGCCTCTTGTTCCTCCATCTCCCGCAACTGTTTATCGCTGTATTGCGGCTCGTACAGGTAGCCGCGAGCATCAGATTCTCGCAACAGATCTTCGAAATCGCCTTCTGCCATTTCAACTTCAAAACTGCCTTTCGCCATCGTGATTAGCCTACTATACAAACTTTCTACACAAACCAAGAGGCAAGAGCCTATTAGCTTAGCTTCTACAGAAAGATGACTGACACTATCTTTACATTCTGTGAGTGAGATCCCGCCCCATATGGGGGTGGTGAAAACATGCGGAACACTGGCTGTAGTCTTTAGCCTCTGGCACAAAAATCCTCCGATGACGCAAAATGACGATTTTTGCGTCATCGGAGGATTTTTTCCAGTCTAAAAATAAAATTTTCTCTCATATCAGGGGGATATGAGGGGGGAAGCACGGTAATTCGAAAAATACTACTGGTTTTCTACTGATACAAAGCTTAATGCTAAATCCTGAAGTATCCCTTTAAGACAGCCTCTCGGGAGCGCGCATAAATGTCACATCCTTTTGATTTCCCTGGCAAAAAGTCTACAGGTTTTCATAGACAGTTTTGTTAAGCTGTTCACACATTGGCAATAAAAATTTGATTCATATTTTTTATAAAACACAATTCTTATAGCCCCTTTAAATGTTTTTTTTTTTTTAATCTGAGCTATTTGGCTGAAAGAACACTGACTACAGAAACATAGGCTACTGTACCTTTGCATAACAACTTCAGGCTGATTGGAAATTGTAAAAACATTTTACCCCCTTGTTTGTAGCCTAATGTTTCCTTGTGTGCTTTATTTGTTCTTCAAGATTTAGCAAGAGCAAATAGAGCTGAATTAATATAGTAAGTATTTTGCTGTTGACAACAATACACAGATTCATTTGGGGTTGTAAGCATTGCAGTAGGAACTCCAAGGATGTGAACTTCTCTGTTGACATCTCATAATTACATAATTACTGTGATTCTGACACAACGTAAATGCAGCACTTAATGGATTTTTACCTCACAAATCCTACTGCCGTTGTAATGTGGTCTGAAGGCACTGACATGTCAGGTACAAATCTGAGCTGGGATGAATCTCTCTCTTGTGAAGAGATGAAGGGCTTTGTCAGGTCAAGTGTTTGCGAATATGTGTGTTGGGCTGATGTGAAATTTACGAAGGCTTCCACAACTCGTTGGGTTTCTGTAGCCACTGCTGCACTGTGGGAAACAGGAAATCTCAATATTATTCCTGCTCACAGCTCAGAGATGCGCTAAAGTGAGAGAGGTCGAGAGAGATGGAGTGTGCAAGCAAGACGGGACCCAAAATAAAGTGTAGACTTCAAGACAGCCTTAAAGTAAGGGTGATTTAGTGTACGCATTACAGGCTCTTTAGCAGAAATAGGGCTTACTAGTCTACTGTTTTTTCTAATGAAAGTAGCATGCTGTTTGTTTACTGTTAAAAGTATGCAAAGTGAATATTATGCATAAGGAAACTACAAAATGTGCAAAGCAAAACACTGCATGCAAATGCTATCTCACAATGCACTGCAGTCAATTTTTAAAAAATGTATTTATTCAGCCAATTATTTTGCTTATTTGATTGGACTGCTAAACATTAAGGCATTTGTGCATAAAAATGAATATATGCAATGTGTGTCATGCAATTCCACATAGCATACTATTTATTAAAATATTATAGCAGTATGCAATATATATTGTACAATACGTATTAAGCAGTATGCAAGTATTCTGTTCAAACATAGCCGTTTTCTGCTGCATTAATAGAGACACAAATATACAGACCCTGCCATCCAACACTGTGTGAAATGAGGAGGCCATTGAACCCTCGTACCCCAAACTTAGAGCGAGAGGAGGGAGTAAAGAGGGTGCCGTGCTTCCCGGGGAGTGTGCTGACTGAGGTACTGTGTGATTTCAGTGACCCAAATCCCATAACTGCCTTTCCAGGTCTACTTAAAGAGAAAAATGGGTGAGATACTTTTAAATGGGGTGGTTGGGTTTAAAATGAGCCGCTCTTCTTCTTTCGTATGGCTGTAGCTAATATGTTGGTGGACTTTTAATCCATCCCCCCACCCCCCCAGTTGATGGATATTACCCAGTTTATATGGCCCACAAATGTAAACCAGTAACTCAATATTTAACAGCAGAATCATCATCATTAAACATCAGAATTATGTTATTATGTAACTACAATTCCCTCCTCAGTGTAAAATATCCTCTCGTCTATGTGTGTGTATTTGAATGCGTGTGGCTTGTAATCAGCGGAGCACATACATATATCATTTTCATTCTGCTTACCTGTCGTCTCAGTCATGTGTAAGTCGAAAGTAAACAACATTTATCATTGCATGCAAATGACCGATTTTGTATCTTAGTATCAACAAAGAAGGCCATTCAACCAGTCTGGTTTCTGGCCTCAGATGAACTGATACAGGAAATTACAGCCATGTTCTTTTCCCATGTTTTTCTCGTTAAGCAAACTATAAGCATAAACACTTATAAAGCGTTGGAATGTGTCACAATGGCCAATAAGTGGGGCAAATCTACTCATTTACCTATACAGTATACGTATGTGTTTATGTACAGTACGTATGCATGCATGTTGAGAGCTTGTGTTTAGACCGTTTGCATGGTTAAACCTTAAAGGGATATTTCACCCAAAATATTTAATTTTGTCATAATTTATGCTACTCGCACTCATGTCGTTCCAAACCCGTAAGATGTTTGTTCATCTTTGGTACACAAATGAAGATCTTTTTGATCAAATTTGTGAGCTTTCTGTCCCTCCATTGACAGCTACTTAACTACCACTTTGACACTGCAAAAAGTTCATAAAAAGATGGTAAACCAATCCATATGAATTGAGCGGTTTAGTCCAATTTGTCTGAAGAGACTCGATTGCTTTATATGATGAACAGATTTAATTTATTCAAATTTAAACAATGATACACAGCGAACATAAACAGAAGCTCAACCGAACCTGCTTGACGCACAAGAACAAACCTCATTGGTTCTTGCAGAAGCTCAAACGTGCTGCGTAACACGAGAACAAACCTCATTGGTTCTTGCTAAAGTTCAAACGTGCTGCGTAACACGAGAACAAACCTCATTGGTTCTTGCTGAAGCTCAAACGTGCTGTGTAACACGAGAACAAACCTCATTGGTTCTTGCTGAAGCTCAAACGTGCTGCGTAACACGAGAACAAACCTCATTGGTTCTTGCTGAAGCTCAAATGTGCTGCATAACACGAGAACAAACCTCATTGGTTCTTGCTGACGCTCAAATGTGCTGCGTAACATGAGAACAAACCTCATTGGTTCTTGCTGACGCTCAAATGTGCTGCGTAACACGAGAACAAACCTCATTGGTTCTTGCTGACGCTCAAATGTGCTGCGTAACATGAGAACAAACCTCATTGGTTCTTGCTGAAGCTCAAACGTGCTGCGTAACACGAGAACAAACCTCATTGGTTCTTGCTGAAGCTCAAACGTGCTGCGTAACACGAGAACAAACCTCATTGGTTCTTGCTAAAGTTCAAACGTGCTGCACAACACAAGAATGAACCTCATTGCTTGAGCTTCCGTTTACCACAAATCATGTGTGAGTTGATGATTATAAAAGACTCAATTAAATCTGTTCATCATATAAAGTGATTGTGTCTCTTCGGAAAATTAGGATTCGTTTTACAATCTCTTTTATGAACTTTTTATAGCGTGAAAGTGGTAGTTGCTTAGCTGTCAACAAAGGGACAGAAGGCACTTAGATTTCATCAAAAATATTTTTATTTGTGTTCCGAAGATGATCAAAATTCTTACAGGTTTGGAACGACATAAGGGTGAGTAATTAATGACAAAATTTAAATTTGTGAGTTTACCTGTAACTCTGAGGGAGGTGTAGTCTACACTATTATTGTAGTAATTTTGTGGTAAAACACCTTTGGCTATATCCGCTTCTTGTGTGGTTAAGGTTATGAAGTCTAACGTGTAGTGTCAGTACGGAAGGAGTTGATTTATGTGCAACTAATAAGCAGTGTGTTTATTTTCAAAGAAAGGTACAGACCGTCTCAAAATGAAAGAGACAAACAGAGAGAGAGAGAGAGAGACGAAGTGAAAATTGAGACTCATAAATAACTGACTCATGCTGTTTTGGATGTACACCAGCGGTAATTAGTTTTCAAGAATTTAAATTCAAGATGCTAGCGCCTTTGGTTTCTGTTACTAGATTCTGCCTCTGTTAAACTACTTCACAAGTCATTTCAAAACCAAAATAGCTAATGAGCACAGTCACTTTAACTCAAGAGTCTTAAATGCTAAGGGCTTTCAATGTAGACAGCCCTGCTGATTCGTGATGGGTGCAATCTTATTTTGAGCTGCTTGTAACTTAACCCCCCCCCCCCCCCCCCCCCCACACTATACTATACACAACCATTAAGGGTTTTTAAAAAGGAGTTTTAATTTTTTTGCTGTAAAACAGTAATGTTATGAACACGTATTTCAATTTAAAATAACTTTTTTTCTATTTAAATATATTTTAAAAATGTAATTTATTCCTGTGATCCAAAGCTGAATTTTCAGCATCATTACTCCAGTCTTCAGTGTCACATGATCCTTGAGAAAACATTCTAATATTCTGATTTGCTGCTTTATAATTATTATTATTAATGTTGATAACAGTTAAAGGGTTAGTTCACCCAAAAATGAAAATTAAGTCATTAATTACTCACCCCCATGCTGTACCAACCCCGTAAGGCCTTCGTTCGTCTTCGGAACACAAATGAAGATATTTTTGATTAAATCTGAGAGGTGGATGACTGCTACTACATAGGCTGCCTAAGGGAATGAAACCTGACGGCCCAGAAAGTCAATGAAGAAAAATTTTAAATATTCCATGTCACAACAGTGACTCAACTATAAGTTTATCAAGCGACGAGAATACTTTTTGTGCGGAAAAAACGAGACTTCAAGAGATTTACATGACGCATGCGCGAGAATTGCGATTCAGTTAAGTTCTCGCGCGTATGTCGTGGAAATCTCTTGAAGTCTCGTTTCAGGCCTACAAGGAAGAAAAGGAATAGTCGAATAAAGTCGTTATTTTTGTTTGTTTTTTCGCACAAGAAGTATTCTCGTCGCTTGATAAACTTATAGTTGAGCCACTGTTGCGACATGGAATATTTAAACATTTTCTTTAATGACTTTCTGGGCCGTCAAGTTTCATTCCCTTAGGGAGCCTATGTAGCAGTCATGCACCTCTCAGATTTAATCATAAATATCTTCATTTGTGTTCCGAAGACGAACAAAGGCCTTACGGGGTTGGTACAGCATGGGGGTGAGTAATTAATGACTTAATTTTCATTTTTGGGTGAACTAAACCTTGAAGCTGCTTAATATTTTTCTGTAAATTGTGATTACATTTTTTTTCTCAGATTCTGTAATGAATAGAAAGTAAAAAAAAAAACACTGCGTTTATATACAGGGCTTGACATTGACACCCACCCATCAGTGGGGTGTAATACAGTCACTCCTACTAGCCACTTTGGCGGGTTGAATTTTAGATATAACATAGCCTATACATTTTTTGATAGTAGTCTTTTAAAAGTACTCTGAAAGCTAGTTGACACACAAACCTGCCTACCCCACTTACTTGCTCGTTTCTTTTGTTCCAGATGAATATATCCGGACGCATAATTTTACTTATTCCCGCAGATTTTGTGCTCACACTCATAGCATGCTCACATAAAGCCACCTATCAGTACTAAATTGAGCTCTTTTTTGCTGCTTATTGTGCTTAAACATTCAAATACACATAAAATAATGTCAATATGCCGATCTTGGCGAGTATTCACGTAAACACAGTCAGTTATGTTTTAAGTGAATGTAAAAATTTAGAAAGAAAATGCATGTTTAACTTTATCTGTGTGTCAGGTCTTAAAGTGACAGCAGCCTAATATGCCTGCTGCTAAATTATGAGATAATAGCCTATTAAAAATATCTATATGGCAGTTTTCCCCTATGGTATCAATGTCAAAATTGTGGCCAGTGAAAATGCTGAGTGGCTAGTTTTGGAAAACCACTAGCCACAGTGGCTGGTGAGCAATAACGTTAATGTCAAGCCCTGTTAATATGTTTCTTTGTGTCTATGTGTATGTCTTTCATTTTAAGAAAAATATTAGACAATTTATTTTGCATTTGCACAATGAATTGCATTTAGGGACTGCATGAAGTCAAACTTGTGTTTAGGGTTGTGCCGATAGACGATATCATCGTCCATCGTGATGGCTTACAGACATCATGATGTTAAGCCAGCATCGCCCCCCCCCCCCCCCCCCCCCTCCCATGTTTCCATGGTGACGCGTCATGCTTGGCACGTGGTTCACCACAGCCAAAATAGCGCTGTATGACAGATGTAACGTTAGCGCTTTTATTTATAAATGTTAACAAACCTGGTTACCATGTCATCAACTATCTTCTATTCCGATTCTCAAATACCTGTAAGTGAGTTTTTGTCGTTTAAAGTGATTTTGATCTGTAATGTGAGACGGGCTCCGTCATGTTTGTTTGGGCCGCAGTTCAGAGATTCTGGTCTGTTGGGTTTATTATACCACGTGAATGAATTAGTTTCTCCTGAAATACATGGCCGGTGAACTGGGAGAAGAATAGAGTTAACTTTATAGTTACTTACACTGTGTGTCTGATATGAATAAAATCCGTCGGCAAATATATTTGAATGGGTTGTTATTGCTGCTTCCATAGACACCATTGTGTATTTTACAAACTATAAATGTATTGTTTTACTATAAATTATATGTATTTAAATGTCTGAAACCTAAAATAAACATTAAGTGGTTAAAAACACTAAATAGTTGTGATATAATATGACAAGCGCTGAGCGCGTCCGTCTCTGGCTCAGCGCCAGCCACAGCGGGAAAGCACAGTCTGAATCTGGCAGTTCTGTCACGTCACTGTACATTCGCTCCTTAGGTCAGCTGCAGCAGAGCATGCCGAAATCAAAATTGCTGATGAGATGTAGAGGAAAATATCTCCACGTTGTGCCTACGCCCCTTAGCTGTTCTAAATCCACTGTAAAACACGGCTTTGCGGGGCTTATTGCTTAAGTGAAAAATTAGAATGTTAGCCCCGCCCCTCCTCCTCCCGATATCATCGTCCATCGCGATGTTTCACTGTACACATCGTCTGATGCCAAATTGGTAGACATCGCACAACCCTACTTGTGTCTAGAAACATTCTTATTTAGAGTATGTTTCAAGCCCCCTGGGTAACAGTTCTTCATTCAGGACAGGTACTTAAAGGTGCTCTAAGCGATGTCGGGTGACGTCACTTCTTGTTGACGTTTAAAGTATTGTCAAACAAAACGGAGGCTAGCTAGACCCTCCCTCCTCCTCATCCGCGCACTAACCCCCCAAACCCCACCCCCAAATCCTTCTTGTCGGTTATTGGCTGGAACAGTTTATGTTTCGTGGTGCGGGTTAGCCCAGTTTGTTTTTGTTGCCGTTTGTGGAGCTTGGGGTATCTGCAGAGACCGCGTTTTTTGACAGTGTGTTCAGGGGACAGGCAGCTAGCGGATAGTGAGGAGATGTTGGCTGTATGTGACAAAAAATGTTTTGGCCTAAAAAACGCGCGACGTCGCTTAGAGCACCTTTAAAGTAAATTGTTTTCTTTACGTGTAACTTATAAATTAGCTTTAAGAGACCCTTAAAAAGGAATAGACAATTATAGGCTCTTATAGGCACTGGGTGAGGACTAATCACACTCACTGCAAACACAGTAGATCCAGGTTGGTTGAGTGTACAGGTGTCGGTCCGGACATGTTCCTCCAGCTGCCTGAAGTGCATCAAAGTGCCGTGTACTAGTCTGAGACAAGCTAACAATACACGCAGACCTGTGCAGGTAGA
This sequence comes from Tiaroga cobitis, assembly GCA_030578255.1. Taxonomy (NCBI): domain Eukaryota; kingdom Metazoa; phylum Chordata; class Actinopteri; order Cypriniformes; family Leuciscidae; genus Tiaroga; species Tiaroga cobitis. The sequence continues at coordinate 52,616,496 of CM060595.1, forward strand.
CAAGGCCCTTTTTTGAGAGGGGGTGAATGAAGGATTTGGTAAAATCACTGTTTGAGAAAGACATGGGGAATGAGGAACCACACAAACTGCAGGTGTGCAGCGTCTTTCCAGACAGCATTCTGCACACAAACACGCACATGCACATACTCATTCACTAATACATTTTTTTAGACGTTTACTTATTGGTGGCAGCTGCCTGACTTTCTCAGGTGTTCGTAGAAGTGGGATTACAGGGCTTTTATGAAAGCAGATCCTCTGTTTATGTGTGTGCATGTGTGTGTTTGTGCTCTACCACCAATGACGGCGCAGTACAACTCCATCACGTCCATAAACACATTCTCCAGCCTTTACATGCACAGCAGCAGGGATTACAGAGGATCACTTTCACTCGCCCTACGTACACATTTGCTAAAACACATAAAAGTATGTTGATGTTATAATCTTAGTTATTTCGTATTTTAAACACTCATGTCTTTCCAAAGCTGTATGACTTATTCATCCTTGCAACACAACATGAAAATTGTTGAAGAATCTATTGATTATTTTTTTTCTATGACAATTTACAGTGAATGGGGACTGGAGCTGTCAAGATTCAAAAAGGTTGCAAACACATCATAAAAGTGGTCCATACTTCTGAAGCTGCATGATAACTTGACTTAATGTGAGACGGACAAATGGAAAGTTGTCATTCACTGTTAATTGTCTCTTCCTGTGAGCAATGGAGATTAGTCTGATTCATGAATGAATCATTCAAACTGTTTTTTGAACTGGGTTTTAGTAGATTGTTTGAAAAGGGTAACACTTTATTTCAATAGTCGACTTTAGACTTCTACTAACTAAAAGTAACTTTGCAACTACATGTCAACTAACTCTCATTATACCATGGTCTGGGTGAATACTCGATTCTGATTTGCTGCAGGGTGTCCATTAAAAAGTGATAGAGGACACCTAGGAAAGGAGTTCTGGTGAAACTGACTGTTTACCATTCGAAATTAATAAATAAATGCGCTGGCTACATCAGCTGTGAGTAACCATAGCAACAGGCAGTCAAAGTATCCGTTTATACGTCTACGAGCTGAGCGGACTATAAATATCTCCGGTTGCTAAATAAACCGTCAGGCGTAACCAGGGAAACCAAGTTATTGTTTGTAAAAAGTTTAGATTTCGATTGTAAAACTAATTAAAATATAAACTAATGTTTTAAAAATGTGTTATTTGGCAAGTGACCATGGTATAAGCGGGTTAATGCCCTTCGAGTTGTCCATTGTCTAGGTAAAATAAGTTAGGTGTTAAAAATAAGTTGTTAATCTAATTCATTATCAATTATCGAATTTAATTGATTAGACATGTTTTATTGAAATTTTAATAAACAAAACAAACAAATGGTTTCAAGTTTGTAATATTTAAAAGCATTTGTTCAACCAAAAAAAAAAAAACGTTTTCATTAATTTAACTGTCATTTTAACTGATGCTAATAATAATAACCATAATTTATTAATAAAGTTTATTTAATAATTGATTAATACTGTAAACCGTGATATTTTCTGGGACGTTATCATACTGTGAAAATCTCATACCATTACAACCCTACACGGGAGAGTCCCCCACCCCGCTGTTAAAAAAGTAACTCAGTAACTCAGTAAATTTTAAATGAGCTACTTTTTACTTTTACTTGAGTAGATTTTTAGACCGGTAATTTTACTTGTACTTAAGTAAAATTTCATTGAAGTAGTAGTACTTTTACTTGAGTAGAATATTTTATTACTCTTTCCACCTCTGGTAGTTGCAAATGAATGAGCTAGTTGCCATGCAATGCAATGTCTAAAGTGGACTATTAAAATAGTGACTCAGAAGAACTGAATGTGCCAAGCAGTGTCATTTTTGTATTATTCATATACTATTATAGTTTTATTCATATTTTCAATACATTTTTAGTAATTATGTAATGTGATTCTGTCATTTTTATTAGTTTTTTTTTATATTTCTGTTTAGCTTTATTTTTTTATTTCAGCTTTAGTTTTAGTAATTACAGCATTTTAACTAATTTTATTTCAGTTAATTATCAAGGCAACATTTCTAATTTTCATTTACGTTTGTGTTTCATACAGTGTTTATATTTTATTCTATTTCAGCTTTATTTGAATTAGGGCAAAATTTGATATTCTTCAAAATTAAAAGATAAAATAAAATCACAGAACAACATGAGTGTGAGTAAATAATGACAGAAAAGTCATTATTGGATGAACTTTTACTTTAAATAATGAATTATATTCAACATTATGAAATGACTGCTTGGCTAATGACAGTTTATACTGAGGTTTCCTGGATGAAGCTTGTGGATTGATGATGCTTTTGTCCGTTGAGGGCTCCACAGGAAAACGCCGTAATTAGGAGTTAGAGATGTGGATCCATCTATTTACTTTCCCTGAGTGATCATTAGTCCGACTGTGGCTGTTTCATTAGTCACTGATGAAGCATTTGGCATCAAACCCACCTTCAGTCTGTTGGGCCTATCCCACGATCCCTCTGTTCTGGGGACATCATTAGCCTATGAAGTGACGACTCAACACGGGCGATATGGACTCTCTATGGTGGACGGCACTGATCCTCAACAACTCGTCTTAAGACCGGCGTGCATACTTGGACTTCCAAAAAATACTCTAAATGTTCTGATCCAATCTGACTTGTAATGCTGCCCGAATCATGCACTGTTCCTTCGTTGGCCAGAGGAGAACTGGCCCCCCGACTGAGCCTGGTTTCTCCCAAGGTTTTTTTCTCCATTCTGTCCCTGATGGAGTTTTGGTTCCTTGCCACTGTTGCCTTGGCTTTTTGCTTGCTTAGTTGGGGACATTTAATATTCAACAATATTATTGATCTGCCTTACTTAAGGTGGACGTTGACGCAATATCTTTTAGAAACAAACTTTGTTATATTGTTTTCATGTTATCACTGTGAAGCGCTTTGATACAATCTGTATTGTAAAAAGCGCTATATAAATAAAGGTGACTTGACTTGACTTGACTTGACTTGATCATTAGGACATTGAACACTTCATGGCATGGAATCTCAGAAAGGAATTATAAAATTACAAAATTATAATATAGAGCTGGTTGCTGATTATTAGAATGGAGATCAATTAGATTTGCAAGTTTTCTGAAGAAATGGCATGTCAGTTGCTGCCACAATTTTGAGTGTTATGACCGGTTGCCAGGGCGTTGCTATGTGATTGCTAAGGCGTTCTGAGTAATTCTTAAAATGTTGCAATGCAGCGTGTTCTAGGTAGTACAGCGTGTTCTAGGTAGTACAGTGTGTTCTAGGTAGTACAGTGTGTTCTAGGTAGTACAGCGTGTTCTAGGTAGTTGCTAGGATGTTTTATAGGTCAGTCCAAGTGAAAAGTTTCCACCCTCAAGTATTTACACGTTTCAGAAGTTTGGAGCAAGATTTTTTCATTTGTTTTTTGAAAGTAGTCTCTTATTCTCACCTGCATTTATTTGATCAAAAATGCAGTAAAATAGTAATACTGTAAAATATTATAGATATTTAAAATAACTTTCTATTTTAATGTCATTTATTGATTCATTACTGTGATGGCAGAACTACATTTTCAGCAGCCATTACACCCTTCAGAAATCATTCTAATATACTTATTTGATACTCAAGATTTCGTATTATCAATGTTGAAACCAGTTTTGCTGCTTAATATTTTTGTGCTAACATTTTAACGCATGCTTGCTGAATAAAAGTATTTGAGAAAAAAAACAAAAAATACATTTTTTTTGTGCTTGTTTTCTTTAATCAAACGGCAGGTGAAAACCATATGCCAGACCACTTAGAAAAAAAGTAATAACACCTCTCCTCAAAACCGTTTGGTGGTTTAATAATTACATTTTGTTTGTTTAAAGTGTACTGGATCAGACCGTTTGAGATTTGTGCTGTCGTAAAATTAGTTATGCTAAGGTATAGAACAAGAAAAAATGAAAAAATTTTTAGTTGGTGTTTAGTGAGACCAACTACTACTTAGATGGTAATGTGTGTGTGTGTGTGTGTGTGAAATTCAGACGGGTCCAGCAGCTGTGATTTATGAGCCTGGGATTCTCTCTGACTGCAGTGTTTAGTGTATGGCTTGCCCTTGTCAGCTCACACTACACAATGCCATAAATTATTGATCATTTAAAACAACAAAGCAAAAACGTGCGTGTGCGCATTAGAGAGCGTGTCCATGTGGCTTTTTGTTATGATGTGTATATACATTTGTGTTTGTGTGTGTGTGTGGAGAGAGAAAGAGGGAAAATGGAGAACAAACAGTTGATTTACGACGGGGCCATAGAACTTAATTTTACCATTTAGCGAACGGCTAGCTAATACCCTATGAATCTTCCATGTTTTTACAGCAAAACGATTGACTCTAAATCAAACGCTTCACTTCCTTCTTGGATGCGAAGACAAGACAAAAGTGAAGTGTGTAGGCGGCATATGGCACAGCAAACTGAAACCTTTATTTAAAAGTTTTGTGAAACTCTGTTTTAAAGGTTGATTAGGCAATTTGTTGTAGAAAAAGTTTACATTACATCAAATAATGTCTATTTTTAGCCAAATAAATATTAAACGGCAAGGTTTTACAATAGAGAATCACTTTGGTGGTGAGAGTCCAACTAAAAGGATGCTGAGCCTGCTCAGTTTGAACATTGATAATGCACTTATATATTTTGTTTTTGGTCAAAGCATTTTGGAGACTTTTGAAGAAAAAAATATTTGTTATTCAAAATTATTAGATGTTTTTGCTCTATCATAGTGACTAAGTATTTTTGTAAAAGTTTCAAGAATGTTTCATGTCACCATTACAGTGATTAGTGTTCACTTCGGTGAAGTTTCTTCCATTTTAGTGAGTATAAACAACCTATTTTGATATATACTAGAAATAACTCTATATAACCTTTTTAGTTTGCTCAAACTGATACACAGACTAAAATAATATTTCACTGAGAAATCTAGAAATGGCAAGTAACACATTGAATTAAACATGAAATTCTGAAGTAGAAAGACTGAAATAATATTTTCTTGTAAAATGTAATTCAATGATCTTGGTGCATTTAAAATTTTGAAAAAATATTTTTTACAGTCAAGTCGCCTTGTAGTGCTTTATACAATATAGATTGTTCCGTAGCAGCTTTACTGAAGCTTTTTTCACTTTTATGACATTTTTATCTTCAGTTTAACTTAAAATGTAAGCTTATTGAACTTGTATACACAAATAAAAAGTCATTATTTTTGAGTTTATTGAGCTTATTATGTTTAATGAAAGTACAGACCAACTTTAATTTAAATTGATATAACATTTGTTCCATAAATTAAGCTGGTTGCCTCAAGTTTTCTCAGATTTAGATTTTTTTCTTAAACAGTGCATCTGTTATTGGTCAGAACAAACAGATAGCCCCGCCCCAAACTCTGAGCAGATTGGTTGAGCCAATGTTGCTGTGTGTAAACAAATAGAATAAAGTTTTGAAAGCACCTTAGAGCAACACTACTTAATTTTTGTACTCAGTACTAATTTTTGGCTAAAACAACATACAAATGACTTTTGTTTACATTAAAAAATGTACATAAAAATGTACACACTTCACTTACGTATGATACAAACATTTCTTGTTTTCTCAAAGCACGTGTTCTGTCCCTTCGATATAGAAAGAAAAAGTTAAGGTAGAAAATGTCATCCTTTTCTTATGAATGGGAAAGAAAGTTCCTGTTCAGACTTGCACGGCCCAATAAAAGACTGAGACAATTAAAATCTTGTTTCCTGGAGACAGCCTACAGATATGCCGTGTGCTCCTCAGGTGTTTACTTGCGGCGTGAGTGCATGTGCGTTTCCTCCACACACCCTGGAATGTGTGTGTGTGTGTCACATGTTAAGAGTTCTGTCTTCATGAAGTTCATTGTAAACTGATATTGGCAGCTCCTCTCTGGTAGGTGGTCCCATTTTTGCGGTGGGCCACATATAGTATGTGTGTGTGTGTATGTTTCTATATGTTTATCAGTTCCGGGCCGGAACTTGTGGTACCCTTTAGAGGCAGGGTTAAATTCTGAGCAAATGTGTGTAGGTTACAGTGTGTCTCTCCGAAACTCTTCCCCAGGGATGGAGGCTGGTCTGGCTACCTCTCAAAGACAGCCTTTTCTTTTTCTCACTTATCCTGGGGGAGCTTCCCCTCCCTCCTGTTCTGAAATTTATGCAAAGACAATACTCTCTAATTGCAGTATCACATTACCAGCACATTCTTCCAAAGCCCATTACAATTTGCTGATGTAAAACCCTAGCATTTCTCACAGACAGACAGAGAGACAGAATGAATGAGGGAATGAAAGAAACATAAATAGAAAGAGATTATCATTATATGTGAGTGCCTCTGTATCTCTTTCATCCATTTACACTGGGGATTTTCCTTTGGTATTAAAATTTGGCCTGCAACTTGTCCGGCACCATTTGCTGAAAAGACTTTTTGTTGCTTGAACCACCAACCTAGCCCAGAACACCCCAGCGATCACATATGCTCTAAGAAACGACTCCGATCACCTTAGCAATGTAACAATATACAGTAAATATAAAATTTAGGGCTGTCAAATCGATTAATGAAAGTTTGTGGTTATATAATATGTGTGACTGTGGTCCACTCCTCTTCAATGGCTGTGCGAAGTTGCTGGATATTGGCAGGACCTGGAAAACGCTGTTGTATACGCCGATCCAGAGCATCCCAAACATGCTCAATGGGTGACATGTCCGGTGAGTATGCTGGCCTTGCAAGAACTGGGATGCTTTTAGCTTCCAGTAATTGTGTACAGATCCTTGCAACATGGGGCCGTGCATTATCATGCTGCAACATGAGGTGATGGTCGTGGATGAATGGCACAACAATGCGCCTCAGGTAGGGGTGGGCGATATGAGCAAAAATTCATATCACAATATTTTTCACTGTCTGGACGATATCGATATTATATTGTGATATGAGAAAAAAAATGGAATCACATTTTAGTACACCTTAGTTAAATTACAGGCAAATACAAATATGTATTTTAACCCTATAACTAGAAAAAGGTGAGGCATTTAATTGGACATAGACCTGAAAAATTATGAAAAATATTTTTTTTATTGTGCAAAATTTGCAAACGTGCAACATGAGGTAGGCCTGAATTCACTTATCTCTTTCCACTTTTTATTGTGCGGGAGTCAAAATAATTCCTTCGTTAATAATTCGTAAGATGAGTAACACTGGAGTTTGGTTTATTGAATATGTTATAATTAGGGGTGGCACGGTTCACAAAACCCACGGTTCGGTTTGTATCACGGTTTTAGGGTCACGGTTTTCGGTTCTGTACAGTTCTTGTTGTTATTTTTTCTTTTTTAATCTTTAACACTCCAGAAATGTACTTCAGCATATGATGTATAGCTTAATTATCCACAATTTAGGATACAGTATTAACAAAAATGTTATATCATCCAATCATGCACAAACTGAATTTGACTTGACTTTAAGCACATTATTGGGACCATCTCACAGGAAAGCTAGGTGACATTTTGATACAGCAAGAGAGTAGACATTGATGACATGCTCTTCGTTTATTTGGCAAAAAAAGTAGAATGTGTATCACTATCTCTACAGGAACTTTTAGCACACAAAGATTAAAAATGAACTTGCATTTATCAAACTGCCAACTTAAGTGTAGCTCTTACAAAAATATTATCTTTTAAAAGAAAAAGAGGAACTCCTAAAACTCTGTCTTTTAAATAAGTAAAAATACATGAAACATAATTGCCTATAATTAGGCTATAGCAATAGCAACGGCCATAATCATAAAGTGAAACATAAGTTCAACCTCTACACAAAAACAGTATCAACAATGCTTCTATTCCCTGAGAGTGAGTATACACTTTTTTTTCACTTGAAATTAAAGTGCAGTATTTGGAAACATATGACTGGAGTTCTTAAGTTCTTATCTAAACTTAAAGTGCCACTGTAGCTGCTATATCTCATAACATGAAATCCAAAATGTTCCCACACACCGGACTTAAGGCTGATTTATACTTCTGCGTCGTTGTCCACGTCGATGCACGCAGAGGGAACATGTGAAACCCGAGGGAGCGGTTCTAGCAGACCAATCACAGCGCTTGCGTCCGCATAGAATTGACGCGTTGTTACATTTTTGGAGAGGTGCACGCCAGGGTACGCCGAAGGGTACGCGCGCTACACACAGCCTACGACGTAGCTACGGCGGGAGGTCGACGCAGAAGTATAAATTGGGCTTTATACGACGCTGGCACATCCTCCAACTCCGGTTAGCCACTTCTCCGCGTGACGTGACCTGCAGCACTCCATACTCCACTTTTACTGGCGTGTTCGACTTGAACGCTAGACAGAGCTATCGGTGAATGACATCAATGTACCGCGAGAGTGATTGAAAAGCATACGGAGCCGTTGCGCGCTCGCGCCGGTCGCTCTGTGCAGCGCCGGTTCAAGTCAAATGGTAGAGAAATGAACATTCAATTCACGGGCAACAGCTCTGGTGGAAATTCCTGCAGTCAGCATGCCAATTGCTCACTCCCTCAAAACATGTGAGATCTGTGGCATTGTGCTGTGTGAGAAAACTGATTTAATGCGTATCTGGCGCGCTGTCCGGGGGGAGGGCTCCGAGCTCCGGACATATATATATATATATATATAATACACACACATGCATGTATATATTTAAGAAAAATGTGTAATTTATATATCAAATATTTATATATAATATAAATTATGTATAAGTACCGGTATATATACAGTATTTACATGCAATTGTTTCTTAAATAAATACATCCATATGTGTGTATTTATATATACAAAATAATTACACAGCACACACATATATAATGTAAACACAAACTTTTATTCGTCTTTTTTTTTATATACCATGACAGTATAGCTACTTGTATATGAATCTGAGAGAGAGAAATGGTGAGAAGATGGAAATATATGGAAGAGAAAGAGACCAAACTCTGAAATCCATAAACATATTTTACAGTTCCATTTCAGTTCAACTAGGTGTATTACAAAAATGAGATGATTCACTGTTTTCCAGAGCGACACACTGCTCGGTCTCCTGGTAAAACACAAACATGGCTATACTTCTTTTATGATATAAAAATACTGGCTTTAGACTGTCTGCCCCGCACTGTTTGGACATGTTAAAGGTCGTTTGTGGACAAAGACACGGCTTATCATCAAAAACCAGTTGGCTGTTTGCCCCATGGATGGAAGTGTAAAACAAGCCAACACCCCCATCCGTCTTTGAAGAAACGGTACAGCTAAATCTCACGGCACACAAACCTCACCGCAAAACCACACGCCCTGGCAGAGACTCGTACAGCTGGGCACATCTCTATAGTATCACACATTTCCTCTCTCTCCCACTGTCTCCTCTTAAGTGGTTTCCATTATCAAGATTGTTCATTTCAGATGCGATGCATGGTCGAATCTTTTTTTCTGCCCGGGGGTTTTACGTGTCTTTGTGCTCTCAAAGCTGTCTAAACAGACAACACCTGAGAAGCAAAGGGGATTATGGGCCTTTGAGGGTGGCGGGTGCACATGTGCGCTGCAGTGTCTGAGTCAGATCTAATATCGGTCAGGCCCGTTCACCTAAGCCTGCTTTATTGGGTCGTCTTTCTCCTCTAATGTGAGCATTAAGCACTGCCTCGTGCATTGTGCGTGTCACGATGGGCCGACGGGTGCGGGGAGGAGATGATATGAGGATCAGTGTAAGATTAAGACGAAAGCAAACCCCTGTAATTAAAAGGTTGCAAATTGAATTTAAACTTTGATGTGTTTGAGAGCTGGTGTCCACATGGTAGTAGTTTGGAGGATGTCAGAATATGAGAGATTAACCTTATTATGTTTGTCTCAAAGGTTTTCATACCAGTGTCTGGCTAGATGGGAACGGCCATGATGAAGAGTCTGAGTATGTTGATTACAAAAGGAATGCACACAACCCTTAGGGATACACTAAGATTCTGTAAAATTTACAGGCGGAAAAATGGCAGCTGTAGTTGCCAGAACTTTACCGTAAAAAAATACAGTAGCAATATTTTAAGTTTAACAGATTGACCTTTCAATTTACAGTACTAAAACATATTCAGTACTGAAATATTGCTAATATTACTCAAATATGTTTATAAGGGAACTTACTTTAACCAACTTACAGGTTTTTAAGAGTTAAAATTACGGTCACAGAAATGAAAATGGCCATTGTTCACAACCACTAAATTTGTGTGACTTTCTTTGTTTGATATAGAAATTCGTAAGAGTGTAATGGTTTTCCATGCAATGACAATGAATGAGGACTAAAGCTTTCAACCTTCAAATAGAACACAAAACTAAAGCATCATAAAAGTAGTTCATTTGACTCCTGTGATATATTTCAAGTTTTCTGATGATGAAGAGACTGAAATTTAAGTCATTGGTCTCTGAAAAGAGAAGTAGTGATTTTATGAACGTATTATATTACATATTATTATTACAAATAACAAATGTATTATTACATTTTAATGGGAGATTTTGACTTTTTTGGTTCACTTTTTAAGTGGACACAAGTTCGAAAACATTCAACATGAACATTCCACACGAATGACTTGTTCACAAATCAGACGAATCGAAGAACACAGACATTTTGTGTTATAGATAAGAAAGAAAGTCTTACAGTTTTTGAACAACAGGAGGGTGGGTAAATAATGACATAATTAAATTTTTTGGTCAATAATTCCTTTTGGGAATTTGGGTCATCCTGTGTTAGCAGAGTCCCGAATGTCAGGAATTCATTGTCCTTTCCTTCGCTCTTTCTCTCTCTCTCTGTCTTTGCTCTTGCTCTGCAGGCAGTAGATGTGTTTATTAAAGCCCACAGAGGCCCAGCAAAGCGAATCGCTGGCCCACGGCTCTACAGCGTTTGCCCCCTCTCCCCTCTATATCTGACGCTACGGCCCCTCTGTGTCTGTCTACAGCTGTGCTCCTCACGACTCACAGAGGGCCCTGCCAATCACGCTGCTTTCTGTACTGCCGCTAATAACACACTACACAACCTGATTTCATGACCAGTTACTTTTGAACACGCATCCTGCCTGCACTGTATCAACTGTATCTTCCTGTTCATCTTGTTTTTTTGTGTGTTTGCACATCTTCGTGTTTGACAAATGGATTCTTTTGAATTCTTCAAGTTGTGACTCAGGTTCTCTTGAAAAGTGCGTGTTAAAAGTCGGTGTAATTTTCAGCCTAAATGTAAAGACAAAAATTGGACAATGTTGGTGTCTCCAGCAGATAAGCTAATGGAATGGTGGCAGCGTGGGAGTTTTAGATATGATCGGTTTGTTAATCCTATAGTGAAACGAGTGCGAACCTGCAACCGACCACTGAGCTCACAGTCATACATGAATTAATGTGAACACTCCAAACTCAGATCCCTTTTAAGTAAACCAAAGGAAAGTTGGGTTTAGACTACACAATAATTTTGTCTATTATGATAGTCACTGTCATATTATGTGATTTTGACTTCTATATTCTTGTGGTGTCATGGACAAGAAACATGTCAGACTACACGTTGCTTCCTGACCAATTATTGCTTGCCGTTTATAACGAGATGGCGGAACAAGCAACTGACTTCCGGAAACAAGAGCACAAACAAACTACCGAAGTGGCATGTTAGCTTAATGCTAATTCCAATACTCACTGGGTTGCTGAAGCGCCTCCGCTATCATTCATCACCATTTATCTTTTTTCACTCTGTCATGGTAGTCACTCAAGAAAACATCTTAAAGGCAGGGGTATTGTTGCCATAGCTCCCCGAACCAGGCATAATTCCACCTAGCAGCACCAGTACCATCGTCTCTCTCTCGTTTCGCCATATTTGAAAGCGGTGTACGGGGCACTTCTGTGATCCTATTGGTGTTTACATCACAGATGTGATGGAACCTGTTGTGGATGACTGGATAAAATAAGCATACCAGTCTTTCTGTCGTGACTCGTGACATTGTGAAGTGGCACAGCTGCAGCGTCAGTTGTCGTCCACTATGACACACTATACAAGATGAAACGATTGATTCTTGCATCCCCTTGCATTACGAATCACCACGACACCCTCTGTCAAGCGAATCATGCCAAAATCGTGCTGATAGTCTGAACCCGGCATAAGACCATCTCAATAAGTTTGCTTATTATTTTTTTTCATCCCAAATCTTATACTGTCTGAATAAGTACTACATTTGAATTGGAATTTTCTTTGCAAGTGTTTAAAAAAGTATGTTCCATATATGTGTTGTATGAATGAAATTCGGACGTACTACATCCAACATGTTGTTACTGTCACGTGACCAACCATCAGCTTCATGGAACCATCAACCATCAGGATTCATGAAGCGATGTCAGCTGCATCGCTTCATGAATCCTCTCCCGTGGCCTCATGGGATAGTAAAGTGTCCATCAGATGCATAGAATTCAGAATCACAGTGGACGTAGTAGGTCATCTGGGTACATTTTGCCAACTGTTTCTTGAATACTATGTATTCAGACATGCTACTCTTTAGGAGTACTGTTTTTCCACATACTATAGAGTAGGGAAGTATTCGATTTCAGATGCAGTGGTTATATGAGTGTTTTGAGATTTCTTCTTCTAGTTCTTCTTCTACTACTACTATTTATAGTAATAATACTAATATCAATAACTGGGTCTCAGTCCACTTTCCATTTACACTATAGTATTTTACCATTATTGTGATAATTATTTATTACGCAACTGACACTTTGACGCTTCAAAAAGTTCATAAAGAGATCGTAAAGCTAATCCATGTGAATTAAGCTGTTTAGTCCAAATTTTCAAAAGAGACACAATCACTTTATATGATGAACAGATTGAATTTAGTCTTTTATTTACATATAAATATTCATCAACTCACACATCAATTGTGTAAACAGAATCTCACGCATGTTCACTTGACGTGCGAGAACCAATGAGGTTCATTCTCATGTTACGCAGCACGTTTGCGATTTAGCAAGAACCAATGAGCTTTGTTCTCGTGCGTCAAGCAAGTACGGTTGAGCTTCTATTTATGTTTGCTGATCAATTTAAATATTAATATTCAATTTTAAGGCATGATGTGAACATAATGTAAACTTGGTTCTCTTTTTGGTTTATTTAAAGGCATCTGAGTTTGGTTCTTTCAAAGAGGACACAAGTGTAAAAACTTCCTTAAACTCCAGCTACACTGTAAACTGCTTCATCCTTTAATTCCTGTAGTTGTGCTGGATAAAAGAGAGCTAAATGATAAATGACTCCATATTCTGTCTACTGACAATATACTGGTGTGCGCTCACCTTTGTAGTGGGCATTACTCATCCACTTATGTTTGTGTCTTTACAATAGATATACAAACACAACAGTACCATATTTGTTTGATCAGTCTCTTAAATGCTTGCTATAATTTGTAGTGGGATCTAAGGCCTTGCTTAGACAGGAATGTGCTCGGATTCTGTCGTATTTGTCATGTGTGAAAAAGATCGATGACTAGATCTAAAGATTAGCTGAGTACACTGTACCAAGATTTGTCACCTTTGGCCCAGCAGACGCTTGAAATCCAGCTGGAATTTACTTTCAAAGGTGCTACACCTGAGCACACTTGTACGCAAAACACAAGATTAACTGTGCCCATCTATTCTGAGCAACATGAATGTAAAGCAAAACAACTCTCATTCTTATGAACGGGTTTGAACAATCCAGACTCTAATGACATTAATGAAAGGAACGGAGAGTGCTAGTTAATTCCGCAAAGTTAACTAACAAGAGCTAACACACATACACAGCACAACCATCCCATACTGTGCATATCACATATATTTTTGTATATATAATTAAAAAAAATAATAATGTAATGTAAAAAAAGAAAAACGTGTTTTATTTAATAATGAAAATGTAAATAATTAAAATATAAAAACATTATCATAAAACATTTTACAACCCCAAATCCAGAAACATTGGGACATTTTGTAAAATGTGATTTATTAATTATTCATTTTAACCTTTATTTAACTGACAAAAGTACAAAGATAAAATGTCTAATGTTTTCACTGGCCGAATTAGTTGTATTTTGTAAATATATATAGTATTCCTCTGGCAAAACTCCAACAGTTAATATCCTCAATCCTCAACATTTAAGAAGTGTAATTAAAAGGAAAGGGGATGTGACACAGTGGTAAACATGCCCCTGTCCCATCTTTTTTGGAGTGTGTTGCAGCCATCAAAATCAAAAAAATATTATATTTATAAAATACACTTAATTTGGTCAGTGAAAACTTTTCTGTGTACTTTTGTCTGTTAAAATGGTTAAAGAGAATTAACAAATCACAGATTCTTTATTGCATTTTACAAAATGTCCCAACTTTTCTGGATTTTGGGTTGTAAATGATAAAATCTATTTGAATATACATACATATATACATACATACAAATAAAACATTATGAGTAAACTATAAAGTAAACCCTTGATACTGTCATTCAGTTTTTCCCCCCCAGAGGCCTCGTACAACAGAAGAATTTAAGAGTGTGCATTTTATTACAATGTTCGTTGCAAACACTATATTGTGGGTCATAAAGTGGGAGATTCAAAGTGGGAGATTCAATTCCTGCTCGTGCCAGATTGGCTTGTAGCTTTTGATGGTAAATGACAGGGTGAAATCTCTAACAGCTAGCATGTAATTTGGCTGGCCCAAATGTGGATGGGCACAAGCCTTACACATCATGTAAGAAACCTAACCTTGGCATTTTTCCGAAAATCTTGTCAGAGAAAGAATTAATGCATTGCCCTCTGGCCTCTCTCCTCCTCTGGAAGCGGAATACAAAAGCACTGCAGTCAGAACAGATTCTTCAGTCTTAAACATGTTACCGTGGCTTGCCAACTGTTGTAAAAATATAAAGCAAGAGAAAAAAAAAGATTGTAATCGTAAAAAAAGAGCAGAAAGGGCACGGATGCCAAGCTGAATATTATCCCCAGAGTAACGCAGGCGCGCCTTCTAGAATGACTCCACCGCTCGGCGCTGTTATTTTATATGGATGACAAATTGCAGGTATCTTCTTTTGGCGTTTACTAGGCTCAGATAGGGCATGCTGCCAAAGTCTGCGGTTGGGTCTGAATTCGCCCGACTACTCCATCTGAAAAAACACAAACACACACATGCACGCACATTGTGTAGCGTGACACTCACTTTTACATGTCCGGTCTGTCAGCCCCCACTCTCGCCTACCACACACCCTGAGAATGTAGAACTGAAATCTGACATTAAATATAAGACTATAATAGCTCATGCACTGATGAATGAGTTGATTTTTGCAAATCAGGCGTGTCCGTACATTTGCTATTTTGTTTTATTTTTTTAGCAGACACTAACCACACCTATGCATTGAGTTTGGTCTCCGTAGTTTATCTGTAAGAAAACGCTGATGGTACATGCGTCTAGATTGTTGCAATCTTGACAGCCCACATTGACAAACATTGATGTATGCTATCTTGACAGCCTGCATTGACAAACATTGATGTATGCAATTCTTGTCATATTTGTAAGATATTTACAATTTGCATGTGTAGATTAGCACTGGGAAGAATGTTTGCCCATTGTTTGAGGCTCAATCTGGTTTTGGCAGTTACAACTGTGAAGTACACACCGTGACACTATACTGAAACGATAGAGCTTTAGTACACATTAGAGAGGTAACTTTCACAGTGTAAAGGGTCTAAATTGTACATTTCTTTCTAAATTCATCACTTTTTTTTCTGTGAAGTCAATCTATAGGCCTGCACCTTTAAGACTCCTGTTTGTTCATAATTGACCGCTCGCAAAGACCCGCCCCCTTTAGTGTTGCTATGTCCGATAAGCCACGCCGCTCTCACGCCACACATGTTCTCACGCAGTGAAAAATACATCGCAGAGCAGAGAGGACACTGACAACGCGCTGACAGACAGGACAGACCAGGTTACTTTTGATATGAAACAGTCTCACCTTTCAAATTTGGTCATTTCTTTTAAGAAATTTAAACAATAAATACCATTTTCTGGCTCTTTAATGTGTCTGACAGATCGCTGTAGCGCCTCAGTTAAAACTGCTTGTGAACCCATCCTATCTTCCTTAGTGCTGGGGTAAACGATTATTAATTAAACGATTAGTCTGTCGATTATTTTATCGATTAGTCGACTAATCTAACGACTAATTGAACGATTCTTTTTTGTAACATGGAAATTGCAGGAGTGCACATTCAATGCACAACAATTTTGATCTGGTTCTTACGGAGTATCTACACTGTAAAATGTTTGTTAGGCTACTCAAATGAGCCCTATCACAATTGGATGTGGTGCTCATTTTAATGTTTTCAGTGCTCATAAAAAACATCCGGACTGACATCGGTTTTGTTGACGGGGGTGGGGTTTACATGCGCTTCATAAGGCGCACGCGCACATTTGCACACACACGCAAGGTCTCTCTCGCTCTCTCCCTCTCTGTCGCGCGCTACACGGTTTGGAGCTCTCGAGCTCTAGATTCCGGGAGATTTTAACTAATTTGCGGGCATCAGGGAGCCGCTATCAATATGCGGGAGACTTGGGATGTCAATTGACAAAGAGCGCAAACAAAGTCCTTTTAGGCAAGTCATGCCACTCGGCCGCCATCTTGGCAACGCCTCCGGGCAGCTATTTCGGACTAACAAGACCAGGCTCCAATCTAAATGAATGGGCAGAGACCCAGAACTTCACTTTCACTGGTCACCGGGACATAAAAACTGCATGTATACAAATACTAATAAAATATGATAAAAATCGCTGAAAAAGTGTGATGACTTTGCCCCAAAATAAGGTTTAAAACGCCTTTTTCCCCACAGGTTATACTTTTACTGCGCATGCGCAAGGGTTCTCTCGCTCTCTGTCGTGCGTGCTACTGCTCGCTCGCTCTAGATTCCGGGAGATTTGAACTATTTGCATGGCTTTGTTGTGAATTCTGTAAAGAGGTTGCTGTTTCGTTCTTGATTCTGCAATGTTTCGGTCTACCACGTGTGTGTGGCGAGCTGTACCGCCGGGAACGGTGCAAAAAATAAATAAATAAATAAATAAAGAAGCATCGACAAAAAAATATGACGTCGGCGAAATTTTGACGGCGAAGCGTCGACGTCATCGACGCGCCGCTACAGGCCTACTCTTCCTTCTAGTTATTTATAGCATCAAATAAACATGAATGAACATAAGAAGGAATGTTGTTTTTTATGCTGCCTTCACGTGCTATCGGAATTATCGTAAATACCAGTTTCCTGGTCGGAAATTGGACATGAACAAGTTAGATGTAAAGAAGTAGGGAATTTCTCATAAAATTCATGTTATCAATGTTGAGAACAGTTGAGCTGCTTAAAGCTTAATATTTTTGTGGAAACTGCTAATTTGTTTTAAGATTATTTTTTTTTATAATAGAAAGTTCAAAACAGCATTTATTTGAAATAGAATAAAAAATGTAATTAGAAAAAATAAATAGAAATAGAAAAGATAAGTCTTCACTGTCACTTTTGATGCATCCTTGCTGAATAAAAGTATTAATTTCTTTCAAAAAAACTTACAAATCTCTTTTTACTGAACATTTTTCTTTTAGGGAAAACATAATGTACATTTAAATATACTTTTTTTTAAAAAAGGTTTTGGGATGGACTTTTCCAGTAGCTGACAAAACGACATAATTTAAACATATAGGCCTAGTTTCACAGACAGGGCTTAGATTAAGCCAGGATTAAGCCTTAGTTCAATTAGGACATATAAGTAGCTTTTAAAACATGCCTTAGAAAAAAACATTACTGGTGTGCATTGTACTGTGAGACAAAAATGGCACTGACATATTTTAAGATATCTCAGTGCAAGTTGCTTTCAGTTAAAACAGCGCAAACATGCATTTTAGTCACTAGCTTAAGCCTTGTCTGTGAAACCAGGGGTAAGACCTTTAACTCGGTTTATATTTACAACTGAAGTAAAGAAAAAATGCATGTATTGAGTTTATGTTGTGTATCTGTGAATCATCTAATATTTCCGTAGATATTTAGTGGATGCAGATGTGTTTTGCTGGAACAAATGGATGAAGAAAGCATGTGATTGGAGGGTTTCTTTAAGATGATGCAATCAGTCATTCTGTCAGAGTCAGCGCACAGGCTAAAGCCGTAAAACGTAATAAAGATCTGGATATATCTGGCCTTCATGAGCGAGTATGCCTTTCGGATTGCTGCTGGCAGACCTGTGGCTCCCTCAGGCAATGAAACTCTCTCTTCTACCCTGCAGTCTCTTTCTCCATGAACTTCCCTCTCTGCCAGATCATGCTGAGCCAAGACAGAAAAACCAACAACTGCACTCCATGATGAAAGCAGGGACAGTGGGGGGCTTCCCATAAACGACTCTCCCACTCTTTCTGCTGTCATTCCGATTTCCACAGAGCACCATTATACACGTCGCTCTGATGTGAAAGGCATGCTGACATCTCTCTTTCCATGCAGGCGAGGGAGCGCGTCTGTGTGTTTGTGTATAGATTAGTTCAGGTGTATGACACTTGACAAAACTCCTCCCCATTTTAATTCAAGGCCTCTTGCTAAATCTAGTTTGTCCTGTTTAAAAAAAAAAAAAGAAGTTTTTCAGAATGTATGGCAGCTGTATAACCTACAGTCTTCACTGTTATCTTTTAACCGACTGCTAGCGACCCATATACAGGGAATGCATTGACGTCACTTTCCTGCCGGAACAAGCCCCCTCAGCTGGACTGAGTGGCAAAAGAGCTGCTGCGTGACTGGATTTAATAGGGGAAACTGCGAAAATGCGAGTAAAACGAACGATTATCAATTTAAACTAAATGTTGGACTCAATATAGTGTTCCTTCCAACTTACTAAAGAACCAGTGATCCATGGATATTGACATGCAGCCAGGAATCGTGTTGCCTGACATTTATGTGTGCCTGATTTCGACAGCGGGGAAATAAAAGCAATATAGACCTAAACATGAGCAAATTTGCCTGTGAACGCTTTATATAAATACAATATAGGTAGGTCTAAATCCGTGTGATCACTTATATTAGTGTTATATAAAGCCTATATCATCACATCGTCCTGCCCTAAAACTTGTATAGTTTTTTTTGTCAGTGTTTATTTAAAAACATCCAATAAAGCAGAATATGCAATGATAAATATTTAATTGATGAGTTGTTAATAAATATATAACAATGCAATATGTAGGGTATGATTTTACACCTAAATTCAGCATATTGACACAAAATGATAACTGCAAATCCACCTTTCGCTGCCTGTAGTCCAGTTGTTTCTGTGAACTGCAGCGATCCATTTGCTCCTCTGTTCTGTAGCTTTCGGGAGTCGGTAAAAATATACCTCCGATTTTTTGTCAAATCTAGTTGTACAGTCAATCGCAAAGCTCTTTCCCGCTCTATATGTGTTTTGTCTGTTTTTCGTGGCATTCACGCTGAAAACAAATGCAGCCGCTCAGTCTTTTTGCCACTTACTGTGCGTAACTGCAGGCACTGCGGCCGACGGTGACGTCACGCGCATACCCTTTATATGAAAAAATATATAGATTAATTGATTTATGAAATTACATGGTAACACTTTACAATAAGGTCCTTTAGTTAACTACTTTAGTTAACATGAACTAAGAATTAACAATATTTCTTCAGCATTTATTAATCTTAATTAATATTAATTCCAACATTTACTAATACGTTAATAAAATCAAAGGTTGTATTTCTTAACATTAGTTAATGCATTGTGAACTAACATGAACAAACAATGAACAGCTGTATTTTTATTAACTAACATTAACAAAGATGAATAAATACTGTAACAAATGTATTGCTCATTGTTAGTTCATGTTAGTTTATACATTAACTAATATTAACTAATGAACCTTGTGTTACCAATTACATAATATACAAAAGTATATAGTAGACCTATATATATATATATATATATATATATATATATACATATA
This sequence comes from Tiaroga cobitis, assembly GCA_030578255.1. Taxonomy (NCBI): domain Eukaryota; kingdom Metazoa; phylum Chordata; class Actinopteri; order Cypriniformes; family Leuciscidae; genus Tiaroga; species Tiaroga cobitis. The sequence continues at coordinate 52,636,560 of CM060595.1, forward strand.
TATATATATATATATATCAGTGGCGATTTCTTTAAGACTGCAAGGGAAGCTCAGCTTCCCCTATAATGTCAAAAAATTAATGGTAAAATGTGTACTATTGTATTAACATTTTATTGACTAAAAATGCGTTAGAACACGTTTATCTCGAAGACGTGTTCGTTCAGAATCAGCTCCATATAGCAGGTCGGCTGACTCGATCTCACATTCCCGTAGCGTCACAGTGCATTTCCCTATGGCATTTCCCCGTTGAAGCTCAGCGTCCATTGACTTCAAAGGAGCTGCTTTGAACAGTTTTTTCAGTGCTTCGAAACTAGACGGTCATTGGATAAATGCTGCGATTATGTCCCGCCCACGGACGCTCAGCGTCTGTGGGGTGTATAGGGAAGTGGGCTGGCCTGGAGTCCGGGCGTCTGCGTGCTGATTGGAGGACTGCATCTCCTTTTGATTGACAGCGATGTCGCACAATAAGAAGTCACTGACGCGGAAGCTATTCGAGATTTCGACCTCAGTCTCATCGCAGATTTTAAAATGTACTCGAAAGACCAACTCCTGTAACATATTTTTTGTTATTTGCAATTTTCATCATACATTTCACAGTTTAACCTAATTACCACATTTCCTCCGTCGATGTCAGGTGCCATTGCCTTGTTACATGTGCGGACGTGGTGTTTGAATCACGGCACATCTGTTTAGTTTGGTTTCGGTTTTGTGTCGGGATTCGGTCATGCATGCTCTGCGTGTTTGTTTTCTGTTGTGAATGCAAAGGATGAGCTTTCACTCGTTCTCGTGCATAACGTTCTGTTTTATCATGATCGCGTGCGGTTTCGTGTTCGCTCTGTTCAGTGTGTTGTTTTTTGTGTAGCACGCGGTTCGTGTTTACATCGGTGGTGCTTTCATGTCATGTTTTGTCTTGTGCTTTGTAGCACACAGCTTGTGTTTTACACTAGCTGTGTGCTTTCATGTTGTCATGTTCTGTGTGAACACGTGGCTTATGAGTGTTCTTCTCATTGTTCTTCAAGCCTCATTTTGTGTGAGCACAATTGCTTGTAATTGGTTTTACTGGCCATGTGTTTGTGTTTTTGTCATGTTTGGTGTGAGCACATGGCTTGTCATGTGTTTTCCTTGTGCCATGTGCTCTCCTGTCGACTCCCATCTTGTTTCCTGATTATTAGTTATTTTGCCCCACCTGTCCTCCCTCATTACCTGCCTTTTTGCTCCCTATTTATTCTCCTTGTCCTGTGCTGGTTCGTAGTTTTTGTTTGTATTTTTTATTTTATTATTAAAATAAAGCCCATCAACTCAGTCGTTTAAAAAAAAAAGAGCTTCCCCTCTTTGAAAGACCAGCAGCCGCCACTGATATATATATATACATGCATACATACATATAATTTGGAATAATTTATTATATATATGTATATGTATGTGTATGTGTGTGTGTGTATGTATACATACATATACATACACATATATATATATATATATATATATATATATATATACATATATATATATTATACACTCACCTAAAGGATTATTAGGAACAACATACTAATACTGTGTTTGACCCCCTTTCGTTTTCAGAACTGCCTTAATTCTATGTGGCATTGATTCAACCAAGGGGGTAATCCATCAACCGGAAGTTGAAGCCGGCCGGGTGCCGCCATGTTGTAGCAGAACTTCACTTGCGTTAGCATTTCCATTGACTCCCATTCATTTTGGCGTCACTTTGACAGCGAATAACTTTACATCTGAGGCGTTTAAAGACTCCATTTGTCCATTATTTATTTCTAAAGAAACACGACAATGTATAAAGGGCTCCATTACCTTCTATGTTACATTATGGCCCCGTAGAAACAGATTTAGTAAAAATAGGCTAACGATTGCGTCATAACCACTCGACTCTCTGTCGCGCTGTACAGAAATTACCGTACAGACAGGAGGAGAAGCTTGCAGGCAATCGGGGGGGCGTCCCGTCAAGGGAGAAGCCCATAGATAATGAGTCCATAAAAGCAACGGAATACTTACTCCTGCTCACTCACGCTAAGGAACTCTTTGCTCAAGTTCCCCGTCTCTGCAAGATAAACGTGGGCAATTTTCACGTACAGCTACTAGAAGATTCACTTCTGTCAGACAGGTTGCTCACGTCATCAAGCTTAGTTTGAGTGGGTTTGAGTCTGCGCGTCAGGAACGGAAGTGCTCAAAAATCGCTAAAAATGGGCTTTAACTGTCTCAACTGAGTTCCAATGAGATGGCTCTGTCCACTTCTTATACTGTCTATGGATTCAACAAGGTGCTGAAAGCATTCTTTAGAAATGTTGGCCCATATTGATAGGATAGCATCTTGCAGTTGATGGAGATTTGTGGGATGCACATCCAGGGCACGAAGCTCCCGTTCCACCACATCCCAAAGATATTCTATTGGGTTGAGATCTGGTGACTGTGGGGGCCATTTTAGCACAGTGAACGTATTGTTATGTTTAAGAAACCAGTTTGAAATGATTTGAGCTTTGTGACATGATGCATTATCCTGCTGGAAGTAGCCATCAGAGGATGGGTACATGGTGGCCATAAAGGGATGGACATGGTCAGAAACAATGCTCAGGTAGGCCGTGGCATTTAAACGATGCCCAATTGGCACTAAGGGGCCTAAAGTGTGCCAAGAAAACATCCCCCTCACCATTACACCACCACCACCAGCCTGCACAGTGGTAACAAGGCATGATGGATCCATGTTCTTATTCTGTTTACGCCAAATTCTGACTCTACCATCTATATGTCTCAACAGAAATCGAGACTCAACATTTGTCCAGTCTTCAACTGTCCAATTTTGGTGAGCTCTTGCAAATTGTAGCCTCTTTTTCCTATTTGTAGTGGAGATGAGTGGTACCCGGTGGGGTCTTCTGCTGTTGTAGCCCATTCGCCTCAAGGTTGTGCGTGTTGTGGCTTCACTAATGCTTTGCTGCATACCTCGGTTGTAACGAGTGGTTATTTCAGTTAAAGTTGCTCTTCTATCAGCTTGAATCAGTCGGCCCATTCTCCTCTGACCTCTAGCATCAACAAGGCATTTTCGCCCACAGGACTGCCGCATACTGGATGTTTTTCCCTTTTCACACCATTCTTTGTAAACCCTAGAAATGGTTGTGCATGAAAATCCCAGCAACTGAGCAGATTGTGAAATACTCAGACCGGCCCGTCTGGCACCAACAACCATGCCATGCTCAAAATTGCTTAAATCACCTTTCTTTCCCATTCTGACATTCAGTTTGGAGTTCAGGAGATTGTCTTGACCAGGACCTCATCCCTAAATGCATTGAAGCAACTGCCATGTGATTGGTTGATTAGATAATTGCATTAATGAGAAATTGAACAGGTGTTCCTAATAATCCTTTAGGTGAGTGTATGTATATATATATATATATATATATATATATATATATATAACATTTATTATTTATTTACTTCAGTTTTCATGATCCTTTAGAAATCATTCTAATCATTCTAATCATCACACCCTAAACAGCACCAAAAACATTCTCCAATAATTCTTTCATATAACGATAGAGACTGTGTTGCATAACTCTTTCACAAATTTGTGGTGAAATTTTCCAATCCCCGGTCGTCTCCGTTTCAAAGAACCACCATAGTGCAGACCACTGACTTCCTGTTGGAGAAGATGTAATGCCCCAATAAGAGCAAATAAATACAGCAAAAAACCCATAGCAGCCTGACATGGGCCTTCCATCTCTCCGCTTACTCTTTTGATTCCAAAGAGAGCAATACACACAAACACTCTCTCATACCAGGACAAGCTATTTGTTTTCCTGCTGGCTCTCTGCGTTTGTTCTGGTTGGAGCGATGAGGAAAGGTTTAAAAAATCTATGTGATCTGACTCTCGCTCTTGTGGCGAAGCGTTTTTGCACATGGAGCCCATCAGAAGCTAAATGAGCTGTTAATACCACGTTAGCTGAGCTGGAAAGAGCTTTACGTTACCGTTCTGCCACAGATTCAAGCAGGAAAATGTATGTAATATTATCCCTGCAAACGCACTTTTTTAGTGCCTGTGTGAATTTGCCTGTGCCTTTTAGTGCCTTGGTCTCACAACAGTCAAGATAAGTCAAGTCAAGTCACCTTTATTTCAGTGTTTCCCCTAGAAATTTTTCCAGCAGCGGTGCTGTCCCGTGCCGGAGCATGTTACCAAGTCGCGCGCGGTGGGGGGGGGGGGGTCCGGGGACATGTACTTCCGGAAGAACTTTTTAAAAAAATAAACCCTTAAACCATGACTTCTGGCAAGTTTTGTGGATACAAATTGACATTTTGAGACATACAATTACGACATACCATCAACAGATTCAAGGTGATTATTGCAGCACGCACCTTGAACTGGTCACAAACAGAAACCTTCATTTTATAATTTTAGACAGGATTTTTCACGTTTTTGTTTTGTGTTCATTTTCAGCTATAAGGTAGATATTGATAGGGGAGAAATGAAATGGCACAACCCAGAAAAAGATTATTTAGAATTTATTGAAAATTTTAGGCCACACCCAATCTGTGAGCACTTAATTTTTTAATTTTAACATTTTTAAAATCAAAAGTTTTAAGTTAACATTATTTAATGCACAATGAATGAAGTGAACAAACATGAACAATCAAGTGTTTTATTTGACTTGACTGTACCTTTATTTAATCCAAAACTGTGTTCGTATTTAATTTTAAAAGACTTTTTAAAAGAGTTATCCAGCCAAGAATAAGCCTAGAACTGCTTTTCTGGCGGACTAATAACAGCACTAATTTTTGCGCGCAAATGCGTTATTTCAATTGTAGGCGCGCGTGGCGAGATGAAAACATCGTAACATCTCATCTCAACACGCCATGTGACAAAAACCAACCGATCAGCTTCGGCCTCTCCGTAACAACATCGACAGCTCGGCCGAACAGCTGATCATAGCTGTACAGGGCGGCTTTTTATTTCTCATCTCCATAAATATATCTAGTAGTAAAGCTAATGCAAGGGCTAGAAATCAATTAATTCTTTGCTGCTACTTCCTCGTCCTCATGGAGAGCGCCGCTTTCTCCTTTCTAAAAGCGCTTGCTCTCTCCCGTGGCGTCTGTCGTTGCTATGCAACCATTAATAGAGGCAGCCTGGAGAAACGAGCGTGCTTCCCGCGCGCCTACATTTGAAATAACGAATTTGCACGCGCAGAAAAACGCGCTATGTGAACGGCCCCTTATGGCAACGTGACATTAGCCTTATCGAAAATATTTCCATAAGTGGCTCTTTCCTCCTTTGTCAACAAGTGGATTCAGAGCCACCGCATTAGCAGCACCGGCGCACGCCACGTATCAAGTGTTTTTAGGTGTGTAAGTGGATGTCGTGAATGATATTACTGATCATGTGAAGATTTTAGCAGCGGCGCTGAAAATCCAGTGGCGGCGCTGCGCCGCTGCTAAATACATTGTAGGGGAAACACTGTATTTATATAGCGCTTTTTACAATACAGATTGTATCAAAGCAGCTTCACAGTGATAACATGAAAATAATACAACAAAGTTTGTTTCTAAAAGGAAATTGCGTCAACGTCCACCTTAAAGGGTTAATTCACCCAAAAATTAAAATTAAGTCATTAATCAGGGAACTACACTAACCTTTTCCACTGGTGGCACTTGCGCTACTAACTTTTTCAGTTACTGGCGCAAAACATGATTTGGTCGCACAAATTATTTATAGTAAGCCGCTCTCTGGATAATAATGGACAATAATGAAACTGTACTGCATTAGGGGTGGAACGGTACACAGAAGTCACGGTTGGGTTCATACATCACGGTTCGGTACGATTTCGGTACAATGGAGTGAAAAGCAAAACAAAAATGCAGAAGGCATTTTTATAAATGTCTTAAGCCTTGTATTTTTAAGTTGTATAAGTTTTATTAATAAAGGCATAGAACCAGTTTATTTGTAGTGCACTGACATTAGTTTTATATAATTAGTTTATTAATTAAATTAATAAAAAGACAAAATGACCTTGATATATGTTTGGTAATTGTACCTGAATGAATTTAAAATTAATTTGCTATATTTCAGATCAATATACTGTATATTGTTTTCCTTAATTTTAATTAACCCTAACTTTAATCTCATCTGAATTATAAATAACTGATTTCAGTATAAAATAATTACCATTAAAAACACATTTGATTTTCTTTTTTAATCAATGTAGAATGTGTAACTTAAAAATAAACAGATTACCGAGGACAAGAAATGAAAACCAATGCGATATGATGAATCTCCAAATGATGGAACACACAGACTATTTTTAAATGGGGTTGGATAAATATGTTTTGCTTTTAAAACGGTGTGTGTGTGTGTGTGTGTGTGTGTGGTTGGGTTACAGTTGTAGGTTACAGTTTGACAAGAGTTTAGAGTGTGACAAAAGCACAATGTTGTGTTTTATTACGAGTGTACACAAATATAAGTAAACATTTTGCAGTTTGAATCATGTCCTGTATGAACAAAATGGCGGAGTATGTTTTTATGTTTCCACTGTTCGATCGCGTCCGCGTCTCTCTCTCTCACACACACACACACACACACACACACACACACACACACACACACACACACAGAGTTCGATCGCGCCCGCGCATCTCTCTCTCTCTCACACACGCACACACACACAGAGAGTTCGATCGCGCCCGCGTTTCTCTCTCACACACACACATAGTTCGATCGCGCCCGCGCATCTCTCTCTCTCTCACACACACACACACACACACACACACACACACACAGAGAGTTCGATCGCGCCCGCGTCTCTCTCTCACACACACAGAGAGTTCGATCGCGCCCGCGTCTCTCTCTCACACACACACAGAGTTCGATCGCGCCCGCGTCTCTCTCACACACACACACAGAGTTCTATCGCGCCTGCGCCCCTCTCTCTCTCTCGCGGGGCTGAAGCTAACTTGATTTGTTGAATGCTCAGAGCACGTTATAAAAACGTATAGCCTACTTAAAATAGGCTACACATTTCTGTTTTAATAAATGCTCATAGTAAATCATAGCATATTGCCTAAAACATAAGGTAGGTACAAAAATAGTCAGTGATACATTTGCGACCCATTAAAAATTAGGGTCGCAATGACATTTCAAAAGGTCGCATATGCGACCATTTTGGTCGCAGTGTAGTTCCCTGTTAATTACTCACCCCCATGCTGTACCAACCCCGTAAGGCCTTCGTTCGTCTTCGGAACACAAATGAAGATATTTATGATTAAATCTGAGAGGTTGATCACTCCTCCATAGGCTGCCTAAGGGAATGAAACTTGACGGCCCAGAAAGTCATTAAAGAAAATGTTTAAATATTCCATGTCGCAACAGTGGCTCAACTATAAGTATAGTAGACTTAAGTAGACTTAAACTATAAGTATAAGTATATAATATAAAAAGCGACGAGAATACTTTTTGTGCGAAAAAACAAACAAAAATAATGACTTTATTCGACTATTCCTTTTCTTCCTTGTAGGCCTGAAACGAGACTTCAAGAGATTTCCACGACGCGCACGCGCGAGAACTTAACTGAAGTAGTTGAAGGAGATCGCAATTCTCGCGCATGCGTCGTGGAAATCTCTTGAAGTCTCGTTTCAGGCCTGCAAGGAAGAAAAGGAATAGTCGAATAAAGACGTTATTTTTGTTTGTTTTTTTCGCACAAAAAGTATTCTCGTCGCTTGATAAACTTATAGTTGAGCCACTGTTGCGACATGGAATATTTAAACATTTTCTTTAATGACTTTCTGGGCCGTCAAGTTTCATTCCCTTAGGGAGCCTATGGAGGAGTGATCAACCTCTCAGATTTAATCATAAATATCTTCATTTGTGTTCCGAAGACGAACGAAGGCCTTACGGGGTTGGTACAGCATGGGGGTGAGTAATTAATGACTTAATTTTCATTTTTGGGTGAACTAACCCTTTAAGTAAGGCAGATCAATAATATTATTGAATATTAAATGACCCCAACTAAGCAAGCCAAAAGCCAAGGCAACAGTGGCAAGGAACCAAAACTCCATCAGGAGACAGAATGGAGAAAAAAACCTTGGGAGAAACCAGACTCAGTCGGAGGGCCAGTTCTCCTCTGGCCAACGAAGGAACAGTGTATGATTCGGGCAGCATTATCGGAACATTTAGAGTATTTATCCATTTCCATCTTTTTGGAAGTCGAAGTAATCACGCCGGCATGGAGACGAGTTGTTGAGGATCAGTGCCGTCCACCATAGAGGGTCCATATCGCCGGCGTTGAGTCGTCTCTTCACAGGCTTTGTGATTGGGGCATCTGAAGTCTCCGTGAGAGGCTGGATACAAACTGGAGCTGACGAACGGCATTTTCCTCGGGACTCGCGTCCCGAGATAACAGCAGAAAAGCAAAAAGGGAAAATAATTAGCATAGCTGCTGTTCATAATGATTTCCATAACACGAGCGTAGATGATAAAAACATGAAGACAGTGACTCTTGCGTCCCAGAGTTGCCCCCCTTCCGTCCCCCACTCAACTCAGCCCAGCTTACTGACCTCTACATCCCTCCTGCTGCTGAGACCTAACCACAATCTCACAATCTCTCCGCAGCCCAACCATACGCGCCAACCCGTTTGACTAAGGCTGTCGAGCCCCACTGGTGCTTTAATGTGCAGTTTCAGTGGCAAACGGTTCCGTATGGCATACTACCTACCGCAACACAATATCTGCCCAACCACCCGTCATTCACGCAATATACACAGGAACGTAATGACTGTACTATGCAACCTATACAAATAACCTACAGACTCTTCAAGTTTTATAATATTAAATGCATTTGATCTGATTCAGCAGTGGTATAAAAGGTAAGCATTATGTGAATGCTTGGCTAAAGAGATGCGTCTTTAATCTAGTTTCAAACTGGGACAGCGAGTCAGAGCCTCGAACAATATCAGGAAAGCTATTCCAGAGTTTTGGAGCTAAATGTGAGAACGCCCTCCCTCCTTTAGCGGACTTGGATATCCTAGGAATGACCAGAAGCCTCGAATTTAGTGATCTTAAAGAACGCGATGGATTGTAGGCCGATAGAAGGTCCATTAAATACACAGGAGCTAAACCATTTAGGGCTTTATAGGTCAGTAGTAGTACTTTGTAATTGATACGGAACTTGATAGGTAACCAGTGTAGAGATGATAAAATTGGTGTTTAGGGATGCAACGATTACAGATTTTGTAAGTACGATTATTGTCTGAGAAATAATCACGACTTAACGATTATCACGATTATTATGCATCAATTAATTTCACAACACAATAATATCACATGAACACTCAACACTAGATTTTAATGTGTTATTTGCCACAACGCAGTACAAAATTATAAAATGACAAACAATAATCAATCTCTTCCTTTGGAATTAAAGAGAAGTGCTTTGTAAACATCCAGCATTTTTCTTTTAAAAATAACAAATTAAGTCAATGGCTGCAGGGCTCTTTGATTGAAATAGATCACAAAAGGATTAAGTGTTTAGTTTGTTCTAAATTTATTTTCAACCTGAGGTAGAAAACTTGATAACATGAAAACAATATCTTGTTGGTATTTGACTTAATAAAGGGATAATAAATCCCAATGAAAATAAGAATAAACAAAGTATTTGGCTCTATTGAATTAAATGTAAGCTAAATATTAACTATGTATTTCTTTTAAAAGAAAACAAATATAGTCCAAATGTTATCCACTCCAATATTATTGTACTTATTTTAATACTCTTTTTTTAATTATTAATCCAAATTTTACATGTGCCTTTAGGAAATCATCTATTATAATCTCATTATTTTGGTTTGTTTGTTTGAAGTTTAAGTAAAAATTATAGAAAGAAACTGAGAACATCTCTCATGCAGTGTTATTAATAACTGAAATGCAGTTAATTGGTAGTCCTAGAAGCCTACACGGCCCTGATCTTATGCTAGTGTTTTACACCGGGCATATTAAAACTACAAAGCCTAACATTTACAGGAGAAAGCAATAGGATATTAAGTTAAATGTTCACTGACTGAAACTCTTGAGAGCACGTCACATTCTGTTTTCCACAGACTTGTGTAACCAAAACATTCCGCTGTTTTTTTGTTGTTGTTTTTTTTACGTTGCACTGAAAGCTGAAAGTTGCATGCTGCGTTCTCCTTTTTCCAAAGCGCTAGGGCGGTTGGGCTCCGGAAGCGTCTGTCGTTGCTGTGTTGGTTCTTGTCACTTGACCTAAGGTGCGCTTGCGGCATTATGAAAAGTAGAGATGTTTTTATCTCGATGCGGCGCGGACGCGCTTGGAAAAAACGAGCACGTCGCTTCCCTTATGAGCGCGCATGCCGCACGCCTACATTTGAAATAACGAACTTGAGCGCGCAAAAGACGCGATCTGTGAACAGGCCCTTAAGGCTTTTTTTCGGTGGAAATAGAGCGTCGCTGCTAGTCCCTCTGCCATAGTGGTTGACGAGCACGACATTAAGCTGGTGCACCACTGGTGTAACTTTGTTTTCGTTTTGTGTTAGGTGCAAAAGTTCCGTTCCGTGCAGAACACTCGGTGTAGCATAGTCTTTACGATTAATTAACCGTGACGTTTTAAAGCGCGGTTAATTGTGAAATACGGTAATCGCTGCATCCCTATTGGTGTTATATGATCATATTTTCTTGACCTAGTAAGAACTCTAGCAGCTGCATTTTGCACTAACTGTAGCTTGTTTATTGAGGATGCAGGACAACCGGCTAATAAAGCATTACAATAATCTAGTCTTGAGGTCATGAATGCATGAACTAACTTTTCTGCATCAGAGAAGGATAGCATGTTACGTAGCTTTGCAATGTTTCTAAGGTGGAAAAAGGCTGTTCTTGTAACATATGAAATATGATTTTCGAAAGACAAGTTGCGGTCTAGTATAACTCCCAGGTCTTTTACTGTAGTGGATAAAGTAACAGGACTATTGTAAGTGGTTTTGTGGGTAGTTTTTTGGACCAATAAGTAATACATTTTATCTGAATTTAGTAGCAGGAAATTACGCGTCATCCAGCATTTTATATCTTTGAGACACTCTGTCAAATGAGATAAGTTAGTGTTTTCATCTGGCCGTGATGAAATATATAATTGAGTGTCATCAGCATAACAGTGGAAATTAATTCCATGTTTTCTTATAATATTACCAAGTGGCAGCATATATATTGAGAATAGCAGAGGGCCTAACACCGATCCTTGCGGCACTACATAGTCTTCTGACGTTATCTTTGATGAGTCAAGATAATCCTTCGTTTTGTGTTGTTGTTGTTAATAAGGCTTTTATTTTGGCGTACAGGAAGATTGTGGGCATGGAAGGTCATTTTCTTTGTGATAAAGATCTGGAAAGACTGCTTGTTAATTCTTCAGAGTGTTCATACGATCTAGAATCTTGGCACGCGGTACACAAGGAAAGCGTTCGCAGGAGGCGGGCAAGTAAAAACCAAGCTCTTTTCGATAACACGGAGGTGGTCTTACACACCTCCTCTGGAGGCCCCAACAGTAACTTTGGTCAACAGAGACACAGAATATCAAAGTGAGGTTTCATTTCAGCCTCAGGCAGTCATCTCAGTGAAACACTTACATAGCCATTAATTTGTGGGCCAGGAAACATTAGTGACAGAGTGTGTTTGGACAGAAATCTGGTTATTTTAGAGGGGCTACTATTGCACGGCATAGAGGCGGAGCTACATACATTGCATGCAGAAATCAGGCTACACTTTTTGTTTTGTTTTGTTTTTGTTATGATTCTGGACTATTTATTCTTGCTAAGGATGCGAACAAACACTTTACCCTAAGTATTAAACTTTGGAACATAACTTATCTTGGATTGTTTGTGCATTTTAAAATGTCTGACTTGTTGAAGAGAGATGTGCTTTTACTTTTTTAAGCTTTTGGGGTTAGAATTTTTTTGCCCAGCAGGTGATAAAATGGGGGGTTTGCATTGGAGGACTATATTTAGGGTCTACAATATCACTTGAGGTTGTACTCATGTGTTTTTTTTTTTACTAATACGAAAACAACCAAAAAACACTATTAAATGCAAAGCAAAAACTACCAACCACCATAATATACTAGTATAGTGAATGCATGGACAAACACTCATTTTGTTCAGGAAAAAAATAAATCTCGTTAGGCTTAGGTAGGTCTTGAATATACTGTATCATATTACAGCACTCACACAAGTACATACACACATCAAAAGACTGTAAATGTTAATTGATATTATTTAGCTGCTGTCAGTCTATTGTCTGCTCATTGCTTTAAAAAGGGCCTGTACCCTGACAGAAAGGAGCTCTGCCTTTTTCTTGTGAAACCTTTTGATAAAGTAAGCTGATCCTAATCACTGCTGAAGCACGTTTGTGAAATTGTTGAACAGTATGTAGGTCATCCAATAGCTGCAGTTCAAGAAGCCCCATCAGAATTTCCCTTGCATGCCAATTAAAACACATTACACATCGCAGCTCTTCCACAAGGAGACTGGCTCTCCAGGGTGCAGTCGGGGGAATATAATCTATGATTTAAGAGTGAAGTCAGCAGAGTTTTTATTTTTCTTTAGTTCAGTCCATGTTTGCAGAACATTAGATATGTAATGCACCGTCGCTCCAACACACAGTACAGGTCAGAGTGTTTGACTGATATGTATCAGTTGGTTGACATCAGGGTTGACATGCTGGAAGCTGGTTTAGTTAATTTAAATATAAGTCATGCATACTTTATTTTTGCACATTTCCAGACAGTACGTATTCGTATTTTGACAATGCGCATTTTTAAAAATTGAGGTTTAGATTTGATGCCGTTGTTTTGTCTTTACTTTTTTGGCACATTTTGGGCTACTTGGTATACCAAAGTTCACATCATACAGTATTTTGTTGGTGCATAATACTTTAGCACTTCCTTTATATGAGTTTTGCATTGATTAATTCCCCTTGAAGTTATTAGAATTTATAATACAATATTATAAGAATTTAAATTATTGGCTTAAACTATATTAATTTAAATGTAATTACTGCCTTTTTCAAAGTATTAAAATTAAGTTAATGTTTTCAAAGAAAATAATCTTGCTTTATCATTTAATTGTCTTTGTTTTAAATACATGAACCATGTTTTTACCATTTTAAATGTTCATATTCCTGAAGTCAAATTGAGTACTTCACCTTTATTTGAATGACATATAATTTTTTTCCAATAATAATAATTATATTTCATCAGATAGTTAATAGACAATACGATTTATTATGAATAAATAAATCTTGATCATTTCAGTTTGTGATTTGTGACAGTTTTTAATGACCTTTTACTAGCCACTGACTCAGGTGATTATGCTGTTCTCATGCTCCTAGATCTTACAGCTGCATTTGGCATTGTAGACCATAATATCTTAATTTCTTGTTTGGAGCATTGTGTTGGCATTAAAGGTACTGCGTTGGAGTGGTTCAGATCTTATCAGTCAGGCAGAATTTTTCTGTCCGGCCTTGGGGATTTTGTGTCCTCCTCGGAATCTCTCTCATGTGGAATCCCTCAGGGCTCCATTCTTGGGCCTATCCTGTTCGTCTTATACATGCTTCCCTTAGGGTAAATTTTTAGGAAGTATGGCATCTTATTTCATTGTTATGTAGAAGATACACAACACAGTATGGCATCTTATTTCATTGTTATGTAGAAGATACACAACTCTACCTGCCTTTGAAAAAGGAAAGATGCTAACTCAATAGCACCATAGTTGGACTGTCTTGAGGATATTAAAGCCTGAATGGCCTTCAATGTAGGGAAAACAGAAGTCGTGGTATTTGGACCCGGCGGTGCCCTTGGCTCCCCTTATCTGGATCTGGGTGCTATAAAACCATATGTGAAGCCCACTGTAAAAAAAAAAAACCCTTGTTGTTATGGACAGTGACTTTAAAGCGACACTAAGTAAGATTTTTTACCTTAAAATAATGTTTCCAAAATCGTTTCAGTGGTTCATTAAGTCGTAACAGGTTGAAAGGCACTTCGGATTCGCTTTGCGGTCCTATATCTGCTATAACCACGATATGTAAGTGTGGTGAAGTGAGTGACTCGTTGCCACGTCATCCTTATTTACGTATATGGCCAATGGGGTACCGCCCTTAGCGTATACCGCCCTAAGCATAAACTCGTTGTTTATGCTTCCTGGGATGCGTCATTGTCAAAAGCCCGCCCCTTTTCTTCATTCAAGAAACCGCAGAGGTATGTGTTTCAGCTGTACCGCTGGTTGTTTTGATTTTAGTATTAAGTGATGTTGAATTATTTCTTTATTTGTTTAGTGTGACACTAGGCCATCGAGGCTGTGTGTGTTTTTGGGGTGACCCACATATAAGTTTTAATGTGGTACTGTTGTAACCTTTCGGGAAGTTTGTTTGAGTGATCTGCAATATGTTTTAGTGTGGCGCGCCTTCGGGGCTTTCATTGGGGTGGCACCTCCTAATAGCCCCGTTGGTGTGCCAGCTGTTGATTGACTCGCTAAAGGATCCATGGTATGACTTCTGTGTGTCTTATATGATTACGTGTGTGCCGATACTAAATCAGAGAGTTCCCTATGCTCGTGTTAAAACAAGGTTGAGCAGCCACCTTAACAACTTGCTGTCAGCAACCCTCGCTCTTCAAGCTACGTCTGCTGCTTTGGGGAATTAGAACTTTCTAATTGCTGCTGTGATTCCATCTCGTCTGCTGTTCAGACGATTGGTTTTAGGCTTGAGTGTGTCTAAAAGGTTATTCTTTATTTTTGTTTTATGATTTGGTTTCTGTTTATGCGTCTTTTTTTATGTATTTGGTTGGTTCTGTCACCACCAGTCCTTAGCGGCATGATCATAACTGTTTTTATGACCGTGATTTAGTGCATGGATTGATCACCGCCAAGTGGTCCCGGTCATCTGTGTAGTTTTATGATGATTGTGTGACTTTTGTGATGTGACCGTTGTCTTGAATGTATAGTTTCTGTGGTATAAATTGTTATTTTCTTTGTCTTGGTTCCAATTGATGATCGTTTGATTCTGTCTTTATTGTTTGGCTTTTTTGTTTCTTTTTTTCTTCCTGTATTCTGCAGGAGCTGAGTGTCCCTGGAAGCGGGCTGGTGGTTGTAGCTGCCCGGGCTTCACTTTAATTGGGGGTTATTAGTGTTGCTATAATCTGATCACTATTTGTAGTGGAGTGTGATTTTTCAAATTGTGTTTTCTTTGCCGTATGCAGCTATAGCCTTCCGGGGGGGGGGGGGGATCGGCCCCTGTTGTGTAGAGTTGTTCCGATTCCGATACTAGTATCGGAAATGCCGCCGATACCAATAAGAATGCTGGCATCGGTGATGCCAGCATTTAATGACAATTATTAGGTAATCAATCTAATATTAGGTAATATTAGACAATTAATCTAATATTAGACAATTATTAGGTAATCAATCAGCACTTAATTGACAATTATTAGGTAATCTTCATTGCCATTTAAGTGAAATTACTGAACTTAAATATACAAGCTTGATAAAAATTATTATTCTAGAAGAAAATTTCAAATGGCACTTAGAGGCTTTTGCATCTGAACTCTTCATATATATATATATATATATATATATATATGTGTGTGTGTGTGTGTGTGTGTGTGTGTGTGTGTGTGTGTGTATGTATGTATGTATGTATGTATGTATGTATGTATGTATGTATGTATGTTGTCCTTTCAATTTTTCCTTGTGTAACACCTGAATGAAAGGCTCATTATTATGCGGGTCAGGTGAGAATCACCTAATTATTCATGATGGGGCTTGGACTGTTCAAGGCCATTCGCATATTGCCTTGGCAAACAAAAAAAAGTTTTTCACAATAAAACCCAATTCACAGTTTTATGTGAATGATTAGCCAGGATGTTTTTCAGATCATTTTGAAGAAAAAACACTAGGCAACAACATCCATTAGTCAAAAGTCTTGTGGACACATATTTATTATGTGTTTTGTAGCCTTATTTCAGAAACTTTCATTTTTAGTTTTTTCAATAAGCACGCATAAACAATATTCTCTCAAATATACAAACATGTACATACATATTATATCACATATTATCATAGCCATGTTTGTGCTAAATATAGTGTAATTTCACCTGTGCCATTAATATGTTTATAAGCAACTGAAAAAAACACAAATGTCACAGCATGTCAGAACA
The DNA here is from genome assembly GCA_030578255.1 of Tiaroga cobitis. Lineage (NCBI taxonomy): Eukaryota > Metazoa > Chordata > Actinopteri > Cypriniformes > Leuciscidae > Tiaroga > Tiaroga cobitis. The sequence goes on from CM060595.1 coordinate 52,652,768, forward strand.
TCTCAAGGACTCCAAAAACACCTCAGACCCCAGGGGGTTAAATTATACTTTTAAATACTTTAAACTTTAAATTAGATTATTTAGATTATTTTCTTATATGATTCATATATAATTTTTTAGATTCCTAGATTTATTTGTTGCACTTTTTTATTGAGTTATATTGTAAAACTAAAATACCTTTTTCAGTTTACAGTATTAGATGTGTGGTTGCATTTTAAGTTCTTTTTCACGTAAGAAAGATAAATAATATATTGCTGTGAAATGTATGTCAGATAATAAAAATACTCTAGTTCACTGTATGTATTTGTTCATGTTTAATTAAGGGATAAGTCTGAAACACACCATAAAATAATTCTATCAATTCATACAGTGCTAGTATGAATTGCAGCTGTATAGATACTGTACACATCCAAGTACACAACTCAAGTACCTGAGTCCAGGTATCGGAATCGGTATCGGGAAGGGAAAAAGGGTATCGGAACATCTCTACTGTGGTGATCTACATTCCTCATCTCTTTTTTTTTTTTGGACCAAGACAATTTATTGTGAGTATTTGTTTAATTGTTTTCTTTAAAGTCCCTGTAAAGTCAAAATTAAGTATGTGTTCTGAGTTTGTCACACCACAGAAAAATGTGTTGTTAGCCACCCAGCCAAATTTGAATGATAAAAAAAGCCGGCAAGTACATCAAAAAAGCTATCAAAATCTTGAAAAAGTGAGCATTATTCTCTGCTCTCAAACGCTGGGGGCGTGTCCGCTGGCTGCGCTGAAACCACGCCCACTCGCGGGAAAGCTGCCGACAGTGATATGGGGAGATGAAGGCCGCGGCGGGAGATAGTCGGTTCGGCTCCATTCACCACCAGTAACAGGATTATCAGTGAATCCCAGTTGTCTCAGACGACAGTTTATAAAACTATCCCGTGTAAAATGATCACTACAGAGGCAGGTTTTGGCGGTGATCCTCAGCTCTCCATCAAGGTTGGCTCTTCACAAAATTGATCCACCTCTTCTTGATGTGATCGTTTTTAGGAAATTTAAATAAAGACACCGATCTGTTTTGTACATGATCGCATCCAGGTAGTAGCCTACGCATTTCCGTGTCGAAGGCATAGCTAGCTAGAAAACTGTAGGCTGTAGTAACTAATAGTACTGACAGTAACTCGCGATTGAGCGCCAAACTGATGTGAATGTGCTCTATTGTTAGGGGAGGAGCCAGCCAGCCTCAGTGGCCTCAGTGCGTCATCAAGTAGGGGCGTGTCCACGAGCTCAGGGGCTCCAGTGCGTCATCAAGTAGGGGCGTGTCCACGAGCTCAGGGGCTCCAGTGCGTCATCAAGTAGGGGTGTGTCCACGAGCTCAGGGGCTCCAGTGCGTCATCAAGTAGGGGCGTGTCCACGAGCTCAGTGGCCTCAGTGCGTCATCAAGTAGGGGCGTGTCCACGAGCTCAGGGGCTCCAGTGCGTCATCAAGTAGGGGCGTGTCCACGAGCTCAGTGGCCTCAGTGCGTCATCAAGTAGGGGTGTGTCCACGAGCTCAGTGGCCTCAGTGCGTCATCAAGTAGGGGTGTGTCCACGAGCTCAGGGGCTCCAGTGCGTCATCAAGTAGGGGTGTGTCCACGAGCTCAGGGGCTCCAGTGCGTCATCAAGTAGGGGCGTGTCCACGAGCTCAGTGGCCTCAGTGCGTCATCAAGTAGGGGCGTGTCCACAAGCTCAGGGGCTCCAGTGCGTCATTGAGCCCCGTTTTAGCCCCGCCCAAAAAATCCGGAAAATAGCAATGGTGAAAAACTGTTTAACGGTCTAACTCCACAATTCAGTAATTCACAGTTCACAGTCTTTGTAATATGTTTTAGCAATACATTTCTAACAATTATAATGGGTTTAGATTTTTTTTTTTTAGAATTGCCTTTACAGGGACTTTAAGAAAAATTGCTTGTTTAAACATTAACTCACGCCTCCTGCCTCTCCTAAGCAAACGGACTTGTGTCCTGTTCATTGGATTATTTCCCCGGTAATTCGGGGTGGCGTAGTCATTACTATACGAGCCACGTTTTGCTACATAACATTGCCAGATCGGGTCGCTTTTCTGTAGTTCTAATGATACATAAGAAAACTACAAATTTGACTTGCTTTACGTCAAGCGTTACAATAGTCATTATTTTGTTTTTCTTCGTTTCTGATGTCGCAATACATCATACTTTCATGTAATCATGCAACATACTCTACCTTGTCTTTGGACATCGTTCATTCCAAAGCCGGTGCTGGATAAACAACGAGCGTGCGTGCGACAGTAGGCTGTGGTAGGCTAAATTATTTACGACAACGGTAATGGACAATTCCGCTTCCAACCTGTAGGGCGACCGCAGAGGAAAAGTTACTTGGTGTTGCTTTAAACTAGATAAACGGATGAATTCAGTAATTAAATAAAAAAAAAATCCAGTTGTCAAATCTTTTCCGTCTTTTAATGATTTTGAAAGGATTATATATGTTTTTTCTTGACCCACCTTGACTACTGCAATGGCCTTTATGTAGGTATTAGCCAAGCCTCCCTAACACGTTTGCAGATGATACAGAATACCGCTGTTCATCTGCTAATAGGAATGTGCAAGTGAGAACATATTACACCAATATTGGCCTCTCTTCACTGGCTTCCTTTTCTGAGTTGAGGTGAGATAAAATGAAATGGTCAATGTTATTTATTTCGATTTATGCTAAATGTTACATTAACTTAATAAAACTTAAGTTAAAATAAACTTAAAATAAAACTTAAGTATTTTTTATTCAAATAATATTTAAGGATTAAATTGACATTTTGTAAACTTACAAAAGTTGTTTCTCATTCCTCAGGTACATTTCAAGAATACATCACTGTCCCTCTGAGTGGCAGTGCTTGTGGGTAAAAGTGTGATTTATTCCATCCTCTTAGCCTCTGCTCTGCCGCTGTGGGAGAGCTGACACAGCTGATGGATGGTGGGAGCCGCTTTGCCCAGCAGGCTTTGTCAAACTTCATCTCTTTCTGCTGTTGGAATTAGTGAAACCTTAATCAGTGAGAAGTACCTGATATCTTTCAAATGGTTATGCACACTGATCAATTTCAAAAACTGATAATGATCAGTTCTGATCTCCTCTACTGACCCACAGCCAATCACATATTTGTGAACGTTCCTCCTAAACATCATCTTGTTATTCAGCATGTTACTCACCCTGCAACGTTTATTGCTCTGGATATGAATGATACCTCAAATTAGGTTCAGTGTAACTCGTTGAGGAGAGGCATGTTGTTTCTTTTCAAAGCAATCAGACTTTTCTGGTCCCATATCTAGACTATACATTTGGGTTGATTCTTTTGACTTGGGCCAGTAAGCAACCACATTGAAACGGATGCCCTCAGAACACCATAGCAACTGCATAGCAACTGGCTAAAAGTACTTCTTACATCTTACAAAAGTACATCTTAACCAGATGACAAAACCATGGTAACCACCCACAACACCATGGCAGTGAGTTTTGATGGTAAAAATCAAGTTTATTATTTGATTCAGTATCTGTAAATTAACTGAAGCAATATTTGTATATTAACTCTTTCCCCGCCAGCATTTTTTTTAAAGTTGCCAGCTGACATTTTTGACCATTTTCACAAAAGTTTCATGGCCCTCAGAATATTTTTTTTGTATGAATATCTGAACATGCAATATATCAAAAGAAAAAGCAGACCCTCTATAAAAAAATAAATATCATGCATTCTTTTTTATCAACATTTTAATGCGGGTAAGTTTCTTAAAAAAAGCAACATTTTGAGCAAAAAGCTGAGAAAATCATGTTTTTGACAAAGGCCACGTCTGGATCGTATTCAGAATGATGATCAAAACATGGATGGAGTAGATCGAGTCCATCAACACCCCCAAAGCTTCATAGTCATATAACTCGTCCTGGGTCGACATTTCATTCAGTAACGTTAGGCAGTTTTGATTTATATGCTGTTTAATGTTGATGATCGCGTTATTTTACATATGCATCTGCTTACATATGCTTTTGCTTGTTTCTGCTGCTTCTTCGCATGTGTTTTGATCACTATATTCTGTACTTTTTCAGAAGATGCACTATAGCGCCCCCCTACCGTATAACAGTGAAAACACGGAAAGCCGGAAAATGCCGTCAACGGCAGGAAAAGTGTTAATATTTGGATATCATTTTGTAGATAAGTTTTGCATAGAAAACATAATACATTCATAGTGGAAGCAATTAATTATTAGACTATCAGCATCCAATATTAATAACATTTAAGAACTAGTATGATGATTTCAGGTTTCAGGTTTCAAGTAGATTTGCTAGAACATTTTGACTAGATGCCAAAACCACAAATTTGATAAATGTAGGTAAGGGCGGTTGAGTTTGCTGTGGGAACTTGCGAGCGGGAGCTGAGGTTGTCTAAAATTATAAAGGCGATCAAAGAGTCTGCTGGAGATAACTGATGATTCCTCAGTTCTATTTTCTCTTCTCTTTTTCTCCCTTTCAATTTCCACATTGTTCTGGAAAAACCAACGAGCTGCAGCTGAACAACATTTGTAACAAATTCCTCATGCTTTGACAACATGTGCGGTGGGATGTTTCTATAGTTCGGGGGAGCCCTGGTCTTTCGGCCTGTCCCATAGGTTTTACATTACATCCATGTGGAAACGTCCCAAAAAGAACAAGGCCGACTGGCACACATGTCCTTGTACGCTCCTCTCTTCTTAAACAGACCAATTGTCCGAGATATCTCCCTTGAATGATTTGCAGTTGGTTTATTTTTTCATGTTGCTGTTTTCCACAGAGCAGTTTTACAGACCACAGAACTTCAAAAGACGTGAGCTGTGTTTCATCATAGCGTGTTTACGATCACTATATCAAATAAGTCGCTGTGCAGTAGTAAAATTAGGCTCAAAAACAACTCTTGATGCCAATTTTCCACCATGAGTAGTAAAACTACCTGTTGCTCTTGGCTTTATTCAATTGCAGTTTTGTGGCTAGAATAGGACAATCTTGCCACGCCCTCAAAGTCATATGAGGTAACAGTATAATTGGTGATGGAAGAATTTTCTTACGGAGTAACTATTCTTGGTAATCACTGACATGAGGAACTTTATCCAAAACAATGCAGCTAGACAGGATCATAAATGTTACCCATGGGATGCTTTGTCCTAAAATGCATATGACTTTAAGATGCCTATGACGAGACACATTTTTCTGTACATATGTTTATTGCACCATCATTTTGATGTATTTTATTGTGTCATCCACATCAGATCAGTCTGAACATTATGTACAAACAAAGTGAAGTGTAGTTCGCCTCTTAATGTGTTGTTCAGATTTGTGGTTTTTGTTTTCGTTTAAATATGTGATTCCTATCTAGAAGAAGCTTCTTGCCATCAAGTCAAAAGTTTTCGTACTAGTATCATCTTGGTTTCTCCCTGTGACCTCATTGTGAATGGGCATGCAGGTCAGATTTATGAACATGCGTTTTTGATATGTGAATGTGATGTATCTGAATAACATACAATTGTGGAAGTGTGGAATGACCCCCTTTTTTCAGTTTCAACAAATACTCTCTTTGGACCGATGAACACGTTTTAAGATCTGAAACTTCTTTATTTAAAGATTATGATGTGGCAGTGTATCAGTTCAGTTGATTAAATAATTCATCGTGCTTCTTTGTGGATAAATGTGGCCCCCTTTAATGTCAGTTGATTAAATAATTCATTGTGCTTCTTTGCAGGTAAACAGTGTGTGTTTACTATGGAATGCCCTAGTTGAAAGTTCTTTGCCAACAATCGTAACTGTCAATGCAACTCACTATAACTTTTTCTAAAGTTGGTTATAAACATCATAAAAGTGCATGATTTTTACTGAAGACCTGCCAGTTAGTTCGCTTTTGGTTAATTGCCATTGAAACTATCCCCTCAACAACCATATCAGGCACTGACACACACATGCAGATCTGTTATGCATTCATAGATTTTTGCATTTGCATACTACCCGAGACAAACATGCATAAGGCCTGAAAATATTTCACGGTATGCCTCAGGTGAGTTTCATGTCTTGGGTGTGTGTGTTTGGGTATGTTTGCTTCCTGCAACTGCCAACAGACTGGAGTTAAGTGCTATGCTGTCCCGTCGGTCAACTCCTCTGTCATTCAGAAAAACAACATGAACAAATGATCTCAATCACACCTACAACCTGTCAGTCAACACCTGAGGAAGTTTCAGGAAGACGGGCATCCTCAAAAAAAACATACCCCTGATGTGTGTGTGTGTGTGTGTATATATATATATATATATATATATATATATATATATATATATATATATATATATATATATATATATATATGAGAGAGAGAGAGAGAGAGAGAGAGAGAGAGAGAGAGAGAGCATTCCTGTGTGGCTGGCTCTGTGCCATTGCATTCACTGCTTTTTCTGTAAGTGTTTGCGTGTGTTTTTTAAATGCCTAACTCATATACTTCTGAAGAAATAAACTGCGAGGAGTCCTGTTTTCATTTGGAAATTCTCAAGTTTTAATTTCTGTACATAACTTTACACTCTTAAAACAAAAGCTTTTAATTTGAACCAATAAGGGTTTTATATTTCTGTAGGAGAACCTTTTCTCTACTCAGCCAGCATTTCATTGTGGGACAAATCTAAACTAAAATTACTATCTATTTTGACTAATCAATTACTATTATTCAAATCAGTTAAATGCAGTTAGGCTGCATAAATTAGGTCAACTGGAAACGGGAACACTTCGTACACCCGATGTACGTGTTACATCTTTAGAAGAATGGCATCTACGCTAATATTAGGCTACGTCTACATTTGAAAACGGCATTTTCGCTTAAAAACGCTCTCCATTCACACTAGCGTTTTCAGGCGTTTTCCGACGTTTCAGTGTGGATGAGAAACTTTTGGAAAAGGCCTGAAAACGCTAAATTCACCTTACTGCCCATGCATAAAACCTCACAAAAGCTCACTGAGATGTAGACAGAAAAATAAATAATAAAGTTATTGGCCAATTCTTCTGACAAGATAATTTTATTTAGCAAAATATCTCAGCATTCACTGATGCGTGTCCAGGTCGCACTCAGTCACCATATGTTTGATCTAAAAAGCAACTGCTCTCATGTATTGCCGCGGGACAGAAAAGGTGAGTAGATTTTCTGTCATCTTTGCAGGACTGTGATATGAAGAGTGTGCAAAGTAGGCCTAACATTTATTTTAGCTACAGTGTGAAAGTGAATAGCACATAACAGGCACAATACCGGTATAAACATGAATATCTATTGGTACAAAATGCGTCACATGACTAAACTTACGTTATCGTTTTTAAACACCTCCGTTTTGACAGTCAACACACTACAACACGAAAACTGCGTTTTCAAAAATATCCACTTTGGAGAGTGTTTTTTCAAAAAGAGTCAGTGTTTTTGAGAACGCCACACAGTCTAAGGTAAATCAACTTATAATGTTCCTAACGAGCATTCACACAGATTGTGTTTTTTATGTTTAAAAAACGAAAGATGCAAGGGCAGTGGAACGAAAAAAAGGCAAGGTCTCAAGACATGTTTTAAACTTTTTTTCAACCTGAGCACTGTGTTTTTAGAATGCCTTGTCATTCACAAGAAAAAATGCCTTGTCATTCAAAACAATGAAAAAGCAGCACAGTGAAATGCAAAAACATGTTCTGTGTAATTGGCCTATTATAATCGTTTTGGAGAGAGTGTAAATTATCTTTTTTTTTCTGCAATGTTTTGTTAGTTTTAGGGCTAAATGTTTTAAATGGGGAAAGTTGATAAGATCGTGGATCATGATCGTGCCTGCAAAAATGGTGATAAGGTATTTTTGCCATATCACCCACTTATTTTTCAATTATTATATCTGAAAAATTTGACACTTCATATACCGTTTTCGTTGTACAAAGAACATTTTAGTTCTTTAGATCAGTTATTTCTATACTGGTGCTTTACAATAATTCACCAAGAACCAACAGACAGATCTGAAGAACATGTTTAATCCCCAAGGAATAGTATTGAATTTTTTCTATGTTTTAGGGCACTGTTGTGTGGTTGCTAGGGTGTTGGAATGTTCTGGATGGTTGCTAGGTCTACAATTCTCACACCCAGGTTTCTATGATATTTTGGTCCCAAGATATGGTTATAAGGTACATTATGTCATTCAGTGTTAGTCTATGGATTTTTTGTTGTTGTTGCTTATCATATTGATTGCTTGACTAAAATAGTTAGTCTGATCACTTATAAAAGAACAGCACAGCTCTTCAGCAAGCCATTCGTCAATTTGGTTTTTGCACAACAGTTTAATAAGCTTAGGGGTTTGTTTAAATCTCTAATCTCAAAGTATATGCAAGAGCTGATACACTCTGACCCTTTCAGACACTCAATGATAAGATATCCAGGATGTGCAGTTAACAAGTCGCCACGCAGTCACAATCTCCAGCATTACTGCACACATCCTACTGTCTTATCACTGCTCTCCTCTGATACATTCCTCTTTGCAGCAGTCTGCTCTCAGCAAGAATGACACTGACAGCCTTTAATCTGTTTTACGGCTGAGACGCTCCTAGATAACTGCACTTGACCAAGCTAGTTGCCATATGGACCAGGTTTACTTTAGTTGTGTTTTTCTCTTATAAATAAAGGTTTATTATTTGCACCTATGATTCCATGATGAATCTTAAACATCCATAATATAACATTTTTTATTGCACTTAAGATTCTTTATAGTGGAAAAAGGTTCTTTAGAATTTTTTTTTAATGTTCTTCACACACACACACGGACGGACACACAAGGACGGACACACACACACACACACACAAAGTTATTTTAAGAACTGTTCACTGAAAGGTTCATTGGAGAACCAAAAATGGTGGTTCTATGGCAACCCCTTTTGGAACCTTTCTTTTTAAGAGGGTATCGACTTATCTTTAATTTATAACTCAGAAGGGTTGACATTTTCTTGATATTTCTACTCAGTCACCTGTTGTAATCCAGTGACAGGGATTTTTCCTTGTTGTAATGAAAATTGTGAAATGTAGACTTGACTTTTTCAGTTTTTTGGGGGGGCTTTCAATCACTCTTGTAACTGTTAGTGCACTTTAAAAGTTTGATTTGAGTGGGACTAAAGCATTACTTGTTCTTTTTAAAATGTCATGTAAATGCCATGTTAGGTTGCCTGCATGTGCACCATAACACACTGTTATGACCGCTTGGTTATGATGGGTCAGTGCATTTCGTGTACTGTTAAATTACCTCATTTTAACAATAGTTGATTTTGGCATCTAAACTTGAAATATCAGTTTATCATACATCAAATCACTGAAGCCTGATTATAGTGATTCAGATTTGTTGGCTCTAACAGGAGGAAGGTGCTGTTTTGCATGTGTGTCTGTGTGTGTGCTCATTGCATGATTGGTTAAATTTATAGCTTTGCTTCATACCTCTGCCATTCATGGCAGGTTAGAAAAATAACAGCTTTCACTTTAATTTGATTGATTGTTAAATAGGAGCTTCTGCAGTTTCAGTCAAAACAGCTCTAAATCAAACATGTCACAAATTTCCGGATTTAACGAAGGCATCCAAAGTCAAGGAGCAGAGACACAAAAGTTTATTGAGCACACACACACACACACACACACACACACACACACACACACACACACACACACACACACACACACACACACACACACACACACACACTCTCTTCTGCAGTGAGTTGGGCTTTTATCCTTCATAAACATTTGAGGTATTCAACTCTTGTATACACACACTCACTCATGACTCGATGTAAATGTGTTGATGACATCCGTTCTGATGTGTAGAGCTAACTTTTTTTTGTGCAAGTTGTTTATGGATATTTGAGATCATTTGACTCGATATCTCTGTTTATTTTCCCAACAGGACAGGAGGTGTAACAAGGTGTGAAAGCTTTAAATTCTATAAAGACGTGAGATTGTGTCAAAGGTGTTCCAGTGTGACTTTAATGATCCAAGAGGGATGTTTCCCTGTCGAACTGCTCCAATAAAACTCCAGGAATATTACAATAATGAGAAACTGAGCAACACACACATACACAATTCACCAAGTCTTTGTATGGACTTTTGGAGTCCACCTGGACTTCATCATTTCGCTCTTTGCATGCAGCTGTTGTGTGTGTGTGTTCAGACAGCCTCTTACTGTGATGGATCAGTATTCTTTCTGCCCTGTGCCCTGGACTAGATCCATCCCATAAGGAAACAAGTGTGTTTGTCCTCTGTGGGCGTGTTTTGTTTATTTGGTTGTAAATTACATAAAACGTTCAAATGTTCATTTTTAATTATATTTAAAGAGATAGTTCATCTAAAATGGAAAATTCTGTCATCATACTCACCCTCGTGAACACAAACGGTTTTGAAGAATGTTAAAAATTTGACCTCATTGACTTAAAGAATAAAAATAAATAACACTTTTTATTTTTCCAAAATGTATTTTGTGTTCTACAGAAAAAGGAATATGTAGGTTTGGAAGGACATGAGGGTGAGTAAATGATGACAGAATATACATTTTTTGGTAAGCTATCAGTTTTAGCAATATAAAGTCACAACAAAACCGTTGTGCATTTCTGTGTTGTGCTGGCATTACTGAATGAATTAATCAGTTTTCTTTCTTTGAAAGAATCAATTTAGTGAATGACTGAATTACTCACAATTTTTGTTACTGAATGAATCAGTGTTTTCAAAATGACTGACTCACTTATAAAAATGATCCAGGTTTGTTACTGAATTGTTGGATCAGTGTCCTTGGATTGACTGAATAATAATCTCCCTCATAAAGACTACTGGTGTGTAAATGTAACCTACAGAAAGAGTCAACGAAAGGTTGTTTGATTCATCAAGCATGAACTCACATCCTTGTGGTAGTTACAGTCCTTAAGCACTATACTAAAAACCCATTAAAATTCCCAAGCAAATTAGTCATCATCATGAATGAACAGTTCTATAAGTTTATATAAAGGGTGTGGTTCTGTGAACTCATCCAGTTAGATTGTCCAACCATCACAAACTCTTAACTTATTTATGTGTATTTGCTATACAGTAGCCACACCCTGCCGTGTGTAAATGACATCAGATGGAGGTTCAGTTGGTGTGTTTTGAGGTGCTGGCTTGCTAAGCGTGAGGCCCTGACATAACGGCGCTGTATCTTTACACTTCACTCAGCATATTAGCTCTGCCTGCTCTTCACACTACCTTCATGCTGGTACCATAAGTGTGTGTGTGTGTGTGTGTGTGTGTGTGTGAGAGAGACAGAGGAACTGAGAGAACAACAAAGGAATGGATGTTTATTCACAAGCAAAAAGCAACACAGTGTGTGTGTACAATGTCTGGATCATGGAGATACAGCGCAGAAAAACAGACATGCATGCTCTCATTCAGACTCTCATTCTCTTTCTCTTTCCGGCTTATCAGTCTTTCCTGCTTTCTTCTAACGGCACATCCATGTTATCTTTCTGTCTGGACCTGATATACATCACATATGGTCTATGCACACTGCCAACAATAACTTCTCACTTAGAAATAAAAAAGACATATAGCGTTTTTTTGGAGCCATGGACCTCGTGTATTCCAATTTTCCCATTAATTCTAAACAATTAACTGCAGGCAGACTCCATACTCTGTCGATAATGGTTAAAATAATGGCTATTTGTTTTTATATCTATTGCTTTGTTTACACTGACAGCCTAAATTAATTTTAGACTATTTTTTTTTTCAATTCTGATTGCAATTCCATTTTTACAAATCTGGTTCCTTAATGATTCCATTAGTGATTCTAAATGGAATTTTGAGTGAATTTTGTCATAATGAAAGCCTTGGATGTATGCATTTCATTGTGTTATGTGTAACCAGAGATGTGTGCAGTAGCAGTCAAGTGTTGTTTAGAGGAAATATTTGTTTTAATGAACCTTTACAAGTTTGATTGAACCATCAAAATATGAGAAAAATATTGCATTTCTATATTTATTTTAATATTTTAAATATGATGGAAGAACAAAACACTAAACTTGGTTAAGGTATATTTCTGACAAAAAGTTTTGCCAGAAAAAAAGGCAAACTACATCTACAGGTTTTATTTTACTATGCCAAAAAAAGGGCAGAGAAAAACAAAAAGCTCAAAGGAAAAAGCAAAAAGCACATTGACTACAACATAATCCGTTATTTTGTTGATTTTCTCTTGTTTTTGCATTTGTTCATAACTTCTTTGTATGACAGCCTGGCCAAAAATGATGTCCGCACAATTTGGCATGTTTCATTGCATTATCACAAATAAAACAATTGATTCCAAGCACAACTACGCATAATAATATTTGAATAAAGTGTGAAGATGTCCATTTTTCTAGGCCAGACATCACTTTTGGCCTCTACTGTTTGTGCACACACTTGTATTATGCTGCTTTTAAAAACAAAAACCTGGTTCTAAATAAGAACTGTTTTGATTTTCAACCTGATTTCCAAAGTAATAGTGCCAACAATCAGTACATTTTCTGCAGTATGAACTAGAAACATGTATAAGGTAGACTATCCTGCAGCAGCGTGAATGGAATGTTGTGTCTTTGTGGGCGTTTTTTAGTGGTTTGCAGAGAAGAGAAACTGGGGCTTATGACGACGGCGGCGGGCAGCTGGGTCATGTTTTCAGCATGATGTTAGAGGAGATCAGGATTTACTCAGACGAAAGCCTTTCTTCCATTATATGCATTATACAGTGACGAGCCATGTCTGCAAGTGTATCAGGTTATAGCGAAAAGAAACAAATGAAAGGGACAGAAGATCACCATGGTGTGTCTAAATTTTGTGCATTAAGTCAAGTCAAGTCAAATATATTTATATAGCGCTTTTCACAATACAGATTGTATCAAAGCTGATTCACAGTATCAATCAAAACAACTTAACAATGTTTGTTTATTACTGGAAAGAAGACATCCAAGTTTTAAGTCATTAAGTAGCATATTTTTTCGTAACACTTGATTTTGACTATAAGTAACTTTGCAACTTAATGTCAAATAACTTTCATTAGAGTATTAGTAGACTGTCTGCTTAATATCTGCTCACTCTTTATTGTAATGATCCCCCAACAGTCATTCTACTGACTATAAGTAACTTTGAAAAAACATGTCAACTTATTCTAACCATAACCCTATACCTGTCACGTTTTCTATGTGTTTAGTTCAGTTTTGTGATCTTGTTTCCCCCTGTCTTTGTGATTTTGGTTTAGTCCTGTTAGTGTTTCCCGGTCTGTTTAATTAGTAATTCCCTTTACCTGTGTTCTGTTAATTATCCCATTAGTCCCTGTTCATTTAAGCCCTGTGTTTTCCCTCAGTGTTTGTTGGTCGTCGTCGATGTATGGTTGTTTTCCTGAGTTCCTGTGTTTTCATGTATCCTAGGTTTGTGAATAAACCAGCTACATTGAAATTCTGTTCCCTCGTCTTCAGTATCCTGCAACAACCCTGACAATACCAGTATACTAACACTCTATTAATACTCTAATGAGAGTTAGTAGACATGTAGGTGTAATGTTACTTATAGTCAAAAGAATGTTCAAAAGGGACCATCAAAATAAAGTGAAATCTATTTTTTGTAAACACTTTTATCCATAAATGACTCGGGGACAGTTCACTTGGAGCAATAACACCTCCCAGTATGGTGTATAATTGGCAGCTTTCCATTGAAACACCCCTTGCATCTATAGGAAACCTTCTATAAAGCAGTGTCTCCCTTATAAATTTATGAGAAAAAAAAACTTTGGCATAAATACATTTTCTGTGTATTATTTTTTGTAATTTTATCAGCAAAAAGCCTTTTTTTTTGTCAAAAGGAATGTTTCCAGCCTCTCCTTGTTGTTTTGGGAAGCTTTGGGATGTTTTTGTTTCCTAATATGAAAAATATAAACTAGATTTTTTTTAATGATTCTTTATTGCATTTACATTGGTATATTTTAGTTGGAATAATGTAGTAATAAGATACTTAAAGTTGTGCATCAAATATTTCCCCATTTAACGTATTTTATTACATAAATAAAAAAGGATAATTACTGTACATAATCATTTTAACTTTAAGAAAGTTAATTCTTTGAGGACCAGCACATTTCTCCTTTTTTATTGCCACTTTATTTTTTTTTTAAACATTATTTGTCTGATAAATTGTTTACATTTTTTTCAAAATGGAAAAGGCATCTTTTTCATAGAATAACCCATAAACTCTCCATTTAACATCAGCTGGTCATATTAATAATAATTTTCTTGTTTTGTGGGATTAAGTGTGCATATTCCATTTCTTTTTATGTGTTTGCCAGAGCATGTGTGCCGCTTTGAATATGTTGTTCCCCCCCCCCCCCCAAGTAGACTGGCAACACAGATAAACCTATAAGCATAAGCATAAACCTCCCACAACACTTCTGTTCGACCTTTTCTTTTAAGCAGAGCCGTTCTAATTCTAACTGAATTTATAAACTCTTGCTGTTTCTGTTCTACACCATATATATTTTCCCTCGGTTAGATTCCTTGAATACCTGGAAATAGGCGGTGCACGACCCAATGAGGCCACCAGTGGGAGAAAAAAAAAGTTTGAATTCTCCCGAGAACAGATGATTGAATTATTTAGTGTATATCTGTAATTGGATCTATTTTTCTGTGATGCGGAGGTACTAGTGAGGTTCATTTGTCTTGTGCCACAGCTTGCTTTGGGTGGTCTTTTTGTTTGGATGGTGGATGCAAGTCTTTGAATGGCCATATCGGGCTCGAAGAGCCCCCCTGAGCCCCTTTACCCAGCCTGCTCTGTTTAATGTGGTCTACGATTGCAGCCGCCTCATTTGGGTTTTGTAGTTTAACAGTATTTGCTTTTGTCTTTGTCTTTGTGTGTTTATTAAGAGATGAACACTACTATTTAAGAATGTAATATTAGCAACTGTTGTTGTGTGATTTTTCATACAAGCATCTTTGTAATGTAAAGCTTTTCTTGCTTTTTTAAATAATCTGCCAGCATGCCCATAACTGACATCAAGGCATATGACATGGAAACATACGCGATACTCATTTACATTCTCTTTTATACTTTTTCTCACTCTATACACACACTGGCTCGGATGACTTCACCTGTCAAGTTATGTTCGGAAACAAAGCGAACAGGGTCAAAACAGGGTTTCTCACGCATAGATAGATTGAATCAGACCCTGCTTCTGTTCATGCTGACCTTGGCTAAATTGTCTTATATTGCTTCCATATTGAATTCTCAGTTGCATCTCAATTGTTTCTCCTAGGCTTTTTTTCAGTATCCAGCTTCTCACTCATACCTAAAAACATTCAGAGGTAATTTAAAATTTTATCTGGCCAGAGGTTTTCAAACTGGGTCCTGAGACCCATAAGGAGGTGCTAGGGGTTCCATGGAAAAGTTCCAGGAAAAATGACTGTACTTTGAGCTTTGAGTTCTTTGAATTTTTGAAGGATCATGTGACACTGAAGACTGGCTGATGACAATTCTGCTCTGTTTTTTCTTTATTTTTGATGAAAAAAATGCAGGCTTGATAAGCATAAGACACTTCTGTCAAAAACTTTATATCTATCTATAGATATAGATATATCTATCTATCTATCAATCAATCTATCGATCTATCGATCTACCGATAAGTCTCCTGGGTTATAAAATAGCACAAAAAAGAGGGCACTGGGAAGGAATAGTGTGATTTTAGGCCTTTATTATTTGTGGTTTATTATGACATGAACGGCCTTTGAGAAAAGATTTTAATTGTCTTGCATCTTTTCTCCAGTGTCTTAAAAAAAAAAAGATTAATACGGCTACAGATTGACTGTGAAGTCTCCTCTATTTTATGATTCATCATCTGAAACGAAGGAATAAATGAATGCGTGCGGTGATGTCGGACTCACTCTACATCTGGGGTTCCTGTGATGAAACCTTTTTTAATTTCCCTCAACACCAAAAGGAAAAGAGAAAAAACAACAGAGAAGGAACAATAATCATAAATCACTTCATTGCAAATAGTGCTGACAGGGAGTCTGATCTGAATTTTGATATACAATTCAGTCGACCTAAAACACTGAAATAGGACGGATCATAAAAGGCCTGATTTTAGTCATAACTTAATTTTTACAACACGTATAGTCTCTGTATATGGAGCGGTGTGAGAATCCCAGTTTCGATCCATTATTAATTTGCAGAACTTCTACACAGGATGCTCACCCATTTGTAAACTTCCGTATTTGAGACAATGGACATCATTCAAGACCACTCACCTTCCATTTGTCTCCCTCCATCCTCCCCTACCCGTCCCTTTCCTGCCATCCCTCAATGTCTTGACAGAGACATTAGTTGGGACCTACTCAGAGTTTAGGCCGAAACGAGTTTGACACAGATTGCTTGCTAACATGGTAAAGAGAGTGCCATCCTCTCCTTTCTGACCAGCTGTTGTACTCTAATTTGGGAAAGAGAAGAAGCCATTCGGGATTCATCAATCAACACTATAACTACTTGGGACCCCGAGATCACAGGCTTCCTTTCCCATCACCTGCAAGCTCTTATGCGCTAACCCGATATTGCGTTGTGAATTCACAATTTAGAGTCTCCCACTTAAATATACGTATTCCTCATCTGTGAAAACATTTTCATCACATATTCACAACTTTTCAAGAAAAGTTTTGTGACTCTTTCCTCTAAGGTCCAAACAGATGTGTCTCGTCAAGGAGATGCTCGCTGTAGGGTGTCGACGGGTGGCTTTTATTCACAGCTGCTGATGAGAAAGACTGAATCCATCTGAATCCACAAGGATCCACAAAGACTGAATCCACAAGGTGAGTGTCGTCAAAGTACTCTGATTAAGATCAGCACGATTGTAGATGTTACAATAGAGATGTTTTAGAGCCTGATATATACCTGGGAACTGCTGTTTATTTATTATTCATGGTGTTTTGTCTCTTATCACAATGAACTGGCACTGTATGGTTTCTAGATTACTGGGGAACAAAACATAATCAGCGTGCACTATAATACAGCCATAAAATCATAATACAGGCTCATTGTCCACCTCCACACGTAAAAGCATTCAGACTGAAAGGCACATTTTGTCCTATAGTAGCATTTACAGGATGTCAGTTAGTTAGCATGTGTTATTGAGGTTTAGGTTTCGGATGGGTGCTCACAAGCTCCCCCTTTGTGGCAGATTAGAAATGCAACACTCATGGTACAAGTCAAGATGCTCAAAATGTGTAAGACCATAGCATTGTGCTTTAACCCATTCAAACCCTGCATTCCTTACAATGGAAATTCGCTTTTTTTTCTCTCTTCATTTCGTCCAGTATTATTTTACAACCTCCAGCATCATTACTCCAGTCTTCGGTGTCACGTGATCCTTCAGAAATCATTTTAATATGCTGATTCGCTGCTTTAGAGATATTTCTTATTATGATCAATGTTAAAAACAGATGTGCTGCTTAATGTTTTCGTGGATACATTTTTTTCTTGATTCTTTAATGTATAGAAAGATCAGAAGAACGGGATTTATTTAAAATAGAAATCTTTTGTAACATTATAAATATATGTATTGTCAGTTTTGATCAATTTAATGCATCCTTGTATTTATTTGAAAAAAAAGACCCCAAACTTTTGAATGATAGTGTAAATCTATATTCAATTCAATTCAATTCAATTCAATTCAATTCAATTAAATGTTTTTTTCATTGAATAAAGTACTACAAAGTAATACAAAGCCAATAGAAATACAATTAACATCCAACCAGGATGCCTGATAAAATAGTAATCATTCCAAGTAGTGCAAAAAAAAAAAAAAGGAATATAACCATGTATATGCATGCATACATAACCATATACATTCACATACACACACTCGCACATTAAAAAGATGTATAACATAAAATAGTAAGTACAGTTAGATGAATGCACTATATGAATCTCTGATCAGGCCAACCACCGTGGTTTCACCTGCAAGTTTGATAATAGTATTTGAATCATATACAGTGACACAATTATGAGTGAAGAGAGAGTATAAAAGAGGGCTCAACACACAGCCATGTGGCAAACCAGTATGCATGGTGAGAGTGGAGGACGAGCGGTTATCAAGCTTAACAGCCTGGCGTCTGTTAGTCAAAAAATCTAACGTCCAATTGCAAAGTGAGGTGCTGATCCCTAACTGGCTAAGTTTGGAGACCAGCATTGAAGGAATCAATTGAGTTTGCATTTCAATAATAGCATTGTTTGTGCAGATTTCCTGAATAGAGTCTCTGCTGGCCCGGAGGCAGCTCGATGTTTGTTCTGGAAGTGTGTATGTTTGTTGTGTTAATGGCTGCATTAACTATTCAGCAGGGTGGAAGAGTATATGCTCTGCTAATTAAGATAGGACACACACTGTTTACCTTTCATCGCATCCGCTCATGTGAGATGAAGAGATAAAGAGAGAGAGAGAGAGAGAGAGAGAGAGAGAGAGAGAGAGAGAGAGAGAGAGAATGAGATGGTTCATCTGGAGTGGTGATAAAAGCTGTCACACATAGTCTCTCTCTCTCACTCTCTGCCAGTTCACGGAAGGCGGGTTATCTGTTCTCATATCTTCATTCTCTTCCTCACACCTGTTGATAAAAGAGATCCTTGCAAGAAACCCATTTCCTTTCATCACCTCAAAGTGCCAACGATATATTTTAGTGCCTCCCAGTCCTGCCCAGTCTCTTTCTTTCCACGGTTCTCTTAAAGCTATAATTAGAATAGGATAATATGCATCATATAAGCATCATATAAGAAGATAAGATCATAAGATCGTAAGAAGTACAAGGCTAAACCTAATCTCTGATGTATGACTTTTCGTTTGGATAGTAGACATAGTAGATAACACTGATAATAGACAGATACAACATGGATTAGGGATATTAGATTCAATAATGATTGATATATGCCTTGATGACAAGAACCCATGAAGAAAACATTGTTAATATTTGGCTATCTTGCATTTAATGTCTTTAAAAAGCACTTTAAATTAATCTGCAAAATATGGAAATCCAAAGGTTCATTGCATACAATACCGTTTAAAAGTTTGTGGTCGGTAAGATTATTTTAATGTTTTTGAATGAATACTCACCGAGGCTGCATTTATTTGATCAAAATACAGTAAAACTCAGCAATATTGTGAAATATTTTTAGAATTCAAAATATCTGTTTTCTGTTATATATATTTTTTTTTTAAATGTAATTTATTTCTGATAGCAAAGCTGAATTTCCATAGACTTGCATTGACAGAGGAAGCTGAGCCATTTCTATAGACCTGAATATTAAAGAGACTTGAGGGTTGAGGTTTTTTATTTATTTGTGACCATAAGTTGTGTATAAGTAACATACTTTTGTATTTTTTTTTTTCTTTACTTAGGTAGTTAGTAGCAGAAACGTACATCCAGAAATCTTGAAACCGGCAGGACACCACAATTTACATGCCCATCTTACTGGCTGACAAATGACCAATCATGCTGATGTTTTTATATTCAGTTATGTTATGTTTAGTAATACATATGTTCAGTTATGTATGTTAATAATCTTGCCAATCATACATCACATCAATCAGGTTGCCAGTTTTGCCAGCTTTTTTCCATCATGGAAGAGTATAGACCCACCTTGAGGTCAAGAGGTGTGGAACTCTGACTTGTTGTCAAAGGAAGTATCGAAATAGCTATTTGAAACCAAACCCATTTATATGTACTTCACATGTACTACCCTATACTCATTTTCTATTTCTATTCAGCCAAAGACTAGACTGCCTTTAAAAGGGGTACCTTAGCACTAGATGAGAAAGACAAATCAACGCCTTCCATGTGTACATGTTTTTCTCTTTTTCTTTTCCTTTTCCTTTTTTTGTTTTGGTCTGGCTTTTATGCCATTATTTTTACTGCAAGTCTACCCACGGCTTGCAGAACACCAGTGGAATGTTGATTTTTCACTTTCTTTGATTCCAGGTCATTTCTGATGTAGTAATGCCAGTAAAACATGTTACAAAATGTATGCATGACTTCTAAACAATAATACAAAACACACGGGAAGTGTTTCAGCATGTTGTGCTATTTTAGTCTAAATTGAGTTCAGTGCTGTTGCTTCAGTGTTGACTCACAAAAGTCAAGTTGCTCAGTTTTCAAAACTTAGTGAGCTGCTCAAAGAAAGCATTATATGTGCACTCTCAACACATGAAAGCTATTATAGTCCCGTCATTAGAAATTGCTAACATTAAAACCCTATATATATATATATATATATATATATATATATATATATATATATATATACAGTGTATATATATATATATATATATATATATATATATATATATATATATATATATATATATATATATATACAGTGTATATATATATATATATATATATATATATATATATATATAATGCACAGGACTATTTGTATGACGTTCAGTTGCTACCTATGAAGAGTGTCCCATATAGGTCAAGAAGATTAGACCTACACATTCAGGTTTATTGTATTTGGACACCAAAAGAAATATTCCTCTTATGAAATTCTTGACAGCATAAGCTGATCACAGATCAGTCTGTGCCCAAGCAGGCGTAGTGACTTTGCGCGTTTGTTTTTCTTTTTTCTACCCTGATACGGGAAAAGAACAGCGCGCTGCCATGATTTCTGTTGAGGTTGGCAGGGCAGGTAGACACAACATGGCATGTTTGTTTGCAGTCAGACTTCAAAAAAGAGACAATGCAACCCAAGGCGATCCAGAGGTATGTGAATGTGTGTTTTTGAACGGCATCATTGATAGCTTGGCACTGTGCCATACTGAGAACCTTCACTTTAATTCCTTTTAGATTCTTTTGACTACATTAAAGTGCCTGTTGCTATACCACACTGTGACCCAGGTGGTCTTTTTCTCTAGCACATTCCCCTTCCCAAACCCAAAGCCTACCTGTCAACCTGAGATGTATGCAGGAAAAGGCAGGTTTCCTGTCTGAGAGCGCAGCGCTCACTCTGGGCCGAAACTCTGATGATATGTACAGAATCCAGTGGTGTTGGTCACGTTAAACGCAGTCAGTTCTTCAAACGCGCTCTGCTTTACATCATCCAAGTCATTTTGAGGCAAGAAGAGGGAAGAGGAGACAACAGTTCTTCTGTTACATAGTGTGATCTTATAAGTCATGTTTTATTATTTATTGTGATGTTTTCTGCGTTTTCCGTGCCTATACAATGCAAGGAATTTTGTTAATCAGTATCTTTGTCTAGTTTTCCAGTAAAAATATACACTTAAAATGTATCTAATTTATATATATATATATATGTAATTTTATGCTATACAAACTTGCTCAATTTATTATATAATT
This sequence comes from Tiaroga cobitis, assembly GCA_030578255.1. Classification (NCBI taxonomy): domain Eukaryota; kingdom Metazoa; phylum Chordata; class Actinopteri; order Cypriniformes; family Leuciscidae; genus Tiaroga; species Tiaroga cobitis. The sequence continues at coordinate 52,674,176 of CM060595.1, forward strand.
TTGTAATATATTATTTAATATATAATATATAATTAAAAAATTTTTTTTCTAATTTTGATTATTAATATATTTACATAATAAAATATTTAAATTATTAACTATATTAAAAATTACAATATATACATTGTTTATATAATATATCATTTTTATTATATTTTTATATTTTATGTTTATATAATATATGATTTTTTATTATACAATTATTATATTATATATAACATTATATTCATGTTTTATTTATATAATATATACATTATTAAAATAATAAAATATTTAATTGTGAATTCAATTAATACAAATTACAAATACATTTTATAAAATGTTTTTTTTTTTTTTTTTTTTTTTTTTTGGATGTTTAGGTGTTTTAACAGGAAACATGACACAAATACTGATTTAGAAGCTGATTTAGTGTACCATGATTCATGAGATGTCGTCCAAATTTAAGTTACAAATTTAAGCTCTGATCCACCTCACCCCTTATCAGAGGTGTTTCTGATGTGGCTTTGCTTCTGTGAAATGTAATGTTGTTTGCATTTCCTTGATTTTTTTTTCTGAAGATCCTAAACATTTACTTAAATTTAGCACATATGTTTTTTTTTTTGACTGTGTCTTTTCATATTGGTTCTGGCTCCCCCAGAAACGGTAAAATGTCCCTCCTCCCACTCTGTGTAAACCTGACTCCAGACAGGTAAGACAACCACCCACTCAATCCTCGGCAGAAAGAGAGTGAGAGAAGATAAATTTTCCCTTCACATGGGGAATGTGGTAATGTAGGCCTTTGAAAAGCATAGGCCGTTCTTATCCATCATATTGCATCATATCTCACGGCAGACAGACTCCTCTGCTGTGGACAATGTCACAGTGAACTCATTTCTCACTGAGACCTGCTCAACACCGACAATTAGTCATTCACAAAGCTCTTGGGTCTTTGAAGGCATTGTGAATATGGTATTTTTATGACCCCTGACAATTTAGAGGCATTCTTGACAGCTGGTTTAAGTTAGGCCACATCGAACTGTCCAACAATTTTGTGACCAAATTATTTCATTTCAGTTTCATTTACTCTCATTTTATTTTGTTTTGTTTTGTTGTATTTTTATTTTTTATATATATTTTTTAATTCTATTTATTTCATTTTTTAAAAACTTTTTTAGAGGACCCCCAGCCTAAAATATGAATGCAGATGTATATTTTCATTTAGATATTTTATATTTTGTATATAGATATTTTATTTTTGCAACTTTTTTAGAGGACCGCCAGCATTAAATATAAATGCAGCTGTATATTTTCATGTGCATATATATGTATTTTTTTGTTTTGTTTTGATGTATTTTATTTTATTATTATTATTTTTTAATTTCGTTTTTTAGAGGACCCTCAGCCTAAAATATGAATGCATCTTTATATTTTCATGTACATAGATTTAATTTTTTATTTTGTAAAACATTTTTGGGAACTTTTCTCTTGTTGTTTTTATGTCTGGTTAGGATGAAAATGTGGAACAGATCGATTAGGACAAGGAGGTTGAAAATAAACTTTTTATTGTTCAAATTTTAAAGCTGGACTGAAATCTTGTGGTCATTTTCTCTTTATTGCTTCTTCTACCATTGTAACACTCAGATATTGCTGATTTTTTTCACCCAGTAACGTCTACAAAACTGTTTGTATCCCAGTCTGCTGTAAGGATTTAATGGAGAGAACAGTGGCACAGGAGCAATATGACCTTCCCAGATTCTATCCCGCCAATTAAAGCACATCGGACTGAACGTTCTCCCTCTCAGACTACATTTGGTGTTTGCATTCAAAATACCAGAGGCCAGAGAGCCAACATTACCCATTGTTTTATGCTTTACATAAATATTTACAAATGCAGCACCAGAGAAGTTTAGGCTAAATGGACCATAGAAATATTCTCAGCACAGGGAGAAAGATGGTCCCACGAGGGCCACAAGTTGTTAAAATTAATGTTTGTGGCAGAGAGTAAAGGGGATTACAGTTAAACGGCATGAAAGCTGTTATTTTTGGTGGATTCTATTTTTAAGAAAGGTTTGCTGTTCTCCCCACTGAACCTAAAGCTCAAACATTCTGGTTTTCTTCAGGTTGTCGACTTGTGGGATAGTTATAGTTATAGTTAACAGACAGTTTCGGAAGGGTCCGGAAGAAAATGTCTTTGTGTATTTAAAGTCATAATGAAATGTGCAAAAACAAAATAACAGTTGATTATATAGGGGGAGATTTATTTATTTTACGACCTTATCTAATACATTGAGACCTGCATTCTCAGTATTTATGAGTACGTCAAAAATATCAAAATACTGAGTTAGCATTAGTTACTGTTGCAACACTGAATGTTTGGGGGCTATTTATTTCTACTCAAAACAAGAAGGTAGAGTCAGAACAGAAACTTGAGTGTAAAGATGATGATGATATTAATAAATAACTTTCAGTCTATTCATAACCATTGTATAGGTTTAATTTTAAACATCGGTGAGACGTTTTTCATGAATAACATAATCAGGGATCGTATGCTGTAGGCGTTACTGCGTGAGCTGACTATTAAAGCAGGAGCATCGCCAACCTCATTTTTAGCTTCATTCATGTTTTCTGTCGTTTTTTAGTTTTTTGGTTGTTAATATTACTGTGCTCTGGATTGGGTCTGTAATAGGATGTTAAGATGTTAACATTCATGTTGGTATTGCTGTAACTTGAGTATGTTGTGAAATAGTACAGTGTTTGGATTTCATGTAAGATCTTTACGAGTCTTTTTTTAGTGTGTTACCTATTGAACCACATTTTGGACAAGGCATATCAAAGTAATCAACATTCTCATTCTAGAAAGCATCTGATTGGACAAAAATTTGTGTAGTGCAGGATGAGTCATCAATAGTTTTGGTCTATATCTATTTTCCTTGGAGACAGACTACATTTTAAATGTAATACAATAGCTACTAATGTAATATTACACAATATACTAATGTGAAATTATTAGAATTAAAAATAACTTTTTTCTATTTTAATATTTTTTTAAATGTAATTTAAAATGAATGTGACATCAAAGCTGAATTTTCAGCAGGTATTACACCATTCTTCAGTGTCACATGATCCTTCAGAAATCATTTGGTGCTTTTAGCAAGATTTTATATATAATCTCGATGCAAACACACAAATTAAAAGCACCAAATGGTTTCTAAAGGATCATGTGACACTGAAGACTGGGGTCTTATATATTATTTATACAATATCTCACAAAACTGAGTACACCCCTCACATTTCAGCAAACATTTTAGTATATCTTCTCAAGGTACAATACTATAGAAATGAAACTTGGATATATTTTAGAGTAGTCAATGTGCTGCTTGTATAGCAGTATATTTTTGAAGAGTTTGGTTCCAAAACGCAATAAATCTATTTAGATTAATTTGAGTAAAAATGTGTTCCCTATCAAGGCTACGGAACTTCGACATTACGAATGTCGTATATGGGAACTCCTCTCATCCTTCACTTCCGCTGAAATCTTATAGGCTAACGCCAGCAGAGCTGGCCAATTGACGCGCATATGCAAATACTGACACCTCGTAGCAGTATATATGCAAGGAGCGCCAATTCCTTCTTCAGAATCTCTCTCTTCACGCTCAAATCGTGTGCTAGAAAGCTGATACTACTCAACAAAATTTGGATACAATTCGCTGTCGTTGAAGGTGCGCCGGAGATACCTGAACTGTCTCCAGCATCCGATGGCGACCGTGTGCAACCTATGTTCGGGCCCCATAGTGCCCCCAGACATGCACCTGTTTTGCGTCGCGTGCATGGGGCTGGCCCACGCTGAGTCAGCCCTCAGGGATGGAGGGTCCTGCGACTTCTGTTCGGACATGTCCCTCCGAGCCCTCAAGGCTAGTTCAGCCCACACTCAGTCGTTTCCAGACAGCGTGGGAAGCTATTCTGGGCATTTCGCCGTGGGTGTTGAACGTAATTCGGCGCGGGTACACACTTCAGTTCAAACGCAGACCTCCCCGCTTTCGTGGCGTAATTCAGTCATTAACTTTGCCCCAAAGTGCTCACGTACTGAGACAAGAAGTGTGCAGCCTGCTCGAGAAGAAAGCTATAGAACCCGTCCCCCCGAGCGAGCGGGAGAGCGGGTTCTACAGCCGCTACTTCGTAGTACCGAAGAAGGGAGGGGGTCTCCGCCCTATACTGGATCTGAGACCCGTCAACAGAGCGCTTCACAAGCGCGCCTTCAGGATGACCACACTGAAGCAAATACTGGCGCAAATTCGCCCCGGGGATTGGTTCGCTTCGGTGGATTTAAAGGACGCTTACTTTCATATCCAGATAGTAAAGCATCACAGGCGTTTCCTGAGGTTTGCGTTCGAGAATTCAGTGTACCAATACACGGTGCTTCCCTTTGGGCTAGCTCTCGCTCCTCGAACGTTTTCAAAATGCATAGACGCGGCACTTTCACCCCTCAGATCGAGCGGGATGCGCGTTTTGAATTATCTGGACGACTGGCTGGTTCTCGCGCAGTCGAAAGAAACGCTGGTCAGCCATGTAGAAGTCCTCCTTCGTCACTTGGAGATGCTCGGTTTGAAGGTGAACTTCCAGAAAAGTGTGCTCACACCGAGTCATACTTCCACTTTCCTGGGAACACGCTTGGACTCGGTGAGAATGAGAGCGCGTCTCTCCCCTGAGCGAGCGGAGGCTCTGAGCTCCTCTCTCGGTCGCTTCAGACCTGGCAGGCTCGTCCCGCTAAAGGAATTTCAGAGACTATTGGGACGGATGGCAGCGGCTTCTTCAGTGTGTCACCTGGGGCTGCTGCATATGAGACCGCTTCAACACTGGCTGAAAACGCGTGTCCCCCCGAGTGCGTGGTATTCCGGCCACAAGCGCATCATGGGCACCCGCGGATGCGCCCGCGCCCTGGTCCCTTGGAAGAACCCCGACCTCTTCAGCTCAGGCGTCCCTATGGGTTTAGTGACGCGGCGCGTGGAGGTCCTGACGGACGCCTCGTCCACCGGATGGGGGGCGGTCTGCTTGGGCAAGCCCGCCTCGGGTCGGTGGTCAGAGAGGCAGATGGAGTGGCACATAAATCGCCTGGAGCTGTTCTCTCTAACTCTAAAAGCTTTCCGGTCGCGGCTGGAGCAGCAACATGTGTTGATTCGGACCGACAACACTTCCGTGGTCTCGTACATAAATTGTCAAGGTGGTGTACATTCCAGAGCCCTATTCAAGCAGGCGGAGTCCCTTCTGCTGTGGGCGAACCGGTTCTTTCTCTCGGTGAGAGCGGCGCACATCCCAGGTGTTCTAAATCGCGGGGCGGATATGCTGTCGAGGAGCGGGATTCCTCAAGGGGAATGGAGGCTTCACCCCGGGACGGTTCAGTTGATATGGAATCGTTTCGGCAGGGCGGAGGTCAACCTCTTTGCGACGAGCGAGAACACGCATTGTCAGATGTTCTTTTCGCTGTCCCGTTCCCCTCGGGAGACGGACGCACTAACTGCGCGGTGGCCGAAAGGCTGTCTCTATGCTTTTCCCCCGGTGAAAATCTTGCCCTTGGTGTTGTGCAAAATCAGGGAGGAGAAGGCGTTGGTGATTCTGGTAGCCCCGAACTGGCCGAATCAGCCTTGGTTCGCGGACTTGGTGGAGTTACTGGCAGGGCAGCCATGGGAGATTCCGCTCAGGAAGGACCTGCTGTCCCAGGCGAGCGGAACGATCTGGCATCACAGCCCCGGACTATGGAGCCTTCATGTGTGGCCGCTGCAGGGTCGCTGAGCGGGCGGGATGCGCTGCACGCGCGAGTTTTGAATACCATCGCGGAAGCGAGAGCTCCGTCCACCAGGCGCCTGTACGCTCTGAAGTGGGGTGTTTTCTCAAAATGGTGTCAGGATGACGATATAGACCCAGCGAACTGCTCTGTGTCGGTTATTCTGCGCTTTCTTCAGCACAGGATGGATGAAGGGAGCCTTCCATCCACTCTGAAGGTATACGTGGCCGCTATTGCAGCGTTTCATCCCCATGTTGATGGACAGTCTATCGGCAGGCATGCGTCGGTGACTCGGTTCCTCAGGGGAGCTAGGAGATTACGCCCTGCACGGCCGCCTTCGGTGCCGCCGTGGGATTTAGCTTTGGTCTTGGAAGCATTGTCACGACCACCGTTTGAGCCCTTAGCTTCTATTGCCATTAAGGAGCTTTCGGTCAGAAACGGCGCTGCTTCTCGCTCTCGCTTCGGCGAAGCGGGTGGGGGATTTACAGGCTTTCTCTGTAAGTGAGGATTGTATTCGCTTTGGGCCGGGAAACTGTAATGTAACTCTCAGACCGAGACCGGGCTATGTCCCTAAATTGCTCAATACCCCGTTCAGAGCGCAGATAGTTTCTCTGCCGGCAATGTCTGCTGAGTCATCAACCTCCCAGGGTTCGGATGCTCAGAGTGCTATTTGCCCAGTCAGAGCACTTCGGGAATACATTTCTCGTTCGGCTGTTTTTCGGAAATCGGACCAGCTGTTTGTGTGCTTTGGTGGGTGCAACAAAGGATGGGGAGTCTCTAAACAGAGGCTTGCTCACTGGATTGTGGACGCTATTGTTTTGGCTTATGATCGCCTGGGGCAGGAATGTCCCCTTAACGTCAAGGCTCATTCGACTAGGGCGATTGCCTCCTCGTGGGCCTGGACTAAAGGGATGTCTATTCAGGATTTATGTCTGGCGGCTGGCTGGTCTTCTCAGAACACGTTTGCCAGGTTTTATAAGTTGGATTTGCCCTCTGTAGCGTCTCGAGTGCTTTCGGTGAGTTCATTGTGTACACAGCATTGAGAGAGCTGCTCTGCGCTTTGCTCATGAGTTGTTCTGTGTTTTGTGTATTTTTACCGTTGCCACCGCTATGCGTTTGCCTTCTTTACTGTTGTTGTTGCCCTGTTGATCTTCAGTGCAAACTTTCCCCGGTTATAATGCTCGGGATATGCAAATTCTGGCAGTGTTTTGTAAGCTTGTGATAGGTCCCCTTGGGCCTATCAGAGGTTAGAGGTTCGCTATTGGCCAATCTCAGCCTATCGGAAGCTTGCATGCTGGGAGGGGTTTGGATCTGTGTCAGTGGTTTGTTTTGGCTACCTACTTGTTTTGGATTCTATACTGTTCCCATATACGACATTCGTAATGTTGAAGTTCCGTAGCCTTGATAGGGAACGTCTCCGGTTACTTACGTAACCTCGGTTCCCTGAGAGGCAAGGAATGAGACATTACGCTTCTGAAGAAGGAATTGGCGCTCCTTGCATATATACTGCTACGAGGTGTCAGTATTTGCATATGCGCGTCAATTGGCCAGCTCTGCTGGCGTTAGCCTATAAGATTTCAGCGGAAGTGAAGGATGAGAGGAGTTCCCATATACGACATTCGTAATGTCTCGTTCCTTGCCTCTCAGGGAACCGAGGTTACGTAAGTAACCGGAGACGTTTTCTTTACCAAGAAAGTGGAAAGATGAAAACCACTATTTTCTGTTTCAAGCTTTCACATAGCATGTGTAGGTCATAATAGCAAAAAAAAAAAAAAAAAAATCCAGGTTTTGATTTTCAAAGATTTATTATAAAAACGGATTATTTTTCCCCCCAAAATGCAATAAATCCATTTTTATTTATTTAAAATGCAATTAATCCATTGAATCAATATAAAAAAAATTTTTATATTGAAACTGTTGAAAATACACAACAACGTAAGTTTAATAGTATAATATTTTTAGTAAGTTTTCACAGACAAAAACACGTACTTTCAAAGATTCACATATTATAGTATAAATTTTATTTCACTTGTTTAGGCCTATAAGATTATTTTAAAGATTTTTATCAACTCATAGCCCTGTTGAGCAAGGTCACCACAATCTATCGATAGGTAAAGGAATAGCTATCAATAGCTCACAGTGACCTTGCTCAACAGGGCTATGGGTTGAGTAATGCCAGAGTTATGCTTCAAGTTTTAAACAATGAATAAAAATCACATTCATTTTATACACTGAATTTGTTGTCTTGTGCATACTATAAATCCATTTCATTAATATAAAATGTGTAAAACTGTTCAAAATAGAACTGTAAAGGAGATCGAAAGCATTTTTCCTCCTCCCGAGTGCCTCATCTTCTTAATCTCCTCACGTAAATGATTCGATTTCGATGCCTTACATTTCTTACCCACCGCAGAAACAACCACAGGTTCATCAATGCCATCAAAATTATTCTTTTTTTTGTTGGTTTGTTGATCGAAAAGTACAAAATAGATAAGAAAAACTAGGAAGCCGGGTGTATTTAAGGCGCTGCCGTTACTGTTTACATTGCGTGGAATGGCGCGTTGTGATTGGTTGAGTGGATATATCGCATTCTGCAGAGAAGGGAGACTGGCGTTTGTCGCGGTTTGGAAAGAAAGGGAGAAAACATAAAACACGGCGGATATCGCATTTTACTTCAAATTAAACATTGACTTTTTAATACCAACCAGATACAATACTGATTTTTGCAGTAACTAATTTTTTTTTTTAAATGGCGTTTATCGCGTTTTGTAACCAAACTCTTTATTTACTGTCCTCTGAAAAGAACTCAACATACAGCCATTACTGTCAAAATAGCTGGCAACAAAAGTGAGTACACCCTAAGTGAACATGTCAAATCTATGTCCAAAGTGTCAATATTTTGTGTGAGCACCATTGATATCTAGCACTGCCTTAATCCTCCTGGGCATGGAGTTCACCAGAGCTGCACTGGTTGTTGCTGGGATCCTCTTCCACTCCTCCATAATGACATCACGGAGCTGCTGGCTGTTAGACTCATGGCGCCTCTCCACCTTCTGCTTGAGGATGCCCCACAGGTGCTCAATACAGTTCAGGCCTGGCGACACTTGGCCACTCCATCACCTTCGCCTTCAGCTTCCTCAGCAAGGCAGTTGTCATCTTGGCGGTGTGTTTGGGGTTGTTATCATGCCGTTCGGCCCAGTTTCTGAAGGGAGGGCATCATGTTCTGCTTCAGAATGTCACAGTACATGTTGGAATTCATGTTTCCCTCAATGAAGCGCAGCTCCTCAGTACCAGCAGCACTCATGCAGCCCCGGACCATGATGCTACCACCACCATGCTTGACTGTAGGCAAGACACAATTTTCTTGGTACTCCTTACCAGGGCGTCGTCACACATGCTGGACACCATCTGAGCCAAACAGGTTTATCTTAGTCTCATCAGACCACAGGACATTGTTCCAGGAATTCATGCTCTTGGACAGGTTGCTTTCAGCAAACTGTTTGCGGGCCATCTTGTGAGCCAGCTTCAGAAGAGACTTCCTTCTGGCATGATGGGCATGCAAACCGACTTGTTGCAGTGTACGGTGTATGGTCTGACCTTCCCCTTCTGCAACCTCTAAAGCAATGTTGGCAGCACTCGTGTCGTTTTTTTGAAGCCAGCTTCTGCACCTGACACACAGAACGAGGACTCAACTTCTTTGATTGACCCTGGCAAGACCTTTTTCGAGTGGAACCCGTCTTGGAAAACCTCTGTATGACCCTGGCCTGTACTGTAACTCAGTTTTAGGATGTTACCAATCTTCTTATAGCCTAGGTCAACTTTGTGGAGAGCAACAATTCTAGGCCTAATTCTCAAATTCTTAGAGAGTTCTTTGCCATGTTGAACATCCAGGACAGTAAATATATACTGCTATACATGCAGCACATTGACTACTCTAAAATATATCCAAGTTTCATTTCTATAGTATTGTTCCTTGAGAAGATATACTAAAATGTTTGCTGAAATCTGAGGGGTGTACTCACTTTTGTGAGATACTGTATTTGTAAATATATTGTATATTATATATATATTTTTTCAAATGAGCAAGATTTAGGGTGACATTTAACCTTCTTCCTATGGTTTGCAAATTAATTAGTGAAAGATATATATATTGCAGATGAGAACTTGGCCACAGCAGAGGCCTGTTAAAGTGATTGTATCCTTACTGGCTATTTCACCTACAGCCCAACGACTCATTAATCTAATTGTTCTGCTTTTCAGACTCATTCTCTCCATCATTTGAATTTATTGTTTTTGGCTACCATAAGCCACTTAAAAGCCAACTTTATCTTAAGGGCCGATTATTTGGTTTCTGAATCAGCCTGACTGCACACTGCCAAGAGTCTTGACCTCTGAATTAACCCACCGATAGTATCCATTTAAACTAAGATGTGTGTGTGAGAGAGTCCTGTGCATCTGCAGAGCCTCAAGAGGACTTTATCAGAGTTTATTAATGATGGTTTGATTCCCTCAGAGTTCAGCGCCTCTCTTTAAACTATAACCCATTAACATTATCAGGGCTTTCTGTTTTCTGTCTCACAGACAGCCTGTCAAAGCCCAGGGGCGGACCTCAAATCTTTCTTAATAATACTCAAAGATCAGAACACAGCTGTGATGCTCATATAGAAACTAAGACACATTGCTTCCTCAACTAAGTGTTTTATATTTACTGCTGCATACTATTGCTCAAGCTTAGAGTTAAGGATTTAAACAAACCCTAAGCCTTCAGCTTGTAACGCGTCCTGCTCAGTTACCCTGACATGAATGATACCTTGAATCGTGTGGCTTGCTTAGGAGAGGTGAGCTGTTATTTTCTTAATCGGACAGATTTATTTTCCCCTTGTGGTCAATAAAATCAAATAGACTTACATTGAAGTTATAAGTTAACCATACCCAAAATTTTTGGGTGGGCTTTTTGGACTTGGACCAGTAAATAAGTACCTAAAAACTACTTTTCACTTATCACCTTGCAGTGCCCTAGAAACCACATTAGCAACCATTCAGAACATGTTAACAATGACCTTTAAACCAGCCGAGCATTGTGGTGACGAGCATAACCAATCTTCACACACCAAGGTTATCATTTACTAAAAGTAAAATCATAAAAAAAGAAATATGAACTGAAATAAAATAAAATATGAACATGTTTTAGTTCAGCTAGTTGCTAAGGCAACATTTCTCATTTACTTACTAAAATAGCAAACTAAATAAACTAAAACATAAAAACTATGGCTGTGTCTGAAATATCCCCCATATACCCTTAAATAGGGCACTTTTTGAGGGGACATCCATTTGTGGTGGTGTCCGGAACCATAGTGGAGATTATCGAGTCCACTCATTCAATCTTAAAATGCACTGCAATAACTGCTGAACGCTCAACGGCTAGATAATGTGATGAACTCATAATGTGATGGTCGCGCCAAATGAATCCATCCATCCATTTCCCAAACCACTGGTTCAATGTGGCAACAGCGTAATATCATCCAGTATAAATTCATTTTTAATTGATTATTAAATTGTTTAGTAAGGTTTATACGTACATAGTTTTCATGACAGAGTTCAAGATAAATCTTTTCATTACTGCTGGAGCTGCAAGTTTGCTAAGTTTTTAATGTTTATTTAACAGCAAGCACAAACTTTGCAAAATCGGCAGCCCATCTGGCGCACTCAGGGTCCAAATGAATGGACTAATGTAGGGAATAGTGAATGAGGGTATAGGGGGAGATTTCAAACAGCCTCATTAGACACAATGAAAAAAAAACTAAATAAATTACACACACAGAACATGGAACAGGTGTGTAACTCAATTAGCAACCTTAGAAACAAACAAGGAACTAGAACTCAGGAAAACAGGAACAGGGAAAACTAGGGTACGTTTACATGACAAAAAGTACTCCTTTGCTTTTTTCGCATGCAGATGAAAAAAAGCAAAGCAACAACTTTGAAAAAAAGCAACAACTTTGAAAAACAATCCCTGGTCACATGTCTCTGCGGAAACGATTAAAAACGCTGTATTTTGCTGCCAGGCCAGTAGTTGGCGATGTCACTTTGTAAAGAAACTACACTCCTACTGCACATAATACGCATGCACAGGACATCATCGTTTTCACAAATTCACGATTTTGTAGTTTACATGGAGACTATAACGGTATCATTTTCAAAAACTTGCACTTTGAAACCCGTTTTAAAAAGTTTGTGTTTTCAGGCCCCCAAAATGCAGTTGTCGTGTAAATGAACGGCCAAAACTCAATAAAAATTTCACAGTTTTTAGTTGAAAACAATAATTATTAAATAAAAAATATTGTGGCAGAGAACAAAAACTATAATTGTTCATTAAAGACACTAAAATAACACAGTCACACACCATTCGTTCATTCATTCATTCATTCATTCATTCATTCATTCATTCATTCATTCATTCATTCATTCATTCATTCATTCAATTGTGACAATGCTATCCAAAGCTGTTTTGCTCAAACAAAACCATTTTTTTTTTTAAATCCACAATACCTTAATTTAGTGGTCTTTTATGAATAACATTTATTTATTTGTTTTTAAACCCAGTATAACTTAGTTTAGTGGCAAGTTTTGCACAAATAAGATATATTTATGTATTTAAACCCAGAATACCTTAAGGTTTGAGTTTAATTTTTAACATAAATTATTTATTATTTTTTCATTTATTATCTTTTTTATTGAAGTACACTGTATTCTATTGTTGATTTAAAGGTCTTCAGTTTGAAAGTTTTTGCAGTGCTCTCTAAAACAGACACAGACATGTTGGCCTTCAAGCATGAATCGACGTACAAGCTATTTCTTAAGCCAGTCTGACAGCAGAATTTGATTTTTTAAGACACCTTCCATGACTGCCTTCCTACCCATCCTTAAATAATAAGAGATTATGGATAATCTCCTCTTTTTAAGCTGAATTTCACAGTGCTAAAATGGTCGTAAAGCTCGCAGGAGGGGCCAGAATAGAGAAAAACCAGCCCTTTCATAGAAGAACAAATGTTAAAAGCTAGAGCTATTTCAGGCAGGTCTCCTTTTATGTCTGGGAATGAATTGAAAGAAACGTTAGTTCTCAGAGCGATCCATTTTATTTGTTTATATAACGTAAAATCAGTTGTTCACCTAAGTATGTTCACAAAAAGTCAACACACTTCAATTTCATGCCACAACAGGCTTTACATCAAACGGCTAATTGAACGATTGAAAAGCCTGTTTTCAGCAGGCTAAATATCAAGACATGGCCAGCCTTCAGACAAGATTGTGCTCAATGTGTTCTTCATTCACAAGTGGTTGTCTGCAATGCATCTGATTCCCCAATGACCGCCTTGTAAAGCTTCGAGTTCTCTCCTTGTTTTAAGGAAACTTCTACTGTTCACACTGTAATCATAAACAGCTAAACCAGATGAAAGGGTGCCAGTTACAAAAAGCAACTACAGTGATTTAGTTAAAAAGGTGTGTGAGGTGGAGAGGAGCAGAGATGCTAATAATTAGCCTGTTCTCTATCTGTGAACCACACAGTGGAAAAACATTTGATGGATTGCAGGTAACTTAAAGAATCCTATTTGTGTCATAAAAGGTATAGAGGGAGGCACAAACATACTATGAAGAACTGATCAGAAGCATTTTTTAAAATGTTAATAATATGTAAATGTAACAATATACTTGTCAGCGAGATTCTGTTAGTTGTATATGGAGGGAGAAAGTGCATGTTCTAGTAGTTTTTAGTGTTTTCACATGTGTTTAAAGCGTTTGGGAGTTGCGTGCATGTGTGTGATTGTGTTCGTTTGTCTGCTATGCTTAGATAAGCTGAAAGATTTGATTGTGTTTTTGCCAAATCAGACGTGTCACTGTGAGCTCAGTGCAGCAGAGACAGATGAATATTTAAACGAATCTCTTTCTGATTGATTAATCCCGGACATTTTCTTTCACCAGCATCAAAGATTAGATTTTCACCACCGAATCCAACCTCTATTAATGTCTTTTCCAGCTAAGCTGCAAAGCTTGTGGTGACATTTCCAAATGTTTGATGTGGACCTTTATTATAGTTTTCAGGACAGTGACTCAAGTTCCTGTAGCTCAACTGGTAGATTGTGGCTCTAGCTATGCCAAGGTCATGGGTTTGATTCCCAGGGAAGTGTAAGCTTTGGATAAATGTGTGCCAGATCCATCCATCCACCCAACCAACCAATTTGCCAACCATTGCTGCCATGTGATTGGCTGATTAGATATTTGCATTAACCAGCATTTGAACAGGTGTACTTAATAAAAAGGCCAAGGAGTGTATCTGTCTATTGTTCTATCTATCTATTGTTTTATCGTCCTAACGTTCTATCTATCATTCTAAAGTGCTATCGTTCTATCATTCTAATAATCTATCTTTCAAACTTTCTTTCTATCTATCTATCTATCTATCTATCTATCTATCTATCTATCTATCTATCTATGTCTGTCTGTCTCATCGTTCTATCATTCTATCTATCCATTTTTGATCCATCAAAACTTTTACAAGGCTTTATTAAGCCAACATTCAAAGTTTATCTTAAAACTTCAGTTAATTTTAATTCAATTTCTTTGCATTCAAATACAATTCAGGAATCAAACCATTTCAAATAATTTAAAAAATGTGGACAAGCACCACATTTTATTGGTTGAGTGTTTTATATTTCTGATGAAATATCATCATTTAAAAATTATACACCATAAACTGTACATTTATTTCAGATATGTTCTGATTTGTTGTGGTTGTGTCATTTTGCTCAGTGGGAAAAGACAATTAAGGCCTCATAGTGCCTCATGTTCTGTCATTTTTGGGAAGGGTGTCTGTTGGAATCAGGCCTGAACCACTATCAGCGTATCGCAGCACGGCCGTCTGAAAGCTGCACTGGGCTGCTGTTTGGAAACGGCTTTACAGCTGTCAGGTCTCATGACACCTGTCACCTCAACACACACACAGCTCAGAGGAGAGCCGGATTAGAGCTCTAGCCTGAAAATCACTGCTTAGAGAGATGGGGGTGGGTAGGGCTCACTTATATTACTGAAGTGAAGGAGTCACAAATGGAAAGTTCAGATATGGCCTGTCAATCTGTCATAAAGAAACATCCCAAACATGAAAAGCTTTTTGTCAAGTCATAAAACTTGTCGTCACCTGTCTCACTGATACTGTAACACAATATATCAGAAGTTTCCCATTTAGTGCTGATAGCAGACTATAAAAATGTAACATGATATTTACAATTCTTCTCCTCTTTGTATTTGTTGTTGCTCCTACAGTTACTGTAGCAAGCATAGAATATTATTTACTAGATATGTGCCCGTAGCCGAAAACTCCTGTCAGTCATTTCAGTCACGTGATAAGTGAAAACATGATGTACTGTAATAAAAAAAAAGAATCTGTGCTCACCAAGGCTGCATTTATTAAATAAAAAATACAGAAAAATTGTAAAATGTTATTACAGTTTAAAGTAACTGTTTCCTCTTTTCAAATATTATAAAATGTAATTTATTCCTGTGATGCAATGCTTAATTTTTAGCATCATTACTCCAGGTACTTACTTCAGAAAACATTCTAATATACTGATTTTGTCACATAGGTTGCAGCAAAGACGAGGAAGAGGATCGAATCGCAGCAAAAAAAAAATCAACGTTTATTAAACGAAAACTCAAAACACTCAGAAAACAAGGAAACTGAACAACCGGTATAAAACGACATAGAACAAACCATTGAACTAGGAAACCTAGGACTTAAAAACACAAGGGGAAACAAGAAAATTAATTGAGCAACAGGTGAGCTTACCATACCATACCAACTTTATTTGTAAAGCACATTTAAAAACAACCGAGGTTGACCAAAGTGCTGGACATTAACATAATTTCAGACACAG
Organism: Tiaroga cobitis; assembly: GCA_030578255.1. Classification (NCBI taxonomy): domain Eukaryota; kingdom Metazoa; phylum Chordata; class Actinopteri; order Cypriniformes; family Leuciscidae; genus Tiaroga; species Tiaroga cobitis. Next base: position 52,689,863 of record CM060595.1, read on the forward strand.
TTATAAAAACTGTACAAGATACAACTCTCAAGCCGGTTTAAATGCCAATGAATAAAAGTGCGTCTTAAGTCGTGATTTAAAAAGGTGCAGGCTAGGGGCTAATCTGACGTGCAGAGGCAGATCATTCCACAGCCTTGGGGCCACAACTGAAAATGCTCGATCGCCCCTAGCTTTATTAGTGAATAACTGACACACACAAGGAAACTAGGCCAACATACCAATGTAGGGAACAGAAACCAAACCAAAACACAAACTAAGCAGAACAAAACATAATCCTGACAGATTTGCTGCTCAAGAAATATTTCTTATTATTATCGATGTTGAAAACAGTTTTTCCGCGTAATATTTTCGTGGAAACCTTGATATGTTTTTTTCTTCTTCTTCTTCAGGATACAAGAATAGAAAGTTAAAAAGAACAGGATTTATTTGAAAAAAATATTTTTTTGCAACATTGTAAACAAACATATTGACTGTTACTTTTGATCAATTTAATGCATCCTTGCTGAATAAAAGTATTCAACAACAAAAGAATCTCACTGACCCTAATCTTTTGAACTGTAGTACAAAAGCCACCAAAGCCCCTAGCCATCACAATATTGTTGTCCTTAGTTTACCGTTAAAACCTAGCATTTAAAATCCCGACTAAGCATTACTGTTGCCCTAGTAGTATCTGTTCCCTTAGGCCTGATAGATAAAATGGAGCACGTCCCATAACGCGGGCCACTTGACTGACTAAGCTAGTTGTCATCGTCTGAGAGAGATTCCAGGACTTGTAAAAACATAAGGTGGAGCCCTTCATTTCGGCTCAGTTGTTCGTTCCTGTGATTGTCAGGTTAGTAATAATATCAAACGCTCCTGTGTTTCAACACCTCAACTCAAGACACTAAAAAAGCTGTAAAGAATACGACAGCTCATTCTCACAGGTGTCATGCTGTTACATGGCGGAGCATGCTCTCCGTGTTGCTGTAAAAGGACTCAAATTAGCCTTAATAGTGGCTTGTATTGTGAAGGGGAAAAGCAATTATGGTGTTTCACTGTTGTTTAGATATTGCATGCGTTTGAAGAACAGGATATGACATCATACGGTGCCTGCGTGTGGGATTCTTTAAGTCAGTTGAAAATGTGATGCTTTTTGTGCAGTAGCTGTAAAATTAGAAGCTGACATTAAAAGCTGTCTTATTTTAGATACTGTCCTATATCAGTCTTACCGTTTTTTCTTTTCTCCTCACATGTTCTAGAGAGAAAAAGAGAGAGAGAAAAATAAAATGCCTGAGTTAAAATGACTGACAGTCTGCCAGCACGGTCATGTTTGATGTGTAGAAAAAAGGGAAGAGCACCGTCAGATTCTATGAAGCCCGCATAGCTGGATTTGACATACCACAGGATTCAAGTTCAACTGCACTATTGATTTTAACACAGCTTTGTTTGGTTTTGGCCTTCTTTACTTTTTTGGTTTTCACTATAGCAGGTTGAGCATGTTTTTGTGACTAAAGTCAGACACTGGCTTGCTTGCAAACTTGATGATCAGGGCTGTATTGTCATTAATGTTAGAAACAACTAAGTAAAGTTAGATAGAATAACTAAGTAAACTAGCGAATAAATACACTGTCTTTTTAATGGAACATGGAACAGAACGGATAAAAATGTGTCCCTGCTTGTTTTATTTTTTATTTTATTTTTTTATAATTTACAGCACAATATATAGGGAAATGTTGCTTTTCGTTGCTATGTTTTCAGATTGATATATTTCGGATGTTTTCTAGTTTTTTAGTTCTATTTATTGTAAATGTATCCTTTTAAGTTTTATCAGCCTAATTTATATTTTTCCTTGATAAAGGGACATGGTGATGGAAAAAACAATTATTTGAAGGAAAACAATATTTGTCAAGGCTTTTGTGTTCCTGAGAAGCTTTGTGTTCCTTCGCAAAGAGCTCAAAAGGTTTTGCGAGCGAATGCCAAGTTTCTCGGGGGAACTCAAAACATTTGCTAGAGAATGCAAAAGCATTGACTCCTCCTATCTCATTTTTTTTTCCACCACCATGTCTCTTTTTTATTTTTGTGCTAGGAAAACATGGCTCTAATTAAATGATAAACTATCTACATTTTCATTGCACAATTACAAAATATTGCCACCTTTATTGTCGCTTTATTGTATTTTGCTTTTAGTCTGGCTACTTTTTCCATAAGTGAAGCATAACTTTTATATTGAATAGATTTATGTAAGATGCTTGTACTTTGGCAAGTTAAAGTTTTAAAGTAGCTTCCCTAACGATGATTTCCGTATGTCATTCATTGTGCATGGTGTTGCATTCAGAGCTAATTCTGCAAGCTAAATCGATTAAACGAGGTGTAAAGTGATCGGTGAAAAATGCATGCTCGAGGGCGAATGAGTCTCATTCGTGGCGTCTATCCTAGCATGTGATCATTGTCTTGATCTTGTACCTGTGTGTAAAAAAAAAATCTCTTAATTGTTTTCCTGGAAGGCTAAGGATGCTATAGCATTAACACAGCCAAGCTACACGTTTGGTCTGTACGCTGATCAGGAACCAATAGAAACTGTACAATCACAAAGAATCTCTGGCACCGATTCTCCGCAGGAACATGATCCGGGGGCCACTGTCTGCGTTAAACCCCTCTGTTAGGTGTCAGACACGCTTCTTTGTAGTCCTCGCTTCGAACCCTGACGGTAAACACGCACAAGACAAATCGTCACCTAACCATGTTATGCTTTTCATCTGTGTGGACACCCAGGCTAAAATATAACAGCATTTTACAGTATGAAAGGGATCTGAGCCCTAATTACCCATGAGAATGTCTGATTTTGCATCGTTGTGCAGGAATGAGTGGGAGTTTGGCATAGCGGCTGGCACCCAGTGCCACTCATTAGCGGGTCACTGCTTGGTCAGCCAAACCACCCGCCTCAAATGCCTTCTCTTCATCCAGCTCTCCCTGTATATGCTCGGTAAAAGCTAGAGTTATATAAAAAAAATTAGACTCTGTCCCCCCGCCCCCCCAGTTTTCTCTAAGGGGGGAATAAAGGCTCTTTCTTCTTAGGCACTGATGGTTTGGCAGGAGGGCAGTCAGGTTGGAGTGCTGGGTCAAAGAGAGCTCTGTGTCCATAGCAGTGGCTATGAGCTCATGCTAACTGAGAGGCCTAAAGCCCACGCTGGTGTGTGTGTGTGTGTGTGCACGCACGGTGGGTCACGGCTATAGCAGCTGCTCGCTCTCATATCTCTCCTAATGGAGGGATTCATTTCATTCTGACCTCATCAGCTCTGCAGTCATCCTCTCGGCTCAAGAGCTTCCTTTTATCATGCGGGACACCCCAACGGAGTGTTTTCATTCTCTTTTCTCTTTCTTCTCACTGTGTTAAAATAGCTACTGAATGTGTTTCGTCCCCGTGTTCTGTGGTCGATCGGTCAAATCCGACAGCCTGTTGTGGCAATAGTGATATTTCAGATAAATTAGAAGTTTGGGGTCAATTAATTTTTTTTTAATTGTGATTTTTAACTCATTACCATAGTTAATTATAAAATGATAAAAAAAAGTGTTTATTAGCAATGTACTGTTTATGAACAAATCGGGTTTTTTTAATCAGATCTTTTTAATGAATATTTTGAGACCAGATTGAATGTTTTGTTCATGAAACAAACTGAATTGATCTGGGCTGCGTTTCCCAAAAGCATTGTGAGCCCAAATTGATCTGGAAGGCCATTGCCACCAATGTTTTTTACGATCAACTTAGCTCACGATGCTTTTGGGAAACGCTAGCCTCTGAACGATTCTTAAGTCAGAGACTCGCCTGACCCATGAGCCGAGAAACAATGTTTGAGCTGATAGGAAGAGCATGTGGGGTGAACTGAAGTTGCTTTAATAGCTGAACAGCAGAAATGTTACAAATAAAATATAATGGGAATATATTTGAGACTTAATTGTTTGACATTTTTATCAACACGTACGTATACACACACAAAAAAAAGGTTTTAAAAAAAATAGACACGTTTAAAAATAAGATTTTATTTTATTTGAAAGGATTTAATACTTTTATTCAGTAAGGATGCATTAAAATGATTAAAAACAGTAAAGATGTTTACAGTGTTAAAAAAAATGTTGTTCTTTTGAACCTTCGGTTCGTCAAAGTATCCTGAAAATACTCAATATATCATGGTTTCCACAAAAATATAAGGCAGCACAACTATTTTCAACATAAATAATAATAATAAAAAATGTTTCTTGAGCAGCAAATCAGCATATTAGAATGATTTTTGAAGGATCAGGTGACACTGAAGACTGGAGTGATGATGTTGAATATTCAGCTTTGCATCACATGAATAAATTACGTTTTAAAATGTATAAAAATGCAAAATTAAAATGTAATATTTCACAATATTGCTGTTTTTTTTACTGGATTTTTTTTATCAAATCAATGCAGCTTTAGTTATTAGCATAAGATACTTTTCCCAAAAATCTTACCAACCCCAAACTTTTGAACAGTACTGTATACACAGTACATACAGTATGTACACTAAACATAAAACATGTACAAATCTCTACAAACTCCTTATATATAACTATAGCTACAAAGACTCACGGCGAATATAGTATGACATTCACATAGTGCTTCCTATGGTTTTGCTACAGTATGAAAAGGCCGAATTGCCGGTTTCCTCTTCAGCAGCAACTCACATAGACCTTCCTCGTTGAATAGATGAATAGAATCAGTACTGTTTCGGTTAACCCCCTATGATTCGTCATCATAATTTGTCAGCATGGGCCTTTTGTAGCGCTGCTGTAGCTATTTTTGGGCACAGCAGGGCTGCAGTGAGCCTTTCAGTAAGCTCATTGCTAACGTCAGTGAGAGGGATCGCCCTGCCATCACACACCCCAGCGGTTAACATGGTCAGTTGCTCTGCAGCTGCGATCAGTCATTTCTCTGGTTAGCCGCAAAACGCGGGCGGCCCTGTTGCTTTTGTCTGGGGAAAAAAGCCTGACACAAACGGATATTTTATTGATGAGAAGAGAGACTGAAGAGAAAGAGTAAGGCGAGGAGAAAAAGGGTAAAAATTAGGTGGAGAAAGAAAGAAACAAAACCGAGAATGAAAGAAAACCCTTTTGATGAAAAAACAACAATGGTAAATGTGATTTTACTAAGTGCAACATGTTCATGGATCAACATCTCCGTTGACCCTGGAACAACATTCCAATCAACCAATCAGATTTGAGAGACAAGTTTACAGTTTAGGCTTACCACCAGGGTTAGGTGCTTCTACATCAGTGTTATTCACATATCATTTCCCTCTGATTTTAGGGATAACTTATGGGTTGGGTTAGGTTTAAGGGTAGGGATATGGTTAGGACTAAATTTGCATACAGGAATGTTATTCCAGGATCAACTAAATATGTACGTGTCAAAATCATGGTGACCAAAAGACAATAGCTTAAGATGGTCAGTAGAATAAACCTTATAAAGCCCACTGTATCATATTTGATATGCATGATCACAACTTTGCTGAGAAACCTGTTGTACATAATCTTCTATTACATACCTCATGTCATCTATTTGATAGTATACATTTTTTTAACAAGTAAAAGGCCTTTTAGTATCATTTAAAAAAATGTCCTTCAGGTCGTGGTACACGTCTTTTTGCTTTGAAATCTTTACTGATTTTTATGAACTAAGAGTAAATTTGGTATTTTTTATAATGTTTAAACATGAACACTTACTGGACTGAAGCAACACATATTTACTTGTTTATCCATATACATCATATATTTTGTTGAAAAATCATGTTTAAATGTGAGTATAAAATATGATACCTCAGGGTTTTGAGGAACGTTTATTTTATCTCTCATTCATCATTGTTGCACTGCATTTTATGTTTTGCCCCCACAATGAAAACTACAGAGCTTTTAAAACAAAGCATTCAAATATCATCTTAAGACATATTATTGGGAACTATAGAGTGACAACTGATAATTAAATGCATTTTATGCAAGTAGTCTGCTAAACTGTTTACATTACAAGCCTGTAGAATTTCATCTTGCTTTTTGGCCATGTAAATATCAGCAACTGCACCAAATTACATATTTTTGCTCAGTTTGGGCCTTTGAATATTTGTTTTCCCTCTTTGAGTATGAGCATGATATTCTCATATATCATAGGCTACTATATGAGCCATACAATCCTGATATATCAAATATAATACTCAACAAAAAACTCATTCAATAATCATTCCATTAAAAATATATTTTCGAGTATTATTTCATATGTCATGCTTTAAAGGATCAAAGCATTGTAGCTAATCTGTACAATATTGATCAAGTGGTCTATTATCCCTGGCAGGAAGTACACTAGCTAGTCAGCAAGCTTGTTTTAGTTTGATTTCCAGTGTACAGAAGGAGGAGTTTGTTGCAGGAGAGTCTTTTCAGAAAGAATAAACACAGGGCTATTGAGACTCTAGCACACAGATTGGTATCATGTTTTAAGTACTGTGGGTAAAAGCAGGACCTCCCAGTGTGGTATGGCAGATGAATCTGAATACTTTTCACTGATGCAGGTCCAGACTGACCCAGGCTGAAAATAAAAACATGGCTGCAAAACATTTGGTCTCCGGGCAACAGCACAGCTAACAGTGGTAGAACAGAGTTACACAGGACAGTGGCACATGACTGCACTCATAGATTTGGTTTCAGGGTCTCAAAGGAAAACAGAATGAGAGGAAGGACTGGACACATCTGTCCTAAAATGTCAAATGTTCATCATGGGAAACCAGACTGGGATTCTGGAGCCCTACAAGGACTTTGTGTGCCCCTCTCACACAGTGAGAGCTTATATGGTTTCTGCACTACATGCTACAGTTGATTCTGGGTGACACATTTAATGAAGAGACCTGATCTGGAAAATACATCAGATATGCTAAAACATGACAGATTTACACATTTGAATTCACACAGGATGTGTTCTTGTGTTAACATAGACAGAGCACAACGGAATTAAACGAGGTACGTTTACAGGCACATTAACTCCCATAAACCACTGATAACAGTACACTGTACAATGAATGCAGTCAAGAGGCTTACCATGTCCCCAGATTCATCTGATTGAATCAGATTAATTTCTTAATATTACATACAATATTAAACTTGTGTGTAGGTGTGTGTGTGTATTCCCCACATCACGGGGACCAAATGTCCCCACAATAATAGTAATACTGCAGTAGCCTATTATTTTTATTTTTTTATTTGAAGTCATACTAAAAGTGTTTTGAAAATGTAAAAATGCAGACAGTTTTCTGTGATGGGTAGGCTTAATGTAGGTGGATACAATTTGTACAGTATAAAACTCATTACGTCTGTGGGAAGTGTATGTGTGTGTACACTAGCGTTCAAATGTTTGGGGTTGATAAGCTATTTTTAGAAATGTTTCTGAAAGAAATAATATTGTGAAATACATTCTCAATTGTCTCAAAAGCATTCTAATATTCTGATTTTGTATTTAAAAATGATCAATCTTGAATCCATGGGCCACTCTGATCTAAATCCTCACCTCTGCTAATGGACAGGAACGGCACATTTTTAAGCCCTCTCTAAAGCCAATAGCTTAGGTAGTTGATGGGTAATATGGCTCAGAAAGTGGGGTGAGGGGTTCCATGTAATTAGACCGTAATGTGAATACTCTAGAGAGACTGAACTGGCTGACTTGTGCCATCAACAACACATATGAAAGGCACCTGTCACAGTGAGGAGCGATGCAGCCTGTTGTCCATGTTTCCCAGAGGAGACCCACTGAGTCTGGGTCTCATCCGTCTCGCTGTGTCTTTATTTACCTACACAAATAAACTGATGATAGTCGAGTTCATGTCCACCTGTGCGGTAATGCCATTTAGTAATGAGAACTGAAGAGTCTTGCATAGTTAAAACGTAACTATCCATTTATCTAAATTAAATATGTTTCTGTTGTACAATATAACAAAGACGATGAGCCATGAGCTAAAATATTCTGTATGTTAGTACCTGTCAGATTGCACTTGGGTCATTCTTACTAAACACATTTTCCTGTCCCATATATAACGTAAAAGATAAACCATGTTTGTGCTGTTGTGTTCTACAAAATAATGTCACTTCCTGGAGGATGATGTCATTATACAAAACTGAATTGCACCTTGGGGACTAATAAAGGTATCTGAATCTGATTAGGGGAAAAAGAAAAATTATGAATTCTAAAACATACCCATGTGGAAATATAGGCTATAATATATATATATATATATATATATATATATATATATATATATATATATATATATATATATAAATAAATATACATTATACAAAAATACAAAAAAATCATACAAAAAACAACCATACAAAAATTATCAACAGTACAAAAGATGATATTTAAACTGACATATTGATATTTAACTTCACTTAAAGTTGAGCTTTAAAGGGCATTATGCCCTTTTTCTCAAGATGTAAAATAAGTGTGTATGTGAAGTTTTAGCTCAAAATACCCAACAGATCATTTTTTACAGCATGTTTAAATTTTCACTTTTTGTGGCTCAGAAAAACATGCAGTTTAGTTTAATTATGGTTATAACGTATTTGTCATCAGCTTTTATCCACAATTAATACCAGCCTGCTGTAGCGGACCCCGTCCGAATGATGGCCAGAAATATACTGATGAGTTCAATAAAGTTTATTGTACATCACACAAAAGATGAAGCGTTAGTTTAGAAAATCACTGTAAGAGCTGAATAAACACCGTATAAGAAGTGCGCATTAAAGACTTATCCATAAACTCTCTCTCTCCCTTTCATTATCATTAACACAGCGAAGTACACAAAACACTCGTTACAACTAACAGTAAACAAATATATACACACCTTTTCAGAGGGGGCTTAATAAACTGGCAAACTTTATATCCGTTGAACGACTCGATGAGCTGTCATAAAGTGTGCACTCTCACTTTCATTTCTGCCGTGATCAGTGATCAGTAACGTTAGGCCTATCGCTCCGGAGACCGTAAGCTTGATCACGAACAGTACAGATCCATCCTCGAGTAACAACGAGAGTAAATGACGACTGCTATGTTCATTCTTACATCCAACAACAAAACACCTCAATCGCTTATGACATTCTTGTCTACAGCTGCTCCGGCGTGGAAACAATGGCGGACTGTACAGCTCACTCAGGGCGGGTCTACGCTAAAACTACAGTGTCAGTCAACAGTCGTGGGCGGGGCTTGTGCAAAAGTACGTCACATTGCTCCGAATCTGAGAACGGCTTGTTCTGAGACAGTGCTTATGATTTATGGGGATTTTTAAAAAAGCACTAGGTGGATTTTTATCATTATAGGGTGGTTGTGTACACACACTGCCAACTCACTTTTATGTTCAAATAACATAAAACAGTTCACGCCATCTAAAAGTGAATTTTGCATAAAATATGCCCTTTAAGAAAGCTAACTGTCAATCCCTCACTGAGCAATGAATAATTTTAGCTCTTTACTTCCATTCTTTTAATTGTCCTATTTTTACATAAATAACAAAGTTTTGTGTGAACAGAGCATGGAATGCCCATTTATAAAAATACTTCCCAAAATTACAGTACACATATTCTCTTTTTTAAACATTACTGAGTTCAAAGGTATCCTGCTGAACAGACATGACCCATATAATTGTATTTCCATACACCAGCACTATAAATATAGCGGTTTTAAGGGTTGACTCAGCGGTTTTGAGGGAAGAGTGAACACTTCTGGTTTTACACTTTTATGTCATAGCCAGATTGGTGTCACTCATCTTTATCTGTCAGCATGCTGATTTACCGCAATTTGTTTGACATTGTCTCAGTGGCGCCTTCGGCAATGACAGCTATGCCCTCGATCCCTGCCGCTGTACTTAATATCTCCTCTCTCACCTCTTGTCTTTTCACACCACAATTAGACAACAAAAGACAAAATGGCTGTTAAATTGTTTGCCGACAGCCTGTTGTTCATGGTTCCCGTGCTGTAGATTTTCTGTCCCATGGCTGCATAGTCATGCAATCCAGAAGCCATCTGGTTAGGGCATGTGTTATATAGGGATGTTGGGATGCTGTTTTAGTGAGTTTGAAATGACTACCTTTGAAGAAGGGCTAAATAAGTGGTTTTGCAGACCCAAACTACATGCTTGATTATGGTATGCATAGCTGACCAGGTGTGAGGGCAGCATACTTGAACATTTGGATGGCGCTCTAACATATGGAGGAGCTTATAAACATATACAGTACTTTCTTGCAATAACCAAATGAGCCTTAAAAAGTTTAGAACAGAAGTTACTTTGATCTGGAATGAATTATGATGGTTACATTTACTGGCTACCTTAAGCTTTGAGTTGAAGAAAGTGAGAGAAATGTATACAAGAAGAAGAGCGTGTCTGATTGCATCGTTTCCAAAGGCCATTTTGTGTTGCTGTTTAAAGATATTGCAGTTTTATGATATACCAGAAAACTCTAGATCAGAGCTGTTTGCCTCCAGCTATATAAAAAGTGTGTCACTGTAACGTTACGTCACTGTAAAAAGTGATCAGTTGGCTTAACTTAAAAAAGTGAGGAAACCCATTGTCTTAAAATTAAGTAAATTAACTTCCTGCGTAATTTAAAAAAAAAAAAAAGAAAAAGTTATGTGAAAAGTTCACATAACCTAATTTTTTCAATTACATGAAGTTTATTTATGAGTTTATTTATGAGTTTCCTGACTTAAGTTAAGTCAACAGATCTACAGATTTACAGTGTGTACAGTTTGCTTTGACTAATACAGAAAATACAGCCCATATTACTCTGTAAGTTATTGCAGCACGCCTATTTTATGTCACTGAAAGATATTTAAATGAATATATACACTATCATTCAAACGATAGAGGTCAGTAACAGTTTTTTTTTTTAAAGAAATTAATACTTTTATTCAGCAAAGCCAAAGACACATAAAATTGATCAAAAATAACAGTAAAAGTTTTTATAATGTTACAAAATATTTTTATTTAAAATAAATGCTTTCAATTTGTCATATAATATTCTAAACATGTCATGGTTTCCAAAAACATATTAAGCAGCACAACTTAATATTTCTTGAGCACTAAATCAACATATTAGAACGATTTTTGAAGGATCATGTGACACTTAAGACTGGAGTGATGGCTGCTGACAATTCGCATCACAAAAATTAATTACATTTTAAAATATATTAAAATAGAAAATAGTTATTTTTGAACAGCAGTGTGTTCATTTAAATGTTTTACAGATACTCTTTTTTAAATATGCAATATAATAATATTATGTGGGCTATAATAGTAAAATAATATGAAAATATGCCATATGTGTAATGAAAATACAAATCTTTATTATATGCTCATATGTGACCCTGGACCACAAAACCAGTCTTAAGTTGCACAGGTATATTTGTGGCAATAGCCAAAAAAACACTGTATGGGTCAAAATTATCGATTTTTCTTTTATGCCAAAAATCATTAGGATATTAAGTAAAGATCATGATCCATGAAGATATTTAGTAAATGTCCTACCTTAAATATATCAAATTTTTATTTTTTTAAGTGGATGCAGCTCAATCGCCAACAGAAATGGAACCCTTTAAAGGCGATTTTCTCAATATTTAGATTTTTTTGCATCCTCAGATTCCCGATTTCAAATAGTTGTATCTCGGCCAAATATTGTCCTATCCTAACAAACCATACATCAATGGAAAGCTTATTTATTCAGCTTTCAGGTGATGAAAATCTCAATTTTAAAAAATTGACACATAAGACTGCTTTTGTGGTCCAGGGTCACATATAACAATGTTTTAATAAACAAATAAATAATTTTTATTTTTTTATTTTTCTGGTAATATAAATGACACACCTAACTGTACTAAATATTTTTATGTTGTCAAGCAACGTGGTTCATTCACAGCTGTACGTATATTGACTTTGAACGTGATTTATCCAGTTTATCCAGGTTTTAGTTTTATAAACGCCATATAAAATAGAAGATATGTTTGTTGGAGATATTAATGTCACAGTTGACCTCAGTACCAAAAGACTAGCCCTACTCTCTCAGCTCTGGAGCATTAGAGCACATTGGCTCTTTGCCTGTCACTTTAAATGACTCCATGAAAACCAAAAGCCATTTAAAGCACAGTAGCAGGGGTAATTTGTTTTGACATGGCCTAATACCTCTCTTAAACTTGGCCAGGTTTGGGTTCAGCAGCCCCATTCAAGCCAGGCTAGGACAGAGTGGCCCTGTCTGCGTTCTTCCGTGAAAGGATTGTTTCTGGCATGTCTCAAAGAACTTGAGACAGAGATCAAGACCAGTCTGACATCCCTCTGGCCTGTCTATCTTCTGTCAGTTTTCTTGAAACTGTTACTGTGTTGATGTGGGCGTTTGGGGGAAGGGAATTTATCAAGTCCTGGTAGCCTTTCCCCAAGCCTGTGCTAACTGAACGCTAATTTTTCGATAAACCCTATTGGGTTTGGGGAAATCTTTATAAAATTGCTGTCTGACAAGATGATCTTACGAGGTCTCCTAATGTGGGTGGGAAGAGCAAAGGGTTTAGTAGTTTGAGGCAGGTCTTTGTCTACACTGTCAAAGTGTGAAGGAGGGAAAGTAAACTCGAGAAACCCTTCAAAATGAGTCACACTAATTGAATAGTAGTGGCTTAACTGTCTTTCCTCTCTCTTTCTCTCTTAGTAATGGCAGACAGATAAATATCTTAAAGCACACTCATCCAGGTTTTAACATGGTCCGTCACCCTGCTGAATGTGACAAAACAGGAATTCTGATGTCTTTCAAGAGTAAACCTGTACCTTCAAGTTGTTTTTCATTCTTAAAGGTGTAATGTGTGTGTGTATATATATATATATATATATATATATATATATATATATATATATATATATATATATATATATACTCTGTGTATATACTCGTCCTGGTAAAATGAGCCACAACGAGCACATTTTCAAAAATGAGTTGTTATTTTCACATTCTCTATTAAAAAACCTTCAAAATGATGTATGATTTGTTATCATACATCACCCCTTATTTCACCCCTTAAAATTCCTGGTAATAATACCAAATCGGGCACAAACCAAGTCAAAACCATTTATTTCCTATACATCTATAGGAAAAATATATATTTAACTTTTTTTCCATGATACCACAATTGTTTGATTAACATTTAATGAAAGATACTGTAGCTGTAGACAACTGCACGGATGTAAAATAATGTTACACATCATATGTTTTTCATGGAAAAAGGAAAGGTACTCCTCAAAACATAGAAAACTCCTCAAAACCCAGAAAACATATACATAAAGATACTTTTGTAATTTCACTTATTTTGCCTGTAGCTTGAAATTATCCTGTGGGCAGTCCGACTACTTTTGTCTGCACAGGTAACGTGATATACACACACTTTAATATGCACAGATAGCTATAAGTACCCCATTTATAAGTTGATTTTCTGACAGGTGTAGAAACTGTGGAGCTATCAAAACTTTGCTCTTTTCCAAGGGTTTTAAACTTTTTTCAGACCTTGGTAAGTAGAATTACCCCTGTGGCAATGGCTATAATGAGGTACGTATTTACATGATGCATTATGATGCTTACATTGCAAGAGCATTTCACTAACCATTACTGATATACAGTACACTGAGTCATATGTAGTTGTAGATTATATTTTATGAGGGACAAGGAAACATTTAAGTAAATCTTCAGCTTTGGTTAAGGTTAATGTAATATTGTGCTTTTGTATTTAAGATTTTTTCAGTAAAAAACAAAATAGTTGAGCTCTAACAATAATTGCCCCCCACAGTACCACCGTTGGCCCTCTAGGAGTGGTGGATCCTGTCAGACCTTTCCTCTGTTTGTTTGAGCATCTAAACCAGCCCACAACAACATTGATTTAGCCAATGGAGTAAGTTTGGGGCGGGACTAAATGTTTGTCTAAAAAAATGACAGATGGGGGAAATGTTTTGGAAAGTCTTAAAGTCTCTTAGTGTTAGATCTTTTCTATTGTGTTGTGATGGGGATCTGAGTGTAAAGGATTATCGGAACAAATTAAAAATGTAGGGCAGAAACTTGGTTCTATGCTTTGGTTGGTGATGAATTTTAAGATGTGGGCATTCAAAAGTGGAGGCAGATTAATTGGATCTAGCAGAGGCGGGGTTTAAGTGAACAACATGATTGGAGAAGTCCTGTATATGTCACCAGAGAAAAGTTTGGTGTTTTGAATGAACGGCCCAGTTATGTCATTTTGATTAAACATTATGAGGGTCAAAAAATATAAAAAAAATGAAACGGATGAATTGTTCGCAAAAAGATACATAACATGCATTTAGAATTTTTTCATTTCATGCTGACTTTAAGGTGCCGTCACATTTGCTGTTGTTCTGCGTATTTTCACATGCGAATTGCGACTACGTATTTCATAGGAATCCACACAATCTGTACTTTTGCGTGAGGGTTTAAACTGGTAATGCTAATTTTCTAAGTTTACCATCAGAAAGCTGCTTGGTTTAAAAAGTGACTTTGGTGTAAATGGTGCTTCATATATCACTACACTATTGTTTCCACTATTGACCTTTTTGTCTCCGAAATTTGTGACCACACATTTAGACTTTTTTTCTAATTATGTTTGGTGACACTAGTTGTCAGGAAATATACACCTAAACAGGGGTTAAGTGAATCCAGAAAAGCTTTATTAGGGATTACAGGGTGAACACAGGATGAACGGGTGAGTAGAAGTGCACAGTCTTGAATATGGAGAATGATGATGAGGGTAACAGTCTCTTTTGTCTTAAAGGAATGGGAAATGGTGAAGGGAACCTGATAGCACACACCTCAGTGGCTGGTCCAACTGGTAGATAACTTCAGGAACAGATGAGGAGAACTAGGAATACACACAGTGCAACACAGAGAACAGATAAGAGAGTCTTTCCTTGTTCAAGGCCAGACAGAGACTGAAGCTGACGTGTGTGTGCTTATGTAGGGAGCTGATGAGGTGATTAATATTCATAATAATTAAAATAATTAAAGATAATTAAAGAAACAGTTGTGGGTGATTGAGTGAGTGCAGGTGGGGACCACTAGGGATTCTGGGAATTGTAGTGCTGGAGACTGGGCTGTGACTGGGGATTGTGACACTAGTAGCACAGATATTACACTTCACCTTCACCTTCACCAAAATTGTATGTAAAATGATTTTATGACCTAGACCTTTTGCCCTTTTATTTACAGCATTTAGTGGAGCCATGCTGTATATAGAAATCAAGATATGCTGACCCTATTTAGTTACTGTGAGATGCTGAGTCAGTTTCTGATTCTGAGTGTGTGAGAATATACACATCCAGAAATTCTTCTTTTGCATCCCAAAAACAATTCCAGCCCACATGCATCTCACCTTTCAAAGACAGTGCACCACTTTAGTTATTAGTGCCATCTGTTGGCCAGTAGAGCTGCAGTCAGTCTGTGTGTCTGTTTATCTGTGTGGGTGTGTGTGTGCGCAAACCGCTTTCTAGCATTGCCCTCAGGGGCTTCAGCTTTTAAACATTATTCAAACTGTGTGCGAGTCATTCATAATAATAATGAACCGCACAGTTCACTTTAAAACCGGAGACATATTGCATGTTAAATGCGCATGCAAGTCATATAAAATGCACATATGGGTAGTTAGTATTGAGTCACAGAGCCATTGAGGTTCAGATGTTACATTGTTCACTCATAACCAAACCAACACCTGTCTAGCACGACTTCAAATGCTCTTCACAAGTGAATCAATGTGCCAGGCAGATGCTTTTGTCCCTGCAGACGCCGTGTTTCTGTTTCTTAGTAACATGATTGAATGTATCAAACATCAAATAATAGCAGAGCAGCAGCTGGTCTTTGGCATTGTGTGCCATGCAATAGCTCATAAACATTGCATTCTTTTAAAAACAATAAACTAAAGGCCAAAGGGACAAAAAAGAGTATCACTTTTCATAAGCAATGGTCAAACATCAGGTACGTGCAAAAAAACAGATCATGCCCACGGCGTAAAGAGAAAATAAAGCAGGCAGCAGTTAAAAGGAAGGTGTTGATACACTGTATCCGCTCGTGAACAATTCACCTGCCCGCGTCTCTCACCACTGCCTTTGAACGGACAGCGTGTCTTTTCTCCTTGCAAATTGACATGTCATCGCTTGACTGTATTGATCCAAACCTCAGGTGCAAAGTGTGGCAGCCCGCTGGACACCTTGCCACTTTTTTTGTCTTTCGTTTTTGCCCAGGAGAACACCGCTGCAGCATCTGTGATTCAAAAGTGGGCAAACAGTCTGTGATAGCTGCGGTTGTCTTAAAAGAAAAGACTAAACAAAAGTAATTTCAACTGTATCAAGCTCTCAGGTCTGTACAAACACAAGCTGAAGGGATCTGTAGGAGAGACCGTGCTTAGCATCCTCGCTGTGGTGTTGGCTGCTGACAGCTTCTGTTAAGGGTCTTTTGTGTGGACATGGACACTGAAGACAGGAGGGCTCAGTAACACACACAAAGAGGCAAACGGGCTGCCCGCAGCTGCCCAACAGCGCTGGTCTGCCTGGGTCAGTGGGAATCAAAGAGAACAGATAGCGGCCTTTAACCTGACAGGGGCCTTTTGATAATGAACTAAATCAAAACCAGAATGTGCTCAGAATGTAGATCGGTGAATGAAAATGCACAATGATCTGTTACACAGCTTTTTGTTTTAGCCATAGCTTTTATTTTTTGATAAATGTAATTTAAGTTTCGTTAATATTTTGTGATGTCATATTAATTCATTTGAATCCATTTTAGTTCAGTTTAAGCTGATTCTCAAATTCTCAACATTCTGTGGTTGGATTATTTGCATAACCTCTGTGTTTTTTATGAAAAATATTGTTTGTGCATTGTTAATATTTTATTACCCATTCACTCATAATAGTTTTGTCATATTTTTTAATTTTTATATAGTTTTCCAATTGCATTCAATTGCTGTTGTCTTGTTTTTGTTATCATTGTCAATATATCATATTCGGCTGGACATGCTTCATTTTCTACATACTAAGAAGCCTAAAGGAGAACTCCGGCGCAAAATGAACCTTTGGTCTAATAAAACATTGGTACCCAGTCAACCGTTCTCTGAGATTTTTTTTTCATGATAATCGAATGTAAAGAGTTTTATCTCTAAAAACTGTTTAGCGTATAACGCTAGTAATGGGGGCATTTAATAAGTAAAAAGAAATCGCTAGTTAATAATACCACTAACAAGGCTCAAAATAGCCCCACACGAACACAGTAACATAATGAGGGTCCCTACATGCAAAACAAAGCATTGAGAACTTTGTAAGTGTACAGACCGTTTAATAAGAAGATATTTTATAAAGACAGTCCACTTCGTGTATACAGACAGGAGCCATCTTTGGAAAACAGTCTCGACTAGTCAAACCACGAACGCCATTCATACAGTTTAGAAGTTCACTGAACTTCATACAGTTCAGCTCACTTAGCATGTCGTTCGTGGTTTGACTAGTCGAGACTGTTTTCCAAAGATGGCTCCTGTCCGTATACACGAAGTGGACTGTCTTTATAAAATATCTTCTTATTAAACGGTCTGTACACTTACAAAGTTCTCAATGCTTTGTTTTGCATGTAGGGACCCTCATTATGTTACTGTGTTCGTGTGGGGCTATTTTGAGCCTTGTTAGTGGTATTATTAACTAGCGATTTCTTTTTACTTATTAAATGCCCCCATTACTAGCGTTATACGCTAAACAGTTTTTAGAGATAAAACTCTTTACATTTGATTATCATGAAAACAAATCTTAGAGAACGGTTGACTAGGTACCAATGTTTTATTAGACCAAAGGTTCATTTTGCGCCGGAGTTCTCCTTAAGAAGTGATTTGTATATTGAAAAGAAAAGAAAAAATAATAGAAAGGAAGACTGAATTCTTCATCCAATAGGTTAGAGTTGCACGATTCTGGATAAATTGAGAATCATGATTTTTTGGTTTAAAATAGACATCAGGATTCTCCTACAATTCTGAATAGACCACACATAAAACACGTAATTTACTAGAGGTTTTGACAAAATGTTAATTGCTGCAGTCTATTTAAAAAATATTCAGTTAATTTTGATTCAATAATGACATCACTTGTTTCATTATGAATCAGCGTTTTTGGACAAATCTCTTGAATGAATGATTCAATGAAACATTTTTTTAAGCCACTTGTCGCCACCTACAGGTGTAACGATTTAATTGACACAGTCTTTTTTTTGAAGCGTCAAGCTGCTTTTAAAAGGTGATTTACTCTATTTTGATCACTACCGTAGATATCAGTGCTTACATCCAAACTATAAACTTTTATCCCAGTACATCTGTGATCATTTGAATTGTTGTAATACAGAATCAATGATAGCCTACTGAGGGGTTGAAAAGACTGTTTGTAAAGCAGTTTCATACCAAAACATGACAACTGCACTCTCTGTGTCAGCAGCAGCCGCAACGCAGATTTGAATGTTCACTGTGATCGTACTTGTTAAAGGTTTAATAGACATACCCAATGTCATCGATGTCATTTAGGAATAAGGTTGCTTGGGTGTTTGAATTGAGATCACGATCTTTCAACGTTTAATCATGCAGCTCTACCATGAGTGCACATCACTTTAAACATATTTAGCTTAAAAGTTTATTTATGACTGAATCATTACTAAAGTGCACCTTAACAAAACCTATGTTACATTTAAATTCTATGAAACATCTTACTTTTTGAAATATAGAAATGTGTAATTGTTTCAGAAAGAGTCAGCTGATAACCTAATATATAGTCCCATATTCTGCCGTTTTTTTTTTTACTCAATCACATATGCCCCATTTGTTTATTTAGTTTTATTTTCAATAAATAAGTGACTTTTTAAGCTATCTGAAATGTAATATCTCTATGGGCCCAAACACTCTTACTTTGAGCTCCCAATATAAGGGATTTTGGAGACGATTAAAACGTTCATAAAAATGAGAAGGTCATTAAGGTCGAAGAGACAGAAAGCGCATTTATTCTCGGTGGAAGTCCGGCGTGGTGGGGATGACAGATGCCGGCAGCTGATTGGCCTGTTCCTGCTCGGATGGGACTCTCTGTCAACAGGTCCCAATTAGGCCAATCAGAATGGAAGGAAGTAGCTCAGATGGGTCACTTTGTTAGTAGCTCTGTTTGTGAAGCTGAGATGAAAAACAAAACACAATCGCTTGTTCTTTCTTGCCTCCATGTGACCCGTTACTGATTCGGTGGAGGCAAACTGACAAGGGATTTTGTCTTGTTTTGACCTTTGTGTTTCTGACGTACGTTAAAGCCATTGAGCCATTGTTGTTGCTTTTAATGCTGTCGATGATATAAATATTGCCCTGCATTGCATCTGTGAATATGAATAGAGGGTAATGGGTGAGACAATATCCTGCTTTAAATGTGTCATCACTACCCATTCAGCGAGCATACGCAATCTGACTCCAGACAATAATGGGTGGAATTAATCCTTTTGTAGTTTTGCTGCCTGAAATTATACTAAGCGTGGTAGTATAAAAAAGTTAGACCGCAAGATTCCGTCAATTGAACCATTTTTAGTGCGTATTTCCATGCTTTGAAATGTTAATATGTTCACAATGCATTATTATCCTTGTTAAATTCGGTTTAAAGCTCAGTATAGGTAAGATTTCATTTAAAAAGCAATACTATTCATATTTTTTTCCACGTGTAAAATAATAATAATGGGGGGAAACATGACTAAGTGCACCAAGAGACAAAACAAAGAAAATTCTTTGACCAATTACTCACCCTCATGTTGTGTTCAATTAAGCATTTTTTTCTTCTGTAGAACACAAAAAATAATAAATATCATCTTTTGTGTTCTGCAGAAGAAAGAAAGGACATGGTAATCCTGGCACTGGGGAAAAAAACGTCTTAATTCTTCAAACATACAATACATATAGAGTTACACTTTATTTTAAGGTGACGTAGTTGTACTTACTCGCATAAGTACTGATTAATATTAATTAACTACATGTACATATGGTTAGGGTTAGGGTTTGGTTTAGGTTTAGTTACAAGTAATTATGCGTAATTGACTGTTATTACTATATTAAGTAAATGTAGTTACATGTATCTATGTCACCTTAAAATAAAGTGTTAACAAAATAAAGTGTTACCAAATATAAAAATGCATAACTGTTTCATCTTTGTAGAAAAAAAAGCAGTAATGATGGATAAAATATATATTTTGTCAATTTAATATTTTTAAGTGCATATTTTTACGCTTTAAAGGTCAATATTGTCACAGTGCATGATTATACTTAATACATTCTAGGAATCTAGGAACGGGAGCTGTAAACACATTTGAAGTCACTTGTTGGAAAATGTACAATTGTATCAGAGGACACATCTGCTCTTTATGTAGAGACGTACACAATTCATAGTCACATTTAAATTGACAAAACATTTATTTCAACCCATATTTCAACCTTGAAACAGTTTTCAGATGGCGTGAGGGTCAGACAGGGAAACATTCTGCAATCCAAACCGTCGTTCTGTGATGTGGGGTGTATTTTGAGGCTGTCTGGCCTTTAAAAAGAACAAGCAATATTTTTGTTAAGCTCCTAGTGGAGCATGATGTTGTGAATGGCTTCGAGGGCAGACAGATGCCTGCCTCCCATAGCAAGACCCGGGGCCCGAAGCCAACGGAACCCCTCGGACCGGGCCAAAGACCCTGCTCATAAACCAGAACCCCTTTAACACTTTATGCAGTTGTGTTTCATTTAAAGACGCTTTGCAAAAAGAACATTCTTTAATTTAGACTTTCAGTTTTACACATCCAAAATTCAGCTGTATTACTTAGTGGCTCCTACATCAGCAGTACATACTGTTGTTATATTTTCACCATTCATCTTGTGCAAGTTTATTGCTGCTTTAAGTCTTTTGTGCTGCAAATGCAGCAAATTCATTTAGTTTTTGGCCTTTAAGCAAGTACAGACCGGGAGAGCTGTTCTCCGTCCACTGTTGACATAAAGTTCAGCACACTCTCTGTAGAGTGAAACAGAATAGAGGATTTCCCTGCGGCCCCTGCTTCTTTTCCCAGGCTCATTAATCATAAACCCTGCGGGGACCAATCACGCAGCACCCTGCTCAGCCGAGACTCCCTGTCAGCCCCTCTTCTTGTGTCCACACAGGGTTCCAGGAGCCAATAGGGTTCTGCAGCCATTAGACTGTAAAGAACATTGCATCTCGACGAGGGAAAAAATTATGAGCTCCTTTGTCAACAATATTAATTACCAGCGGCCTGAGCATAAGGGTCGTGTCCATAAAGATTTCCGAAACATTAAACCTGAGGCATCTTTTGTTACGAGCAGAACACTCTGGGTGGTGTTACACAACCAAAGAGAAACATATACGATGCCTCTGAGACTCGCCTGAAGCAGCCTGCTTAACTGATTGTATATGGCACTTCCTTTGGGGAGTCAACTGAGAGGTTTCTATGTGGACTCCTGCAGAAGTGCTAACTATGGAAAGATTATCACCCGGGCCCTTGGCATCCTCTTTCGAAGATGTTTTTGTCTTGTGATTTGGACTGAGGATAGTAGAAATGAAAGATCACATTGGAAGTACATTACAGCTCATGCAATCTAAACCGACATGCCAAGCATCTCAGAGTTTTTTCTCAATAGTCATTTGGGCTTTTTTGTTTTGTTTCGAGGAAATACTGAATTGCTTCAGAGTCAGACAGTCTAAGTCACACTCTAAATGCCTGTTCACACTATGTTTGATATGACTAAATGACACAAAAGTAAAAATAATTGAAGCTTTTTTTCTTATGGCATCTTATGCGGAATTTGTGTCCTCTGAAAACCTTTGGATGCTCATAGAAACCCATTTCTACACTGAAAAAAATAAAAAAATAAATAGTGTAGGATTTCCTACACCAAACAATTTTCATCCAGAAATTATAGTAAATTTCCTAAATGTACAAAGAAACGGAAAGTAACAAAAAATAATAATACAATGGGTAATAATGCTGCATTGGCAAAATGTTACATTCATTGAGCTTATTTATCCGTTTTTTAATGACTTGCAAAATTAAACGTTTGGCTTTCTGTGATGTACCTGTATACATCGTTGTTACAAATTGCACATTTGTACTTCAAAAAGTTGTTAATACGTAAATAATGTATGCTTTAATACTTCAATATTGGATGCTTCAGTGTGTATGAAAACGTGAGTAAATGTACGTGTGGTTGCGTTGCAGCATAATATATATATTAGAATATATTTAATTTTCATAAAAAAACACTTTCACAATGAAAAGAAGTGCTGTTTTGCCATGTGGAATTGCACTAATGCATTTTCTCATCGTGGGTTTAGATATATTGCTGTATTGGTCACACATTAAATTAGGGTCCAATTCTCGCTATTAACTACGACTTTTGCCTCAATAAACTTCTAATTACTGCTTAATAATAGTTAGTAAGGTAAGATATATATATATATATATATATATATATATATATATATATATTAGTGCTGGGCCGTTATCGGCGTTAACGTGCTGCGTTAACGTGAGACTCTTATCGGGCGATAAAAAAAAATATCGCCGTTAATCAAAGTTGTTTTAGGATCATAAATAGCTTTTTCGAATATCGTTATATTTTCGCGCAATTCTAATGTGTAGTAGGCTATGACGCCGCGCCTACTGTCACAGATCGCGCAGTAGGGTATTTTCCTGTCAGGGACACAAGGTGTACTTTTACTTTGTTACGTTGGGCGACGTTCCTCTCGTTACTTTATTTTAATGCAATACGTTGTTAAATGAGTTTATTCCAAGCGCGCTGTGTCCTTTGTATGGGCATGAGCGATGCTCATTTACAAATGAATCAGTCTTTTGAGTCGATTCTGTTCACAGACTTCATCAAACAAGTTGTCAGATCGTCTAAATCGGTTCGCGAATCAGTTGATCTGTTCAGTTCCTCGCGCACTGAATCGTCTGAAGCGCTTTCAATTCACACTCGGAGTCGAAACAGGAAGATTTAAGAGCATCACGAGCGTTGGATGAAGTGGCCGATCTACAGTAGTCCAGTGAATGCAAATCTGCAAATGCATCATGTTTTTGCCAGCGATGAAGATCTTTATTAGTTGAACATCTTCGTAAGCTGTCTGTGAATGAATGATTCCACAGGACGATACATTCGATTTCATTTCATTCAGGTAATACATTGTGTGTGTATTGCGCGTGTATTGCGCAGTGGCATAATCACACGAATAGTTTACATTGATTGAAACTAATTTGTTTAAAAAATGAGGCTATTGCAGTAACAAGGCAGGTTCACATAAAATTCTTATGACATATGATGACATTATTTTTTGATCTAACGAGCATTGGCGATGCAAAAACGGACTGTCGTGCGTAGCCTATTGTTTTTTTTTCTTCTTCCAATTAGCCTACTATGTTTAAAAAAAGGACGAAAACACGTTACTTGTTCAATTAATAAAAAGTTTGTTTGATGACAAATCGCTAAAGATGAAATTGGCCTCCCTTTCTGTCATTGCGTTTTTTTTTTGTTTTTTTTTTTTACGATATTCGACTTTTGCTCCTCGATTGTCGAATGGCATTTTTGGCAGAAATGCACATCCCTACGCGAGGCAAACTATTCTCAAAGACTTACTTTTAGTCATTATTTGGGTAGCACACATATTCTGAATGCCTTCGGGAAAAATTCAAATGAGCCATTTTAATCTAGATTAATCTAGATTAATTTCAATATTAATCTAGATTAATCTAGATTAAAAAAATTAATCTATGCCCACCTCTAATATATATATATATATATATATATATATATATATATATATATTAAAGATGGATTGCTTTGTTTTAAATCATTGTGGACTTTTTATGACAAACGTGCGGACTTGGTATGTGACTAGGCCTTAAAGGTGAAATGCAGCCCTTTGAGTGTGTGTATACTATATGTGTGTATTGTCTTGTAAATATGTGTCTTCGCTTAGGGGGATTGGTGGGGGAAATGTTCAATCCTGATCCTGAATTCCACAATTAAAGTGATTGAGTCAATTTTAAAAGTCCTTTGATGATGGGGACAGGGCATCAAACCAAATGCTCTCTGTAAAAAAAAAACTCTCAGAGACCAAACAGTGGCTCTGCCAATCAAACACACTTTAAGTCGATGACATTAGACAGATGGAATCACTTTCAGAGCGGTGCCTGTAGCCGTCTGTCTTTTGCCTGGAAATAACATGGATGCAGGTCATGTGAAGTTCCTTTGCAGTTAGGAATAATTATTAAAACATCTTCTCTAGAGTTTAAGCAAGAGTGTTTCTTCCAGCCCTCTTTAACGGAGCACGGAGGTGTGATTGACATCAGGACTGATGCTAATAGTTCCCAGCGCTCAGCTGAAGCATGACACAATATGTTTATACTGCACAACCAGTGAACCCACCAGCACTGCTCGTCACACACACATATACAACACAACGCATGCCGTTTCTGTGATACATGAATACAATACTTGCTTGCCGTTCTCACTTACAAATACACGGACAAGCGTACATGGTGCATTGGCGATATTCGTAACTAAATAAATGAGATCCCTCGGGCACTTTATCCCAATGATTTATGGTTAGACAAGAACGGTTGAGACAAAGAGTTATGGCCTGTGAATTGCTTGTTTTGGCCGTTCAATAAAAAGCATCTCCTTGTCGGCTACATCAATATGCTGGATTCAAGCTCTGCAAAAAATGACTTCGTAAGAAGTTTTTAATTAGTGTTTTTATTATCTACAAATCCTTGAACAAGATGAATTTACTTAAGAAAAAATACTGCATAAGATAATAAAACATGTTTTAAGTGGGACTTTCTTGCTGTATTTGTTTCAGTTGTTTCAAATAAACAAGTTAAAAACAAGAGAAAAATAGTTATACTCAAGATAAAATCTATGAAATCAACTCTTAATATGTCATTCAGTGTTAGACTGTACATAAATCTGGTTATATATATATATATTCTTTTTTTGGTATATTTGATTTGTTTTTACTAGCACATATATATTTATATATGACCTATTTAGAAGATTATATGTATGTCTAAGTGTATTTATGAGGGTGTGTGCGCATGTATATATATGAATGGGGTGTATGTGTACATTGGATACAACGCTAGGAAAATCAGCTGCTCTCCATATGGGTGGCCTTTTCCCTTAACCCTCCACCCTCCATCTTCTCCAGAGGTCCCCCAGGAGACTCAGAAACTCATGCAGTTTCAACTTGTCCAAAAATAAGCTAAAGAAATGCCATAGGCCACCTCCTCTAGTGTCCAACCGGTCTCATTATAAACAAGCAAACGTCTGTAGTGTCAAATGTAGATTTATTTGCTGAGAGATTGGCTGTCACCCTGTTAAAAAGATCAGCGTATACTAGTATGAAATACTGGTTGGGTTATGCTGGTTAGCGTTGGTTTGGCTGATGGATCATCGTAGCTTCTGTTCAGCAGCAAACCTTACCTTAAAGCTTGACAAAGGAAGCCAGGTGGGACACCCGAATTCCAATATCCCATGATGGGAACCAGCATGCATTATGTTCCATATGCTGTTGGCCACCTAAACTAAACTCTTTCTCTTTGTTCACACTGATAGTTTTTTTTTTTTTTTTTTTTTGCTGCTTGTTCAATTAACTTGAAGAGATAGTTCACCCAGAAATGAAAATTAGCCCATGATTTACTCACCGTCAAGTCATCCTGTATGGTAAATGACATTCTTCTTTCAGACAAATACAATCGGAGTTATATTAAAAAATGTCCTGGCTCTTCCAAGCTTTATAATGCTGTCAATGGTTGTTTCTGTCTTGAAGTCCATAAAAGTGCATCTATCCATCATAAGAGTGCTCGGCTCACACGGCTCCGGAGGGTTAATAAAGGCCTTCTGAAGCAAAGCGATGAGTTTGTGTAAAACTTTATAAAGTAAAATAACTTCGGCAGAATAAGTTGCGTAATACGTTGCTTAAGTTATGTCATAAGTTGTGTAAGTTGCGCTATAGGCGCAAGTAGACTGCGTATGTCTGTTTGGCCGGAAGCTAGAATTTTACTTTGTAAAATGTAAAATATTAATATTTTTCTTACACAAATGCATTGCTTCACTTCAGAAGGCCTTTATTAACCCCCCGGAGCCGTGTGGAGCACTTTTATCATGGATACTGTAGATGTACTTTTATGGACTTCAAAACAGAAGCAACCATTCACTGCCATTATAAAGCTTGGAAGAGCCAGGACATTTTTTTATATAACTCTGAATTAATTTATTTGTCTGAAAGAAAAATGTCATATACCATATAGGATGACTTGAGGGTGAGTAAATCATGGGATAATTTACATTTTTGGTTGAACAGTTTTGTGATCTTTTTGTTGCAACTTTATTTCATTGTGTTCAGTCCACTTAAACCCCTTTTGTGTCAGGACTACTTGAATCCTTTTGTTGGCATTGACTGAAACTGGAAGGGTATATGTAGTTCCCATCATGCTTTGCTTGGGACTGAATGGGGAAATATTGTAGCAAATATTAACACTAAATGTTAGCAAGTTAAGAAAAAGGGGGCCTTTTTAGAATTTTAATATCTATTTCTGTGGGTTTTTAGAGCAATTTTTGTTTTGATGTGTTACCATTATTGGGAAAAGCAGAGCTTTTGCTTAGGATGAGGACTGATCAATGAAGAATGAAGAATTAATAAGTAATAGCGCTCAGTTGAATTAGGTAGTTCACTAGCTAATAGAGATGCACCGATTACAATTTTCTAGGCCGATTTCGATTTCCGATTTTTCTTGAGTTTGACCTGCCGATACCGATTTTAGCCGATTCCGATTTCCTTTTTTTAAACCACTTTACAGCACACACAAATATTTATTTTCTACCTTCTCTTTAATAGAACATTTTGCATAGAACATTTTTTAAACAGATAATCGCTATAAAATAGAACTAGCCTATATAAATGACTCCTGGTGTGGGAAATTCACACACATCTAAAGTGCAGTGTTATGGAAGAACCATTTCTTTCTTTTCACATCCAATACCCAACAAATTTTTTTTATATATATATTTAGCAAACTAAACTTCTGTATGAAAAGAGGTAATGGCAATTAAATAATATATAAATAACATATAAAAATAAAATAAATATACCCTTGCAGTACAAGATATTTCTCAACACACACACACACACACACACAGGCCTATTGCAATCACTTGTACATCAATGGCAAGTTATATTTCTCAAACAGTTCTTCTCTCATCTGACACATGTCCAGCCAGGCTAAACAGGACAAGTGGAGCAAGTGCAGGAAAAGAATTGTGAAATAATAAAAACAGGTTTGAATAGGTACATTTTCTATAAATATTTTTGAGTCTTAATTTTCTTTTCTGACATAGCCTAGGCTACTTCAGTTCTTGTTAAAACAATATTTATTTTGTCCATCAAAAGTGTGCTTTCACTTTAATTGAGTGCAGCAAAAATAGACTCTGCGCCGAAACGCGTGCTTCACCGTTGCTCACGCGACTCTCCAGCTCGACGCTCACGCGCTTCTCCTGCTTCCGCTCCCGGTGTGAATGCACTCATTGATTAACATGCATGTCGAAGAAAAAAAAAACGCGCTGCTCCCGCTTGCGGTGTGAAACGGCCGTAATTCACGAGGTTTCCTCGTATGTGCGTTCCGTGTGCACGTGTGATGCTGATGTTGCGCGATGTTAATTATGCGGCGCCCGAGTGCATTTGACCGGCATAAAATCGGATTATGTCAGACTGACCGGCCGGTCGCCGGTCATGGCCGATCACGTGAAAATCGGCCGATTCCGGTGACCAGCCGATCAATCGGTGCATCTCTACTAGCTAATCAATAACTAGTTAATCAATAACTAGTTAGGGGAGAGCGGGGCACAACCTAACACATTTTGGTTTTGGCTCAATTATTTAAAAAATAATTAAGTTAGATTCATCTTTTTTTTACACAAGCAACATACACATCTCTGCTACATATGAACACTTAAAGTTTTTTTCTAGGAGCTTCCATTTCCGTACAGTTGCACTGAAAGTGACAGAAGTGCAAATGTTACAACCTACCCCATATGTGGGGTTAATTGTAACAGACAGAGGGGTTAGTTGTAACACTTAATTAAAACATAATTCAGTACTATTTTATCTGTATAGTTTGATATTGTTTGTGCATATGTATAGATAGATATCCATACATCCATCCTTCATCCAATCATCCTTCTATTATGGATCAATATCATGGATAGAGACATAGAAAAGGGCTGCACAGTTTTGCAAGCAATACATAAATAAATAAATAAAATCATCAAATATTGTAATTGCAATTGAATTACATTTATGTGTGGCAGCTGCATGTAAAATTATTATTATTGATAATAATAACAGTAATAATAATAAAAACTTAAAACATTTTAATAAAAAAATTAAAGGGTTTATTGCATTAAAACCAGGCTATATTTAAAAAAAAAAGAAACAAGTGATCAATGCATAGTAAACTAAATAAAAAAAAATAAAAAATTCCAACATTGTTTGTGAAAGTCCAACAAAGTTAAATATATAAATAAATACTCAAACCTAGAAGTTGTGTGGCTCCCTGTTTTCATTTGATTATCATTGTACACTTGGCGGCTTGTTTGTAACACTGTGCTACATCTAACCCCGCTGTGTAAAACATATTTTAAGCCTAGCTAACAGTTGCTAGGAGTTGCTGACATGTTTCAAAACGGTGCTATGTTTTAGCCAACAAGACAGTTATTAAGGCAATATAAAGTTAGATTTGGTGACGTACACACCCAACTCAGAAACCGAAAAAAACCTATGATGAAAAAATTTACTTGCATGGTGTCAAAACACTCTTTGTCCAGCATCTTCATGAAATCTTATCAATACTTTCCGCAAATTCGCGGGAGACCGTCTTCTGGCAGCGAGAGAAAAAGAGTGGAAACACAACCGGCTTGATCCTGACTAACTATGTAAAAGGTCCGTGTTACATTTAACCCCGCGTTAGGTTGTGCCCCGCGCTCCCCTAGTTACTAGAGTGTTAATATTGCATTACTCATTTGTTCCTGTGCAGTTATTCATTAATGATGGAACGGTGTTCTAAAGTGTTACTTAATTGAATAATTAAAAAAGTAGCAAATGAAATAATTATTTATAGCATGATGGGGGCTCATGTAAACATTGAATCTCAAATCCAAATCTAACATCTAGCTAGTTAATTTATGCCTGTACATGTGTACATTTGCATGCATCTTGGGTAAATGTATCTTGTTTTAAAGACTTTTTAGATATTTTAATGGGAAGATTTTAAAAGTTGTGTGATGTAATCCGTATTTAAGATAAACCAGTCATTCTATATTTTTATCAACAGAATAATGGAACAGAATCAACAATGTTGTTCAGAATGATGTTCCAGTTGTCATATTAGCAATAGCAACCAAAGACCACCAACACAGTTGCGCCAAGTATACTTATTGTCATGACTGATAGGGTGACAATTAAAGATCATCTTCACGTTTTTCCCCCAGAGCCAACTGTGAACTCTGATGGACGAGGTCTCCTGTGTATCCAGTTTCACTGCAAATAGCTATAGAGATGCACTAAATTCATCTCCTGTAATCTTGAACATCAATATCCCGCCGAATAGTCGTCTAGTGCATACTGATAGCATGTTTCAGTTCGTCCGTGTTTATTATAGATTTAATGAGGGATGGATATGTGGTCCGTCCCATACATTTCTTGGGTGGCGTTAATTCCAAGGTCGTGAAATCCAGCATGGCTTTTCCTCAGTTAGCCTTCATTAGATCCAATTATACTTCAGCTGCCTGTGCACTTTAGTTAGTTGCTGCCAAATGGCGTATAGTTGGCCTGGCCTTTCCCTGGCCCTGTGTTATGAAAGTGGAGAGGCTTTTGAGTGGACAGCAGGTGGTCCGAGATCCCTCTCTTTCTCTTGCCCAGGCCACGTTCCCACACTGGCATCTCATCAGCTGCAAAACAAGTTTGTCAAGCCCTCCTGTCAGTGAGATGAGTGGCAGTTCAAACAAAGCGCTAAAGGAAGTTGGTAATGCTTAAAGCAAGATGCATGATGTCACTTAAAAGTCTTTGAAAAGTTGGATGAACTGCAGGTTTCTCTATAAGGTCACGTGATACGGCGTAAGGAAGCTTTCTTGGCTGTCGGTCCCCCGTCATGGCGCTCAACGTGGCATTGAAGGGAAATTAGCACCAGCTGTGTGACTGACGGGCAGAGCGACCTACAGGAGCTAGGGCAGCACTGTAAAATCTGGGTTGTCCACTGACTAGACTGTACAAAGTTCTCTCTTGGGTCCGGCCAGGTGTAAAGGATCAGTGCAACACTGCGGTGCCTGGACAGTATTTCATGCTGTGAGAAACATGTTAGAGAGGATGAGATCCAGAAAGGAGGAAACACAAGGCCAAACACACTGCTGTTCCTCTTTATATTCGTGCTCAGAAGTTTGTGAATTGCAAGGTATTTTAAGCAACAGGTTTTATTAAGTTCACTCCAACACATAACACGCTGATGGCCTATATTGCAATTAAAAGTCAGCAATCAATTTTTTATGTTAACAGTGTAAATACAAATAGACTATTAGCAATGTGAAGTACGTTATGTCAAATTTGTAAAGCATTATCAAAAAGAAAAAAATTGTAAATGCAAATGTTTATGGTACTTTAAAATTAAAATACTTTACTTTACTTTAATTCAGCAAGGATGTATTAAATTTCTCAAAAGTGACAGTAAAGATCTTTACATTGTCATAAAAGATTCTATTTCAAATAAATGCTGTTCTTTTGAACATTTTGTTAATCAAAATTTTAAAAAAGAGTTTCACGGTGTCAACAAGAATATGAAGCAGCACAACTTAAACATTGATTATAATAAGATTTTTTTTTGAGAGAGAGAATCATGTGACATTGAAGACTGGAGTAAAGATGCTGAAAATTAAGCTTTGCCATCACAGGAATAAATTGTTTAAAATTGTAATAATATTTTACAATATTACAGTTTTTACTGTATTTTTGATCAAATAAATTCACCCTTGGTGAGCATAAGAGACTTCTTAAAAAGAGAGAAAACCGTTTGAACAGTAGTGTAAAATGGATGGTCCTCACAAAACTGACATTTCTGTTGTCCTTTATTCATCTTCATTTTGTTCCAAACCCATATGATATGCTAGCCTGGGAAAACCCAGACAACTTCCGGCAAATTTAGATTTGCTCTGAAAGTTAGTCTGTCAAAGAGCTCATTCAAGCCCATTTCCAATCCGTCGAAATCGAGGTACCAATCAGAAACGTTGGGGCGGGCTTTACACGATGACGACAGCGCTGGGATTTTGAAGCAGATTTTGTAGCCTACATTACAAAGATGGATGCCGCCGTCGAACATAACTCGTTCGAATCAGCTATCGCGTCTGTTTTAAGCGATTTGAACTTTGAACTGTAGTGGCAATTTTAATGATATTCATTGATCTTTAGTCAAATGTAGATGATTCAAAGAATGTCACATGTGTGTCTCTCACTTGTAGTGAGAGGATTCTGTTTATGTACCTGGGGAGGCAGAAGAGGGAGACACTCCAGAGAACAGACGAACAAGGACCTCTGACCTAGATGTCAGAAGGCCATTTGGTGCAGGGGAGCTTAGTGGGCCAACTAGTGACGTCTATGGAAAACTACTGGGAGGAAGGCTCTGGGGGGAAGAAAGGCCTTGAAACTAAGATAAAAGCTAGTTCAGTCTGTCTGGGGGGTTGTCACTCTTCTGCACAGGGTAACAACTGTGTATTAGACTGCTCCTATTCTTGCAAGAATAAATACTTCTATTTTATATAATTTGACTCTGGGTGTCTCTTACGCAGTGATGTTTGTTTGAGAATTTTTGCCACAACAGTTTTGGTGTCAGAAGTGATATTCCTTGAACGTGTTCCCTGGACCTGAGATCGGACGGTGTTTGGCCACCTGGACTAAGTAAGTTCCAGCTCTACCTCGTAAACTTGAGAGAGAGGGGCCGACCGATATCAGGGCCGGGAGAATCGACCACTGGAATCTAAAGAACCCGCAAGTGGCACGGAACAACATCTCTGGGTAAGCAAAGCAAATTCAGTTTAATAGAGGAGAAGAGAGAAATTGAACCATATTGGCTGAGGGCTGTCTCTGTGGTGCGTAATCTGGATTTTAACTGAGATCTATAGATAGATCAAGAAGGTTTTAAACAGATACGAGAGAAAATTATCTGATATGAACTGGGATTTGTAGCGGATCAAGAGGTTTCAAACAGATACGAAAGTATCTGAGATTAACTGAGATTTGTAGCGGATCAAGAAGTTTGCAAACAGATAGGTAACCTGAAAATCAGTTGTTCCACCACGGAGCAAATGGTTTTTTAGGTGCTGAAGCTAGTTAGGGGGAGCCAGAAAAGATTTTTTTTGGTAAACCTTAATTAGGAGGGCACTAACGAGTGCAACCCGACCGATTTGGGTTAAAAGAAAAAATCGGGTCTGTAACGGGGACGCCTGACAGATAAAGAGAACGCGCGGTGAGAAATCCACAGAGAACAGAGAGAAAAGCAGCCAGTATGGGGAAGTCTCAGAGCAAGCTTGCGAAATTTGGTACACCGGTGTTTTGTCAAATGAGGTATTGAGCGCCACAACATTAAAGATGGTGCGGGAATCAGTTGAACAGAGCAGTGAGAAACAAAAGTTGTGTCTGTGTTCAACATGTGTGTAAAAAAAATGTGAACAGATAATGGATTGTTGGCTTGAAGATAAAATGTCAAACTGCCAGGAGAAATAATGTTTTTTTTTACTTCTTCATCCAGTAAATGGATGCATGACATTAGATGTCTATAGAACTTAAATTTATATGACAAGGATTGTAGCAAGAAGCAATAAGGCTGTCTGTGTGAAATAGAGGGAACTGTAAGTGAGACTTGGTGGAAGAGGGAAGTGAAAAAACAAAAAGGTTGGTGTGTGAGATATGTGTGTGTGGGGATTGTTCAAACAATCATGTACTGGTTAGATAATGAAGGAACTGGCATGTTTGAGAAAAGAAAGGAGAGGATAATGAGGGAACTGGCATGTAGGGAAAAGAAAGGAGAAATATAGTAGAAAACTATATGTGATGAAAATAGACATGGTCTGACAGAATTTATGGAAGTCAAATTAACTGTTTAAATGGTGAAATGAAAAGTCAGTTTTAGAATAAAATAAGGCATTGTATGATTGACAGGGATTAACATGATATGAAGAATGTTTTAAGCAGAATGGGGAACAATTCTAGATTTTGATAAAAAAATGATTGAAATGATGATATATCTGCTTTATTTTATTAATGTTAAGAAAATAAGGGTATTGAAGCAAGTAGCTATAATGGTTGTCTGTGTAATTTACGGACTGAGTAATATAATCTGTTTTGGAGAAACAGTAGAGATAAGACAATAATGATAATATTAAGTTAAATAGACTAACAATGTGATGGAAGGGAAAAGGCTTCAAACCAGTTGTAATGAAAATAATGATGTACAAATTGTTACACTTTATGAAGAGTAACGGAACAGTCCGGGAAAATAAATAAATACATAAATAAATAAATAGTGAGACAGAAGAGAGCAAATGCTGTAAACAGCTCTGCTCAGAAGATCTCACTTTGAAGAGATTTGCAGATGATGTTTTGTAAAAGATAAGCTGGGAGAAATGTGTAAAGACAGAAAACAAATTCGAATATTTTGAGCATTTTCTGTGCTGCTCATGAAATTATGTTCCGCCAATAAAATGATGAAGATTATGATTTGGCTATTGTGATTAAATCCGCGAATGGTGGACTGTAAAGGAATACAGGGGACTGATTATCAGTGGCTCTGTTTACATTCCTGAAATGGGACACACACTGCTTCAAGAGTGTGCAGTAAGTTGGAGCCGTTTGCAAGCTCACAGTGATCAAACTATAGTCAAGGACAGGTGTCTGATGCTGAAGTTGAGGCTGAAACAAATTCACTAGATGACAGAGTGTTTGGTGGTCATCAGGACAATTTAATAGGTAACTAAATGCCCACCAAGAAGGTGTTTGAAAATGTGATAGTGACACATTTCTGATAATAATGTGGGGTTTGAAAGTAGATCAGTGTTTAAATGACGACAGTAACATTTTTCGTCTGAGAAATAAGAGATAAAAACAAGGTCAAAAGATTGAAGTCTTAAAGTGAATCCTATAAGAAAGAAAAGATCTATAAAAGTGAACTGATGAATACAGGTTGATGTAAAATTAATGACTCCAACAAATGTGAGTTGCAAAATATATCAAAGTAACTAACAGGATGATTGTGTTTTAATTAAACATTTTAGAAAGGGTTTAGATTAAGGAGAGAGACTAATCTCACGAATGATTTATAATAATTGCAAAAGATGTATCAAGCAGAGAGTGCTAGCCTTGTCAAAGTTAACGTAATTGAGAACTTGACAACTAAAATGCTGATTGAGAAATGTGAAACGTTATTGAGAACTGGAATAATTATTTTTATTTAAGATCAAGCAGAAGCAATACTGGATTAACAGTTGCTGAATGCTGATTAAACAAACAGCTTGAAAAGTTGACCATGAAAGAACTAGAAGCTGATGTTTTGCTTTCAAAAGATAAGTTTATTATTGGCTGTAATGAAACAGTTTGCTTATCTGGATCTGATGTGTACTGTGGCTGAAACTGCCAGTGCAACAGAGACTCAATCTGAGTGGAAAATTGTAATGTCTAAATAAAGACAACTATAAAAATTATGTTTATTTGGAAACACATGTAATTTCTGGCAAATATGCCTTAAGCTGGGATAGAGTTATAGGATGGTAGATAAAGTTTGATGTTAGAAGTTTATGAGAGTGCAGTGTGCCAGTCCTGAATGCCTCAGAGTCTCTCTCATTCAATGTCAGCTCAAAGCTGTTATCTGTGATAAGCTATTTGTAGTAAAGCACAGTTTCAGTTGAAGAATCATAGACACAGAGATGTTTAAAGAAACAATTGCCATAAAGGGCAATTTGTATTTGTAAATGTAAAACTGAATGACTTTAAAGAAGTCTTTAAAATAATAATGCAGAACTTGAAGACATTTTATTTTATTTTAGGACCAGTAACTTCTTTGTCTCATTTAGTCTCCACCATTCAGGACCGATGGCTCCGTCTACAGGTAAAGTTCACTGAACGTACGGATGATCCAAATTCGCTGAGTATAGGCTAAGCAGCTAGGGTTTCTGCTTTTAAGATAAAATAATGGATTTAAGTGATTAAATACTGTTGTTATTGACCTGTCTCCCTGTGTGAACACTATTAGGCAATGAGAATGGCTCTGGTGACTCTTGAACGTGCCTTTCCTAAGCTCCAGAAAGCAGCTGAGTTCTGTTGAAGAAAACCGATTGTGTGATGGGAAAAAAGCGGTCACCAGTGGGCACGAGTGACCACCTCCATGACGGGTAAGACCTTCTTTGGCCAGACAGGGGGCAACCCAAGCCAGAGGGCTCACGTAAAGTCACTGGGCATTTCCTGAATGGAGATGTTTTATGTGAGACAGGTATGAGAGTTGAGCAGGAGCTGTGAGGCCAGCAGCGTCCTTATACCGTTAGGGGGAGATGAAGCTATGACGAGTCACGCCAGTCTTCCCCATGATGCAAAAGCTCCTCTATACCACTCACCAGAAGAAACCGCATTAGTTGTATGGCTTGTTTTTCATTGTGACAAGTGTCTGCAACTAAACCGGGGGGACAACACCCTGAGAAGAAAATTATAGACAAAGAGCTAATGGCAATGGGCTTTCAAGAGCCAGCTGAGACCGTAAGGGGGATTGCCATTATTAATTGTTGTGGAGGCAGTAATAAAACTTTTTGATGTCGGTTGCCTTATGGGCAAGGAAAATGTATAGAAGTTGATTTAGAACTAGTCTATAACATAGTTCTAACTCCTGAAGGTCGTTAGACATGGTGGTGACTAAAGATAAAGACAGCTTTTGTAGATTTAAGTCTGGATAACAAAGGTGGATGGTCAAAGGTTATTGTAATGAATTTAATATTACATTTTGTCTAAGAAATGGATTTATAGTGAGAGAGACTGCTTGAGCGGAGGTCGTGCCACTTCCTTTCTTTTGGAGGAATGGTAACTGTGTCTGTCTTTCTGTTATCGGCCTGCTAGAGCAAGCTGAAGAAAATAATGATAATGAATCCAAAACAACCCAGCTGACTTGTCTAAAAAATCTAATGAATAATGAACAAGACATGCTTTGAAAGTGGTTAGGAGACCATGTAAAATTAGGGAAAGGCTACAGGAAAATGTGAAGTTAAAATCTTATTTAAAATTTAAATCCTTTTAACGATGATATAAGGAAAGGGCAAACATTGAGAATGAGCAGTTAACATATGTGTGTCTAGTATGAGTGTGTGTGTGATGGTGACAGCACTTTATGTCTTGTATGTATTAGTTTGGGGTACTAATATTAGAACAGTATTGAAATTAGAACAGAACAGTTTTATCATTACAGATGGGTTAAGGCAAATGACAAATTTTAAAGAAGCCGATAATTCTGAGGGGATCGGTTGAAAAGACAATACAGAACATGGGACGAGCTTTAAGTTGATTGGACATCAAGCTCTGTCTGGTAGTAATACTTTTGTCATGCAGGATGTCGATTTGAATTATGTTCTGGATCAGTTTAAGTATTTGTGTAAATTGGAATTGTGTAGTTGTAGATCACCATCTGGCATGGGCTGAGATAAATGAAAATGTTGTAGATTTGATGGCAACAACAAAATGACATATTGGCTAAGTCAATTTCGAAGTATCAAGAGAGCCCTTAACATTTATGATAATTGTGAACAAAGGGGGAGAAATGATTGACTGACATTGACCAAGTCTGTACAGCACGACCTGACCTGAAAATTGATGACTTTAGAAATGTTTGTAGATGACTGACTTGAGAGACCAAACAACAGGCCTGAAAAGCAAGATTCGCTGTGAGACTGAGGGACGTTGCCCTTCAAATACTTCGATAAGAAGATGAGATTGGGCTTTAAGTGAAGAATGTAATATTTTTTTTGTTTCAGAGGCAGAGAAGGATGTCTGGGCAAAATTTGGCTGAAGGACGCCGTTTGGGTTGGTGTTGATGGCAAATCAAATTAGTTTAAATTGATGCTCGAGTTGTGTCGTGCATCAAGAGGGAGATGGTATAACAATTGCCAAATATGGTTTACTTGGGTCCCAAACAAAATTTGCTGTCTGTACATGTATTTGCAGGACTGTTTCAACAGGAAACGCTAGGGCAGATGCAGCAGCGAAGGCCATGGCAGCACAGCAGACAAAAGAAACTACGTATTTTACTGAAAATAACCTCGACATTTGGTTTTCTTTACAGAGCATGCAGACTTTTGGATACAGGGGAGAATGTCCCCTATAAAATAATGGTTACGGATGAATTTGACTAACTATCCTGGCCTGGGTTATTATTGTAGCAGAAAGGTGCCACACCTGCGCAGCGCATAACTTAAATTTTCCTTTTACAGAATGTCAGGATGGGTTGCAGAAAACAGAACTGATTCTGTTCCAAATGTATAAATATTGTTTTTCAGGGGAAAAGGATCCTGAGTGCTATTTAGTGAGCGAGAAATTATCCGGTGATAATGTTTCAGGTTGATTCCACAGGTCACACCAAAGGGGACGAGCGGCTAGACAAGCGGTCACTAACAAAATACTTAAGGTCTCCATTCACAGGTGACAGTTCACTCCAGTGGGGGTGCGGTCGTGATTTAAGGGAAAATCTTATAAGGATCAGAAAATGGTTGGAGAATGTGACACCTGGGTCCAACCCTCTCACCTTAGACAACACCAACAGGCCACAACCATCCCATAGTCCATGGGGCGAACGAGATTATCAACACGCCTGGAGGAGGAACCAACTGCCAACTGATGGTTTAAGTTTAACAGAAGAATGGGGTTTTGTGATTATTTTGAGGATTTGATTTGATTAAATCAAAATAGGGCTTAGTATTGATATACAGTCGATCAAAAGATTTGATTGGTTACTTATTCATTAGGAAATATTTAAGGAAAATGTTTTTGGGAAGAGATCTATTAATTAATGTAAATTATAGGGATAATTGTTGAAGCGTATTAAGTAGAACCACAGCATGTTTGAATTAAAAGTATTGATTTGATTGTAAATGTAGAAAATATATTGATTGTGTCCGTAATGGAAATATTAGAGTTAATATTGAACAACTGCATTGGTTAGAAGAATGGATAAAATTATAAGACTTCTCTGGTTAGATTTTGTTAAATATGGCATTAAATAGAGCTTACTAAATTGAATTAGAAGTAAATGAAATATGGAGATGGGCGTAGATTAATGGAAAAGGCTTAATGATAGGAGTTAGGATTGTTATTCTAATAATTTTGTTATTCATGGGTGAATATGATTACAGTGACAGGGGAAACATGCTGTCTGTTCAATTGGTGAAAATGACAGTCTATCCCAAGGATGAACAAAATTGTGACGACACAGGTAGTGGGAGCTACAGTGAGATATGTGTTAAATGTATGTTCTGTTTGTTTTTCTTCTATTTGTTTATTTTCTGAGAAAGATTAAGGGCAAAGATTTAAAGGGGGTTAAAAGCAGCAGTCATCCGTGTTACGAGATGGCGTACAAAGATAGGGTTTGAAACTGAGGGATTTTTTTATTTTACTTTTATCTGGTTGTTTCCTTGCTATGTTATAACTACCTTTTCCTTACTGGCGTGACTGAGGGTCTGTTTACAGGAGCGCAGAAACAGAGATTTCTCGCTTAGCCCAACGCAGTGAAATGTTTACTTGCTTGCTAAAATATTACGGGGCATTTCCCCCACAAAAACAGCCTTATGCTTCTTCATTCTAAACTTTTCTTCACAGGTTCAAGGAGAGTGATCATTTTATGCAAAAATCAGAGATGAAAAGTATAAGTGTGATGATATGACTTAAAATTTGTCTTATTGTTTATTATTGTGATTATGGGTAATCAGAATGATAAAAAGTGAGGAGTTGTAGTGGCAATTTTAATGATATTCATTGATCTTTAGTCAAATGTAGATGATTCAAAGAATGTCACATGTGTGTCTCTCACTTGTAGTGAGAGGATTCTGTTTATGTACCTGGGGAGGCAGAAGAGGGAGACACTCCAGAGAACAGACGAACAAGGACCTCTGACCTAGATGTCAGAAGGCCATTTGGTGCAGGGGAGCTTAGTGGGCCAACTAGTGACGTCTATGGAAAACTACTGGGAGGAAGGCTCTGGGGGGAAGAAAGGCCTTGAAACTAAGATAAAAGCTAGTTCAGTCTGTCTGGGGGGTTGTCACTCTTCTGCACAGGGTAACAACTGTGTATTAGACTGCTCCTATTCTTGCAAGAATAAATACTTCTATTTTATATAATTTGACTCTGGGTGTCTCTTACGCAGTGATGTTTGTTTGAGAATTTTTGCCACAACAGAACTTTTTGTTAAAAACCGAGCAAAGAACAACACTCGGAGATGTTTCTCCGCCGCTCTGCATACGTCATCTCCTTCATCGCTCTGATTGGTTTTAGGTCTAT
The DNA here is from genome assembly GCA_030578255.1 of Tiaroga cobitis. Lineage (NCBI taxonomy): Eukaryota > Metazoa > Chordata > Actinopteri > Cypriniformes > Leuciscidae > Tiaroga > Tiaroga cobitis. The sequence goes on from CM060595.1 coordinate 52,729,576, forward strand.
CCGCGACGTCCGTTGGTGACGCCCCTCTGGAAATGATTTGTCTATGACGCTTTGCCAGACCATAACTCAGTTACAACTGAGAATGGTCTGGTTTTAACCAGGCTAATGACATGCATAAAACAGAAAAAATATATACTTTAGGTCCATCATAATGTAAGAGATGCAATATGGTATGGAAAAGTGAACGGGACTATCGGTCTCTCCCTGAACATCTCCTTGATCCACAGAAGTCATACAGATTTAGAACAATATAAAGGTGAGTAAATGATGATATTCATTTTTGGGTGAACTATCCCTTTAAACAATTTCATGTATAGAAAAAAAAAATTTGATTTTTTAAAAACATTTTAATCTAGAATGTGCCTAGACTATAAAAGAATAGAGGTAAATAGGTGCACTGCAAACTATGCTATGTATCGAACTTGCAGCTGGGTTTTCACCATTGTGTTGGGTAGCAAGCATTAAGCAGCAAATGCAAAACCCAGAGTGGTACAAAATGCTTTGAGAAAGGTATAGAAATCATTGTTTCTCCACATACTCTACTAAGAATATCTATTAAAAGTAAGCTTTAGCTTTATATAGAGTGTGTTGTGATTCATGAGTAGAGCTATGGAAGTTTGCAGGCTGTGATTCGATCATTTTACCCAGAAGAAACAAACCCCAATGGTTTACATAGAAAATGAAAGGCCTCCTGTGACTTCTCAGTCCATGGAGTCGGACGCCATAAAGTTTTGTGTACATCGAGTGCGGTATTTCCCTTGAGGTTGGATCCTGCATTTTGATGGTGGGAAGCCTTTCTCCCAGTGTGTGTGCTTAAGACACAGAGACCAGGAAGCAGCATGGTATGGGCTTCTCAGATTTGCTCTCTTTGCTTATTTTCTCCTGTCTGCTCTCTCTGTCTGTTGGTCAGAGTTGGCAGTTGACGTTACAGGGGGTCTAACGTCTCTATTCATGGGGAGTCCATATAAACACACAGCAGACTGGGCCTGACCAGAATATGCAGCCAGATAGTACAAACTTAAGCTGAAACTAAGAAATGCTGAGGGAGTGGTAGGAATTCTGCAATTTAGCACAAAGTGTGAAGAGTGCTTCATCATTAGGTTCAAGAATATAGTTTGCATCCAGTTAGGGTTGGGCGATAAAACGGTATCGGTATTTATCGACGGTACACCATTGTCGGTAACTATATAAAAAATGTTCGATATAGCGCTCGATATTTTTATTAAAATGCGCGCACATTATTCGTTCACCGTTCACATTGGCCCGTTCACATATCGCGTCTACAAACGTTTCCAAAAAGAATCCTTTCCAAAGCGCTTGCGCTCCCGTGGCGTCTGTCGTTGCTATGCAACCATGAACTGCGCTCTCCACATCATGTTGACTGAAGGTGCGTTCCATTAGACCAGGATTCGTACATGTAAGTGGACTGTAAAGTTTAAGATGGCGCGACGGACGTTACCACCACAACGTTGCCCAAAATCAAAACATTATTTGTTCATCCTTCAAAGATTACTCCCATTTATAAAACTAAAAGTTTCAAGATGTAGGAAAGCTCTCACTTATTTAAAAATAATTTTTCTTTTAATAAATATATATTTTTTTTAAATCAAGGAAATTTCTCTGGCATTTCTTTCTTTTTGCTGTATCGAAAACGTACCGAACCGTGACACCACTGTGGCGTATCGAACCGAACCGTGACACCACTGTGGCGTATCGAACCGAACCGTGAATCCTGTGAACCATTACACTCCTACTTATTACAGATGTTGATCTACCTCAAAGTTTGCCTTGATTGTTCTACGTTTACACTTTAACATTGCACACATTTTGTAACATTTTATTTAAGTTCAAAAGTTTCTTTAACACTTACTTAACACATAAAGAAGATATTTTTGTTTACATTTTATTTTGTTTTTGACTGCTGAAACAAAAAAATTTAAAATGTGGATAAATAAATAAATAAAAAACAGTGGTTTAAATTCGAACTTTTCTACTTGTCCTTAAAAAAAAAGGTTCTAAAAAATGTCAATAATTATCGATACCGAACGATATGAAACATTATACCGTGATACTTTTTTTTAGGTATCGCACAGCCCTACATCCAGTTTCTTGTTATATTCTTGAATATTCAGTTATATTCTTTCTTTCATAAACTTTAAAAGTAAAAGAAAACATCAATCAATCAATCAATCAATCAATCAATCAAAACATTCTCTACCTACAGTAGGCCTATACATCTTCAATCCTTAATGCACAATGAATGAAGTGAACAAACATGAACAATCAAGTGTTTGTATTAAATAACATTCACAAACAATTAATGTTGTAAAAATATATTGTTCACTTAATGTGTTGATGTTGCATTAAGTAATATTAATGAATCGCATCGCACCGCTTTCTCCTTTCCACAAGCGCTTGCTTTCCCGTGTCTCCGCTATGCAACCATGAACAGCGGCGAGCCTGGAAAGACGAGCTCGCACGTCTCTTCTATTATGAGCGCGCTTGCCGCGCGCCTACATTTGAAATTTGCACGCGCAAAAAAACGCGCTATATAAACGTGTGAACGGCCCTTTATGGCAACGTGACATTAGCCTAATTCAAAATATTTCCATATGTGGCTCTTTCCTCCTTTCTTGTCAACAAGTGGATTCAGAGCCACCGCATTAGCAGCGCCGGTCGCCGTTTCTCAGAGTGTTTTTATGAAGAGTAGGCCTACGCACCTCTGCATCTTTCCGACAGCGCATCAAGAACCGGATTAACCCGGTACCCGGTACCTAGAAAAGCTGGGACCGTAACCGTTAATTTTTTTTAGTACCGACTTGGTACCGAAGTACCGAGTTTTTTGACAACACTACAAGCAAGCCTTTGCAAACGTTGCTTTTCTAGTTAAAATACATAAATTATGTGAATTCTTTGAATTTCAATTCATTTTAATTCAGCTTCCTTCATTAGTTTTTCTGCATCCTGTTTAAATTTAAATGTGCAACCCTAATGCGTACAGATTCATCAGTTATGATTTTTCAAATCAAACCCTCAAGAGATCTGTCCATGTTCTAACCCTCGTTTCATGTCCTGAAACTCTACTCTCTCAGATCGTGTTCGGGGCAAGAAGTCACGAACATCTCTCTTTTGTACAGAGCATGCTTGGACATAAAGGACCAAGAGAGAAGAGTGTAAGAGAGCCGTAGGAGAAACGAGGAAAGCCATCTCTTCATTCTCTTTCCTTTTTCTTCTGTGAAACATTCTATATGTTCAATGAAACTTAACAGTATCAGGTGGAGCTCTAGACTATTTATTATTGTACAATGACTGCTGTCACATTCTGTTCAGATTTATGAGGCCAGTTTTAAAGGAGCAACGGCCTGCTATATGTTATATTTGCTGTTTACATTAGCTTGTCTGGCTAATACAGTTAATATGATTCAAATAAGTAGTATTAAGACATTAACTTTTACATATAGGCTATATAAAATTAGATGGTGATTCCTGCCATTCGAGTCTATGCAAGTGTATGTTTGGCGTTCAACACAATTATTTACCTGGAACTGTGCAATTAAATAGTAGCACAAATCTATTTCTAAATTGCTAGTTATTAGCCTGACAACATCTTCCAAAGAAACACAACTTGGCTGTGTTTACTACCTGTGCCAGATCTCAGGAAGTGACTCATTTGCTCCTTACAAAGCACACCGGTAGAGAGATTTATGCTTTGTTGGGGAAATCACAGTGTTCTACATGTTGAGCATTAGCTCTGTCTGTTTAAACTAGCCTCTGGTCAGTGTATCAGATTAGCCCATCCCCACAGGGCACAAATGTATCACTCTGGCAGAATTTGCAGGTGATAAATTGAGTTTTCATACATATCACCTTCACACAAGCAACAGCTATCTTGTATCCTCTGCTTCAAATACTTAGGTGAGGTGAGCATGAGGTTAGCACGGCCAACCGATGTTAGCCTTGAGCCACATCTAACCATTAGAGTTTTTGTAGCAACAAGATACTCGCTTTACTCAACATGTCCGTAACGTTCTGATTGTGTGTCTTAGCACAACAAATAACAAAGTGACAAAGGCAAATGACAGCATCTTTCACCAGCTGTATACATGCTTGAATGCTATCTCCACAGAAATAATATTTTTCTTCTTTTTGCTAATGCCAATATCGATTCATAATCGCTCTCTGATACCTATTTATTTAAAGCAAATAGTATCTTTGTTTCCTTTTTCTTGTGGCTAGCAGTGTTAGGGCTCAGTGCCTAGTTGGTGGTGCAAGATGGCTGTCCCAGGTGATTCATCAGTGACACTTTAAGGGTGGGCAGGTAATTACTCAGCCTCAATGGGACGCTGTGTTATTCTTGCTTTGGGTGAGATGTTTATCTGCTGGTCTTTAGGCACCTGGACAAATGAAGCGATCGTCAGTGCGCCTGCTTGTTCTGTTTAATGCGGATCAGATATTTCTACTGTCCACCCAGATACTACGTGAGATACACAGCATCAGAGCAAAAATGGTGTAATCCGGAGAGCTACATGCGCTAGGGCTGGGTAAAAAATATCGATTTCTCGATATTAATCGATTCTCATTTTTACGAACCGATATTGATTCTTAAATCTCAAGAATCGATTAGTCATCCTGTTTTCATTTGATGATCGCGTAGAACATTGTATCGTGCATCCCATCCAATAAATCGAAATAATCTTTGTGCTTTGTGACTATTATTATGAAATAAAGTCTCAAATTACGTCCATTTTCTTATGAAATTCAAAAACATAAATACCGTTTTGGCGCTGTGGCGTGAGATCGCTCTGGCTCAGCTCAAGAGAAGCAGCAGCGCGGAGCGCACATGATCTCATTCTCCTCTTCCTCCTTAATAATACCAGTTACTCCGCCTTAATAATACCAGTTACAGCACCAAATAAACATCAATGAGCATCTGAAAGTGTGTTAAAAGATAGAGTACAACTTCGAAATCCGTATCATGTAACCTGGTATCGCTCAATCAGTGTTTCATCCGTGGAAAGACGTCAGTTAAACAGCAAGTAAACAATGGCATGTAACGTCACATTTACCTCAGAAAAAACATTAAACTTAGTAACTTAGTCAGTCAGCTAGAAAAAATAACTCTAGAGAGGAGAATTTTGCTAAATATATGCACCATATTACATATTCATTATAATTTTTAATGTTCTTCAATATTTAATGCATGTTTGAATAAATCTGGCAAGTTTTTATGACAGCCTCATTTAAATGTTTATATTTCATATAACTTTCTTATTATAAAAATAAATAAGTGTAATTTAAGTGTTTGTATAGCTTCAAATCAGTTATTTTTTTACCTTTATAGTTAATTATAGTAGGCTAATGAAGCCTAGTAGGCTACAACTGACTCCCATAGTTTACAGCATTAGTTAAGAGATTTGTTTTCCTTGAAAAAAATTGCCATGTATTGTACCTGATATCCAAAATAAGCAATATTGAATCGAATCAAATCGTAATCGAAATCGAATCGAATTGCAAGCTTGTGAATCGAAATCGAATCGAATTGTGAAATTTGTGTCAATACCCAGCCCTAACATGCGCCCTTCGTCATCATCAACAACAGGACTAAAGCGGCATTCAAACTTACATCACCTTGCAATACATATCATTTGTGATATTTGTGATTATATGTTGGAAAGAGTGAGCAATAAAAAAGTTGATTAAGACACAGCTACAGATAGGGCTGGGTACCGAGTTCGGTACTTTTTAGGTACCGCCCGAATTGCCTCGATACTACCGAGTATCGAAACATGTCTTGTTTTTCGGTACCAAATTTCGGTACCTAAGTGGTTAATCTCGTCAACATCAGTGAAACAACAAGCATGCAGCATGATTGGCTGTGGCGGAAAAACACTAGTTTACGCGGCTGTCCAGAGACGGCTCGTCGCACGTGAGGCTGTGTTCTGTGTGTGTGTGTGTGTGTGTGTGTAAGCGTCCCAACCCAGATAGATAGAAAATATGTGGAAATGATCCAAAGTGTGCCTATGTGCCAGACTCGATGCCAGAAGCACGCGATGCAATATTTTCGACCAGGGCCGGCGCTAGCCATTTGGGTGCCCTAAGCACAAATGCTTGGTGGTGCCCCCCACCCCCACCCCCCACCCACTCACCCAAGGAATAACAACCATTCAGAATTTCTTAGTCTGATGAAGCACAATATAATAATTCTGTACATAATTGATATATGTGTGTGTACTGTGTATAATTATTTTGTATATATATAAATACACATTTGCATTTATGTATTTAAGAGATATTTATTATTTATATATAAAATATTTAAATTTATATATAATATAAATTATATATAAATATATACAGTATATACATGCAAATATTTCTTAAATATATACGTGCATATGTGTGTGTATTTATATATACAAAATAATTATACACAGTACACACACATATATCATGTAGACACAAACTTTTATTTTGGATGCGATTAATCTTTTCCCAGCCCTAATAATTTGACAACTCTGTGAATATGAAAATATACAAACACTGAGATTGTGTTTTTTTTTTTTTTTTCTAATTGCAGTTTCACCAACAGATGTCGCCCTTGGGCCTTGGCCTATGAACCTCTTGAAAATGACCGCATTATCCGCATAAAACAACAACGAAAAAACGTATCTAAGCGGTCTTCCTTTTCTCCCCAAACAAACTAACTGCATCTTAAACAGGCCAAGTTTCAAAATTTTCCGGGGGAGAAAGCCCCGGATCATTTCATTTGCACTACTAGCGAAGCCCCCCCTGGACATGCATACACGACGCAAGGGCGCCCGCGCTACAAAACTAACATTTTTATTTAAAACATTGTCTTACCTGCAAAGCGACGCGCGAGTATCATCCCGCTGTCTATTCTTTTTGCTTTTTTCGCCCCCGACTCTTGGTGCCTTTTCGAGGCCATGTCTGAGGTCGGTGTCTGCCAAATTTGACATTGATTGAGGCATAATCGAACAGACCACTGGGAGGTGGGGAAGGGGGGGCACCAGAGGGAGACGAAAAAGGAGATTCACCTTTTTCTCGACTAATTTGGTCTAGGCCTATATTACTTTTGTATTGCTTTTGTATATTAACATGCTTTAGACATATTTTATTTGTTATTTATACTAGTAGCCTATTGTGATGATTTTTCACGACCCAGATTTTTTGGTGCCCCCCCAAGCACTTGGTGCCCTACGCGCAGCGCGTGATGTGCGTGTGCGGAGCGCCGGCCCTGTTTTCGACAAGATAATTGCTGCCAAGACCAGTAACACGGTAAATCTGATAAGGCACTTAGAAGCGCACAGAATACACTTGAGAGTAATGGTGTGTTCACACCGAACTCGAATAGAGCGTCAAATACGCGTCTATCGCGTCTAGCTAGACGTTTGAATCTTCCACTCGAGTTCAAATTTTTCAACTTGCGCGGAAGACGTTTGCGGGAAACGCGTCGCCCAATTCGCGTCATTCGCGACGCCCGGCGCGAATGATGCGTCTATTCGCTTCTTTGCATTGATCTACTCGCGCAAATAATTAAATTCGCGTTCCGTGTGAACACACCATTAGTAAACACTTGTTCATTAATAATCAATTAAAATATCTCCTTGCTATTGTTTCCCGACACATCCATAATCATTAGGCTACTTTTGCCAGTGCTTTGCGGCATTCATGTGTGCTGAGCGCGAGGCATATATCCCGCCCCTCAGTAGCCTATATTTAATTTAATTCGTTTTAAAGCAGCTTTACAGAAAATGCATGTGTCTAAATTACAATTTAGAGTGATCTGTTATCAGAGGTGACAGTGTAATGCATTTCAATTAATTTGAATTCAGTTTCATTGTTAAACAATGCATTAAGTTAAGGCAGAAACAATGAGCTCATTGAAGTAAAGAATACATGTTGTTAAATGATTAGGAAACATATAAAACTTTAGCATTGGCGCTTTTTTACATACTCAAAATATGAGTATACAAAAGTCAACAAACTGAAAAAATAAAAATTAGGTAATGTTATATTGTTAAAACTGGTTACATAAAATTGGTATCGAAAAAAGTATCGTTCAGGAACCGGTATCGGAATCAAGGTATCGGTATCGGTATCGAACATTTTGATACCCAGATGATTTTATGCATGTTACATATGCATTGCATCTAAATGACAAAAACAACTACTTGAAATCTAGTTCAGTCTGGGGGTACGTTTACGCGACAGTGATGTACTAAAAACGGGATAGTTTTTTCTTTGCATTTTCTGCGTACGGACAACAAGGTTGTCAAAACGTTCCCCGTTCACACAGATTGGCGAAAATGATTAAAATCGCTGTATTATGCTACCGGGTTAGAAGTTGGCGATGTCACTTTCTAAAGAAACACTATGCGCCTATATAGACCGAACATAACGCATGACGTCAACATTTGAACAAATTCACGTTTTTGAAGATAAAGGTATCGTTTTCAAAAACTTGCACTTTGAAAACCATTTTCAAAAGTTTGTGTTTTCATAAAAAGTTTTCCGTTTTTAGTTGAAAACGATGTCATATAAATTGTTGCATTTGCAAAGTTTCAATTAATTTGAACTAATTTAATCTAATTTTAAACCATCTATTAATATGTTTTGGAGTTTTTCTTCTGTTTCTGACTGCAAAAAAACTTTAAACATTTATTTTCAATCCAAATCACATTCATAGGTTGTTTGAAATGTTAGTAACACATACAGTATTGGTTGTGCAGTATGTTTTAAATGTAGAGGTTTATTGTTTTTTTAAACCTCTCTGGCTTTAGCCATTTCAAATGTACAGTTCTGGGTTGCGTTTCCCGAAAGGATCGGTAGCCAACTATGGTCGCAAGTTCCGTCGTTACCAATAGAGTTCAATGGAAATTGCGACCAACTTGCGACCATAGTTGGCTAACGATGCTTTCGGGAAACGCACCCCAGGATGGTGATATTTTAATGACGTGAACGTGAGAGCAGGATCCAAATCATTATTCCACATGCGTGGCAGTTTGAGATATGAGCTTACACTTTCCCCCCCGGGGCTTTACAGTGTTTCAGATCCTATACGTGTCTTACTACTAATGTGTATTTATTTGGCCTGTTGCTCAAGGAGATTAAAGTGCCGATGCATCTGAATGTTTTGGTTCCCGTGTCAATGCCTGAAATGTAGCGAGGAAATGCTTATGGAAACCACAGGACATTGGGGGGAAAAAAGGAAAAATCTGTTTGATATTCATTCAGATCAGTGGCAGTGGTGATTCAATATTTTGGGGGTTTTCACATGCCACTTTTGCAAAGAGGTTTATCCTCAATCACGGGGTCTTTCCTGCGGTCAGGTCTGAATGCTGACCTGGACCTATTTTTTTATGCTTTTGTCAGAAATGTTGTCCCCTCATCCTGCTTTTCCAGTTGATTGAAGTGGATTAATTACACATGAAAGCACGTGTAATCACAGAAACTCAGCTCTGGAAGATCAAGAGATATGGGTGATGTTTTTTTACCGGAAAACTTATGCTGGAATCTCATGATTGTTTTGATGATGTGTGTGTTCTCAGCTAGTTATCCAACATCTTTTGTGGTACTTCCTACAGTATTGTATAAGGTTGACTCTTTTATTACATCCAGCAACACACTACATCTGTTGACCTCCTTAAAGAGATATGTGCATAATAATCTGAAAGAGTGCGGGTACCGTTTTTCAGCATACAAACATCCATATGCACTAATTATGTTTACCTAACTAGTTTTGCTTCAGAACCTAGATTTTACATTGGACATCAAGTGGAGACCCAACACAGTATTAAAATTATACATCATTCAAAAGTAAACAAAAACACCATTAAAATCAAACATTTTTAAAGGCATAATTTGCCCAAAAATTACAATTCTGCCATAATTTACGTAGTTCAAAACATACAGTATATGACTTACTTTCTTGTGTGAAATGTTGAACCCAATTAACTTTCATTATATGGAAAGAACAACTGAAATAATAATTAAAAAAAAACAACTTTTTGTGTTCTGCAGAAGAAAATCAGTCATACAGGTTTGGAAAAAATGCATGCGGATGAGTAAATTATGATTTTTTAATTTTCCTATTTCCTAGTTCCAAAGGGAACTATCCCTTTGATGCATCCAAGAAATTTGCAGTATTATAAACATGTTAGGTGCCCGAATGTCTCTTTTGATGATTGCATATTCTTGGCAGCCAGTAATTCACTCCTCAAACTCTAGTTTAGGATATATTTTCTTTTACTTCAGAGATTTTTGTTTATAGTTTTTCCATGCAACCTGTCTGTTGACATCTGTCTAATTTGACTAACTTCTACCAAACAACAGACACATTTGTGCCAAAATACGAATATAAAAATACAAATTCCCAGTATTCATAAAAGTGCAGGCAAAAAGTATTCGGATGACCTACTACTTCTAGAGAGATTCTGAAGTGTGCATATGAATCTGTGCATATGAAGTGTGCATCGGCTGTGAAGTAATTACTTATTCAAAATAATTATTTACTCAAAAGAGTATGAATTTTGGACACAGCCTATATGATTAACCTCATTTTAGCATATAAAAAAAAAAAAAAAAAAAAAAATCTGCTGTCTGAGACCTGTGATCAGAATACTGTTAACATGACCATGGGTAGATAGAAAATTAAAATCAAATTAAAGTTGTAGTTGTAATGGTTACGTGTTTCGTTCCTGCGTTTAGTTCCTGTTTGCTTGGTTTCCTTTTTTTCTGATTATGCTCTTTGTTGCTATACTCATTGGTTAAGTGATTATGTTCACCTGTGTCTGGTTCGGTTGCTTATTTTGCCTCGTTTTTTAAGTGTTTTTGCCTGGGGTTTTTTTTGGGTAAAATATTTCCATTTTTTTCTCATATTTACCCCATGATGATGTCATAAGGCAAGGCAAGTTTATTTATATAGCACATTTCATACACAATGGTAATTCAAAGTGCTTTACATAGAAGAAATCAAAAAAAAAAAAAAAATCTAAAGAAATAACAATAACTAAAACAGTTTAGAATAAACTGTTGTCATAGTAACAACGCTGCCTTTTTGGGTCGCGACCCACCTGTTGAGAAACACTGCTTTACATTAACCCTTTCATGACGTCTCACCTGGTGTAGTGGTGCATTTAGAAGTGTGCATTAAAATGTCTGAAAATACATCATCATTTTAGGCTAGTACATAGAATGTCAATATTTAAAATTCACATCCCTCTTTCTTTGAATCTATTTTAAAAATGCCCTGTTTTGTGCATGGTCTAAACCAGCAACAGTTTAACTCTGCGTTATTCTATCCTGCTTTTTTACAAACCCCATTAGGGCCCGATAACCACCCGTTAGCGTAGAGAGGGACCTGAAAGCCCTGTGACCTTTTACCTTGACCTCTGACCTGCAGTCAGCGAGTGGCTGGTCCCCAGGGCAGAAGGAGAGACTCCTGGGTCTTGAGTTACTCAAGCATGTGGATTCATTAACAAATATCTGTCTGTTTGCCCCAGTAATAAGGGGCATTTAAACACACTGGGCAGCCGTGGAATCCCAATGAGTGTAGCTGCCTGTGTCACTCAAACCCAGGTTCATCTGCAGGCCAAACATTTACCTGCTATTAGGCCGGTCTCTCTTCTTAATATAGATACTCACTGTTAGGATACTGCACTCATCAAATGTCAGGAGTCATTTGATGTGGCGCAGAGGAAAATAAATTGGATCATTAAGAAACTGGAGACAGAGAATGGAAGCATTGAGCAAGTGCTCTAGCACCCCCTTTTGGATGCAGTGAATAGTGTTTTTAGATATTGGGCAGCAGCCAGCATGTCAAGGCACTTGCAGAGATGTAGAATTATCATGCAACTTTATTTGACTTGAGAAACATTAACTTTCATTTAGCTATTGGGCTAATATTAATTAATTCCACCGAGTAATTGCATACTATAATACATTTGTACACGTATTACTATAAAATAAACACTTTATGAGACATTCTACTAACTATAAGTAACTTTGCAACTATGTCAAATAACTCTCATTAGAGTAGACTGTCTGCTTAATATCTGCTAACATTTTATTGCGTTGCTCCTCCAGCAGACATTCTACTGACTATAAGTAACTTTACAACTACATGTCAACTTATTCTACTAACCTGAACCCTAAGTCTACTAACAGTCTACTAATACTCTAATGAGAGTTAGTTGACATGTAGTTGCAAAGTTAGGGTGTCTCAGCATCGAAATAAAGTGAAATCAGTGTTTGTTTTTTATTTTTTTTAACTAACAGATATGAATCCTGTTCTGTGTTCAGCTCGACCTTGTAATATCCATCTCTTCAACACCCTATGCATGAGAGTTTATGGTGCCTGAACAATAATACTGAATTTAGGCGAAATGTTCATGGAGGATTGCCATTTTAAATGAATTTAAATTGTATGTAATTGTTTTCAGACATAGGATTAATAAGTTTGTACTGGTTAGCATAGCCCAGCTCCGGCTCGTTCTTTTGGTCAGCGTTGTTATGCCATATTTTTGCTGTGCCAACCTTCGATCATGTGTGCAGTAATACAAGTTTTCTATATTTGAATATATTTTAAAAAGTAAATTATTCTTGTGAGGGCAAAGCTGAATTCTCAGCATCATTACTCCAGTCTTCAGTGTCACATGATCCTTCAGAAATCATTCTAATATGCTGATTTGCTGCTCAAGCTACATTTCTTCCTATTATCAATGTTGAAAACAGTTGTGCTGCTTAATATTTAACCATAATATTTTTTTCAGGATCCTTTGATAAATAGAAAGAGCAGAATTTATTTTAAATAATTTTTTTGAAATGTAATGTAAATGTGAGAAGTCTTTACTGTCACTTTTCTTTTCAATTTAATGCAATCATTTGTGAATATATTTTTTTATGTTATTTTTTATTGTAGTGAACCCAAACCTTTTAATGGTAGTGCAGATTTGATTTCAGTGAATGTCAAAAGTGAATGTCACAAGGCCTCGGGTAGTTTTTATGACATTTAATAATAATTCGGATCCAGGTGATTATTTTTGTGTGTGAGAGAGATTAAATGTCTTAAGGACCTGGATGGATTCTGGAGGTCATTTGAAATATGACTTTTTAAACTGAACTTTATATTGAATGAGAGACTAAGAGATTTTTAATTGTTTAACTGGCAGTGTGGTAGAGTTCATCCTCGTCACATTTCTGCTGCACTAATTCTTCTCTGCAGGCATTACCTAATGAGCCATTTAGACTAGAGTTTTATGAAAGTGCACCGATATGTGTGTGTTTCACCAGGAGTGGTTTCGGAGTGAGCGGACGAGGGGGTCCCAGGGCTGGGAAGGCGGAAACTAGGCATGGTCGCTATCTGATCAAGGGCCCCGTTGCTGGGTGCTTTAGGGCCAGGGGCCAGTTAGGGGCGGACAGGCTGTCAGAAGGAACAGAAAGGGTGAAAACAGGTATTTGTGTTTGCGATGTGATTGGGCCGAAAGATAGTGCAGAGAGAACAAGGTCTTCACTGATTACCGTGAATCTAATTTTACAAGAGCTTTTGGTTTTGGAAGAGTAATTTGATAAGGAAGCCTTTTGATTTCCTGTTAACGGCAGAGTCGTGATGGATTGGAAGTGTCGCGCTGGGATACACACTTGGAATCAATCTCCTCTGAGCCTTGCAGCCCAGGCAGGCCAAACTAAACTAAATATTTCATGTAAAATGTAAAACATGCTTGCTGCCATAAACAGGCTGTGTTTTGAAACACAGGGGGAGTCAGACCTGAAAAATGATTTTAACCAAAACTGTAAGCTTCCCCTCAGTGCGACGTTTATTTATGTGGATTGGATAGAGTGGCACATAATTATTCCAGCGCTGCCAAGGTCCTCTTTATTTATTCTCAGTTTCCTCTCTTTCACTCTCTCTCTCTCTGTTTCTTTCGTTTGTCTCGTGATACTTAAGCGATGCTTTAACATCTATCTTCAGACCCAATCCCTTTTCGGTAATCTGATATTCAGACAACTCTCGTTTGTAACCAATTTAAACAAAAAGGAAATTCTCAGGAAAAAATGACATCCCTCGGGAAAGGTGTAATTCGTTTAACTTTCCTGTTCAATTTTTTCACCATTAATTGTGTATACGTGCTGCGTATGTGTGCGTTTCCACCCAAATCTGTCCTGCAGAGTTGTTTATTGCCCCAGTGGTTCTGGAGACATAATGATATATATGTAAAGATCCTGGATGGAGGAAAAGTCAAGAAAAGAGAGAAAGGGGAAAAAAAGAAAGAAAGAAGAGCTAGACAGAATGAGGCTAAATTATTATACTAGTAATTGTTTTTCCTTTAATGAGCCACATGATGGCAATTATTATTGAGGAGAATGTGTTTCATAATGAGGTACTTTTTTTTGGAAGCAACGCTTATGTATTTATGTACTTATTACTGTCTTCAAAATATAATTATCAGAGACAGCAGCAGTTCTTTTATATGAAAATAATATTCTCTAAATAGCTTTAGTTAGAATTTTGAAACAAATAAAAATATGAAAAGTTGTGAAATAAAATGAAAAGTTTTCAATATATTTCTAAGTCAAATAAACAAATTTCTTCTACATTCAAATGTGAACTCAACATACAAAAGGTCAGATTTAATTTCTTACACTGAATAACAGAAGGTGCTCTTTGAAATATTTTAAAATCATGCTAGGTAAAACGATTATCAGGTTTTACACAAACTAATTACTGACACAACTAATAAATTAAATAATTAAATTAATTGTTAAAACCTTTCAGTCAAATTTTTATGATGATAATTTAACATATATTTCTATTTTGTATTAAATTAGAATGATTTTTGTCTGCTGCAATAGGCTATTTAAGATTTAATTTTCTTTTTCTATTTATTTATTTATTTTTACACAAAAAGAAATCAGTTAAACTCTTTTTGCGGTAGCACAATCATTTCATGCTTTACTTTTAAAATGAACGTCCCCTGCCAAAATAGAGTGAAATCGACAGATTGAGTGAGTGAACATTTCCCCTATCGTCTCATCTGTGTATGTTTCATGTTGAGGACTTTGACACATTTCTGTTATCTTGTTAGTATCGTGTGTTTTACAGTGTTTGTAACACTTTCATGTCCACACGCACAGATAGAGCATCACTTCAGCCTTCACCTCGCCCTGATCGGAACATTACGCCCCCCCGTCTGTTAGCACCCTCAGCATTGTGCCTGCTCCAGTTTGTTTGCTGAGGTGTGTGCACAAACAGAAGGAAATGGTGTGTGCTGTTGTGGGAAACACAGGTGTGTGGGTGTTTTTGTGCGTATGTGTGTTGAAAGCCGCCATGGGGGCCGATAGCGTGCTGAAAGCTGCGCTCGTTTCGTCCAGTCAGAGACGGACACGAGAGAGGGCGATGACAGTGACAGTCGAAGGACCGCAGCACACATGACTAAATTTCACCCGCAACGGGGAAAGCTGAGGATGCCTTAATGTACTGTGTTAGTAGGGCAACAAGCCTTTCCTCAAGTTAACCTTTGACCTTTACAAAGTTCCCACACACAGAGGCAGATTTATGAGATGAATGCACAACCTTTCGAGTTTTTAGTGATTTCAAGCACTGGCTGGCAAATTAAAGTCTTAGTTGAAGATAAATGGTTCTACTTTTGCTACAGTATGAGAAATTGAAATGCATGGCTTCATAATATCAAGAATTATTGTTTGGTTATGAGTGTTAAAAGAGACACAGGAATTATTGTTTGCTGTTATTTACGCTTTGCTGCATTTGCTGGTCATTTGGCTTATTCTACACACACACACACACACACACACACACACACACACACACACACACACACACACACACACACACACACACACACACACGCGCACACACACACACACACACACACACAGGTGCTCTTTCTTTCTTTCTTTCTAGTAGGACTACAATTAACCTTGGTTCCTTCGGCCATGAATCAAGTCAGAATAAGGAGAAGGTCTTCAAGATAAACAGAGGCTGCTGGTTGCCTTTTCTCCTCCAGGATTTATGGACGCGTCCCAATGAATGGAGTGGCAGTTCTGACTGTCCCACGCTTCACTGGTCAAGCTGACACCAGTCATACAGGTGAAGAGGTCAGTGACATAGAACAGACCCACCTGACCGAGAGAGCAAGAGAGAGAGGTCATGCCGGGGTCAGTGACCAGGGCTAAATTCCTCTTGACATTATAGAAATATTACAATTAATTTGGTCTTATTCATGACAAAGTGCTATCTCACACTGGGAACAAAAGTGCTGTTTTGCCATATGGAATTCCACTAATTCATTTTCTCATAGTGGGTATAGCTATATAGCTATTGTTTGAAAATGTTTATCATGATATAATTATATTAAATAGCACTAACACACACACACACACACATATATATTAGGAACAGTATTGATGACCACATAATGATTCACTTAATATTATTAGTATACATACACAATTAAAATATGAATTTATTCATATTTATATTCATATTTTACTCGTGTATTTATTAATTAGAAATGAATGAATATTGAATAACATATTAGGAGTCACTTAGTTTCAGTTTGTGTATAAATATTTTATTGATTTATTCAAAATTCATGCCCTTTTATAATGTAATTATAAAAAAATGTAATTAAACTGTAATGTTTCTCAATATTAATTTAGGTCATAAAACTATTTTTTGTTTAACATGAAACATTTCTCCTTAAATTAAAATGTATATCAATTCAAGGAATTTTCCATTGTCCAAAATATTATTTAATTCAAAGAGTAATTTATTCTCAGTATATCATTTTTCATTGTGTTTTTTTTATGTTGCCTTTTTGCTATTAGAGCTATTTTACTGTAAAAAAAACCCCATCATTAGAGCGTAATGCACACCATACAGAGTTTGACTCGATTCTTCCTAACCATATTCCATTGGCCAGCCTTTTTGTT
Organism: Tiaroga cobitis; assembly: GCA_030578255.1. NCBI lineage: Eukaryota > Metazoa > Chordata > Actinopteri > Cypriniformes > Leuciscidae > Tiaroga > Tiaroga cobitis. Next base: position 52,746,547 of record CM060595.1, read on the forward strand.
TTAATACACCTCATCTCGTGACCATGCTATATATCATGTAATGTAGGGACAGATATTAAAACAGATGGGGAATCCATTCAGCCTCTCTTAGCGGCGTTTTCTGTATGAAAGCGTCTGCGGCTCTTCCGAGCTGGCGGCCTGTAGTGAGCATGGTTCTTATTTCAGCATGACGACGGTTCCAGCTCTGCGGCCCAGTCCGGCTCGAGAGCGTTATTTACAGCAACTCTGGGATGGCCTGTTTGTCTAAGTAGGAGACCTTGTTGACCCGGAAGCTGTAAATTCATGTGTGATGTTTCTTTTTCCCCCTTGAGGGTCAGATTGGTTTGGCCTGAGGGGAAGACGGCAGCCAGCAGTCAGAGTTTTGTCGGTGGAAACCTGCGGACAGTTGCAATTGTGGCCTTTATTGCTGTAAACCGGGGAAGAAAGTGCTCCCCTGTGTATCTCCAACAGCAATTACAACAGCGTGAACCGACTGTAGCGCAATAATAACAGGGCTAAATGTCCATTCAGAGGTGTTTTGTTTCTGCTATGGTGGGACTCTTGAACTCCCCAGACTCGGTGTAGATTTAAGGCTAAACAGATTTGTGGGCTGAGCATCATTCGGAGATTGAGAGAGACACTGTTTGATTTATCTCTCTACATTCGGTGTGGAATAACCAGCGAGATGCCGGTTGTCAGGGACTTGCTCTCAAGCGTTGCTTTTGGGAAATTTATAGCAAAGACGTTGTTCCCCTTCACAGCTGATGTTTTCTCCATGCAGAAGATGAGTTAGCTTTTTCTTCCTTCCTCTTTTCCGAGACCCGAGCTCTCCTGGTGTCACGGAGGAGAGGAAGAGAAGATGGGAATCATTAGAGTGAATAAAGAGGAGAAGCTAATTCACCTCCTGCCATTTATTGATCACGGCCGAGTGGAGCGTGGATTCATTACGGCTCATTCATTCTCCGCTCAGACACATCTAGTGATCGAATGAGCCCGGATGTGTGAGCCGCTTGATGAAGCGCTCTGCATTTCACAGGCTCTTGTCCATGCAGTGTGTTCATGTCCTAATCAACCCTCTGTGCACACAGTGCGTAGGAAGCAAGTGGCAGTTTGTGAATGGAGATTTCTAGAGCATGAAGATAATTGAATCCATTACTCAAAGGCCTCTGGACCTACACGTCTTCTGTCTTCACGTCGTCAGACGGACTTGGACACAAATGCCTGGACTATGACGGATAACAGCTGGACAAGATGGACGCTGATAGCTAGGATTTAGACGTTGCAATGTTTCTACAACAATGCGTTTTGGTTGCAGCAATGTTGTCACAATATTTAAAAGAAAATGTTGTAGAAACCACAACTATAATTCAATAATAATTACTATTATAATAATGTATCCAAAATAAAACATTTAAGAAATGTTGTGAGGATATGTGGTTTTCTATTTTAATATATTTAAAAATGTAATTTAGTCCTGTGATGCAAAGCTGAATTTTCAACATCATTACTCCAGTCTTCAGTGTCACATGATCCTTCAGAAATCATTCTAATATGCTGATTTGCTGCTCAAGAAACATGTCTTCTTCTTCTTTTTATTATTATTTATATTATTAATATTTTGTGGAAATCATTATACACCTTTTCAGGATTCTTTGATTAATAGAAAGTTCAAAGGAAGAGCATTTATTTGAAATATACATTTAAAGTAAAGTCTTCAATGTCACTTAATGCATTTTTGCTTAATATATATATATATATATATATATATATATATATATATATATATATATATATATATATATATATATATATATATATTAATGGTTGTAACGGTATAGTGCAGGGATGCCCAATCCTGAGATCTACCTTCATGCAAGTTCAGCTCCAACCCTGATCAAACACATCCAGCTAATTGAAGTAATAGTTCACTTAAAAATGAAAATGTCAAATGTCAGCATTTACTCACCCTCAAGTTGTTTCAAACCTGTATGAATTTCTTTCTTCTGCTGAACACAAAATAAGATATTTTGAAGAATGTTGGTAACCAAACAGTTGATGGACCCCATTGACTTCCATAGTATTTATTTTTCCTACTATTGAAGTCAATGGGGTCCATCAACTGTTTGGTTACCGACATTCTTCAGAATATCCTCTTTTGTGTTCAGCAGAAGAAAGATATTAATGCAGGTTTGAAACAACTTGAGGGTGAGTAAATGCTGACAAAATTTTCATTTTTAAGTGAACTATTCCTTTAAGGGCTGTGTCTAAAATCGCCCCCTATAGCCTTTAACAGGCCACCATTTGAAGGGACAGCCATTTGTTATGGTGTCAGAAACCGTAATGCACCGCAATAACGAGTGTACAACTGATGTTCGCTCAACGGCTGTAAAATACCCATAATGCACTGTGAGGGTCGTGCCGACTAAATTCCTGCGTCTCGCCAGAAGATTCCCGCATCTGAATCATCCATCCATCCGTTTTCCAAACTGCTGGTCCAATGTGGCTACAGTGTAATATCATACAGGTATAAATTACTTTTTGATTGATTATTAAATTGTGTAATAAGGTTTATACATGATGGTTTCCATGACAGAGTTCAAGATAAATCTGTTCATTACAACTGGAGCTGCCAGTTTGCTAAGTTTTAAATGATTATTAAACAGCAAGCTCAAACTATGCAAAAGCGGCAGGCCTTCTGGCGCACTCAGGGTAGAAATGAATGGACTATTGTAGGGAATAGTGAAGGATGATATATAGGGATGTCCCGATCCGATCACGCGATCGGAAATCGGGCCCGATCACGTGGTTTCAGACTCGATCGGACGTTACCTCCCGATCAGGACTCGGATATATGTAAATTAGGAGTGTAACGGTACATGTATTCGTAATTATTCCGGTTCGGTACGCATACAAACTGAACGATTCCTAGGACCATTTTTCCTGCAGACAAAATCCGCGCTGACGCGACCACCACAACGTTGCGCAACATCAAATGGCAAACGTAATGAAAGCGGAACGAAACTGCGCTACTCATTATATTGTGCTTAACGGACCATTTATCAGTTCGGACTAGCAACATCTGTGCAGCGCGAGATCAAGCGACACTGTGCTAAGAGATCCAGTGAAGAAAACATTTGAATTCGCCACTGAAGTAATAACATTGCTGCGAGATCTAGTGAGAAGCATTCAAATTTCTCCGTTATTTACCGTAGATCTCTATTAGATCAAACAGCGCTGACGTGGAAACCAGGAGAAACATTGTGCCGTGAATGAACATGGATTTAATGTTGCACTTCAAAACTCAAATTATGTGTTCATCCTTCAAAGATAACCCCCATTTATAAACCTTAAAGTTTCAAGATGTAGGAAAACTCAAACTTATTTAAAAATATTTTTTCTTTTAATAAAAATGAAATTTCTCTGGCATTTATTTCTTTTTGCTGTATCGTATCGAACCGAACCGCAAATTGTGTGAACTGTAACACCCCTAATGTAGGCTATATATATTCTCATTAATTTTTTATCCACTTTTAAAACATTTTTATTTTTTGTTTACATGCCTGCCGGGTATTTTAAGTTGAGGTTCTATTTTTTTTTTATATTAGACTTTTTCTATATTTACTGTCTATCACTATCACTAAATTCCAAAAGTGAAGATTTTATGTTCTTGATTGTTCAAGCTACCTCACAGAAGTGCTCTGTTTGTTAACAGAGTTGTTGAATGTTAAAATAAGGTGAATTAAATAAAAAATAAGGAACATCCTGGATCTGTTTTTTTCTCTCTTCTTTATTCTTTTTTTTTAATGTATTATATAAGTATTAGATCGGGACTCGGTATCGGTAGATACTCAAAATCAAATGACTCGGACTCGAGGGCAAAAAAACCTGATCGGGACATCCCTAATGATATGTGGTACAGGGGGTGATTTTAAGATCTTCAGGAGCACTTGATAATTATAGACAGGTGTGTTGGATCAGGGTTGGATATGAACTCTGCAGGTAAGTAGATCTCCAAGAACAGGACTGGGCGCCCCTGTATAGTGTATATTTGTTACTGTTATGGATTTTTATAAATCCCTTGTGTTCAGAGACCAACAATAATCAGCTCCTCTGATGGCTGTCTATCTACCGCACTGCTTCCAGACACATGACTGAAATGCTTGTCTTATTAGTCTGTGTGTTTCTCCCTGGCAGTGTCAGGATGGTGTGTCAATAAGGAGAGGGAAAAGGGAGATGTTTCTGAAGGCTGTCAGTAAAGATAGTAAGTAGAAAAAAATGCATAAAAGCTATTTAAAAAAAGGTTTTGGTGTGTAAATTAAAATGTCTCTTTGCTTCTTGATATGATAATATGATTGTGTACCACCACGTGCTGTATGGTCATACACCGAACATGCATCATGCACTCTTCTATGCTGCAACTGTATCAGATAGCAGTTTTTTCTTTGGCAGTAGTCAGTGCTTTTGTGATTGACTAGATGGCCTGATAAAGATCATGGGGTCAGTGGTCAGGACACTCAGGTTGAGTGGACAATGCTCCAACGAGGGCCGGGATCCCATCCATCATGGCGGGGAGACAAAAGCTAATGTCAGTCCAGGAGGATAGCACTTTTCTGGTTTGATTAGCTGGCGGCGGGCCATGATGACAACACCATCATCTGCTGATAGGCCTGAACGAGCCTGAAGTAGGCTGCTGTTGTTGCCTTTTCCAAAACACATCGATTCTACTTTAAAATCCCTGCCCTTTTAAACCACGCCACCCCCTGCCTGGGTCCAAAAGCATGTGATGAGTTTGATGATAAAGGCAGAGTTTGATCCGTTTATGCCAAGCTGATGAGAACCATTTAAAAAGCTAATAAAATATCTATTAGGAAGTCAAAAGCCTCATCTTCATTCACAGGCAGAGCTGGGTTCTTGAAGATTGCTGTGCAGAAGTAGTTACTGCTCTAAATGAGCTCAATTGAGGTAATTAAATTTGATGGAAATTGCTTTTAAAAGCTGCAGGGGGCAAAATAAACTTAATTCATTGCCTAAAATCATACAAAATAATTACTCTTTTAAATTTTCTCTATTCCAGAAATGACATCACTTCCCCCTGTAATTCTGTAATGTTTTCTTGGAGGATTTTTGAAAGCCTCACACTGCTAAAAGTGCAGCATAAATATCATTGCTGTCAAGCTTTCTGATTGGATCAAGCTAGCTGTCAGTTTGTCGGTGGATTGGGTAAGAGAGTTGCCCACTCCCTGGCTCATAGCCCGGTTGGACTGTCTCTGCCGTTGGAAACAAGGCGAACATCCAACGCGGAGGTTTCTTGGGTTTTGCAATATAAATGTAAAGCTGCCAATGTAGGCAAAGAATGAAGCAAAGCTGCACATGCAGTACGTTTACAATCAATCAACTTAAAAATAGCAATTGCTACAGCAAGATGATGGACTCCTTTCATATGCTTTAGCGTTTCTTTAGCATTACTTTAGTTTAGAATAAAGTTCAATTTATTAACAAATTAATATATTCTTCAGTGTCGCATGATCCTTCAGAAATCATTCTGATTTGATGCTCAAGAAACATTTCTTATGTCGAAAATAGTTGTACTGTTTTTGTGGAAACCATAATACTTTTTTTCAGGATTCTTTGACGAATAAAAAGTTCAAAAGAATAGCATTTATTCGAAATATAAATATTTTGGTAACATTATAAATGTCTTTAGTCTGACTTTTGATCAATTAAATGCATCATTGCTTTAAAGAATACATTTCTTTCTTTCAAACAAACAAACAAACAAAAAATCTTACAGATCCCAGTTTTTTTAACAGTGGCGTATGCTTGCTTGTAAAACATGAACTTAAGCATTTATACACTTCAAAATGTTACAAATGTATTACCATATGCATAAATTAACATCAGCCAAGACTAATAATTTCTCTAAAAATGTCCATTGTTGATTCATGCAAAAAAAGTTGTCCATACGACTGGTCTTCTGTAGCCATATGATGAACAGTTAGGCATTGAAAACCTTGCTTCTAGCTCTTATTTACTATAGAATGTTATTTATACATTGCTTTATGACTATTACTATTTTGAATACAGTGCATAGATCACTTTTATAATACTTTTTCTAGTGCTTTGTGAAACTTATGAAATTTGACGGCCTCGTTTACTTTAGTAATGTTGAAAATAGTTGCTAGGATGTTCTAAAACCACAGTAGAAAAAGAAAGCTGAGTAAATGATGACAGAATATACATTTTTTGGGATGAACTATCCTTTTAAAGCATAACACTGTATCAGCTCTTGAGACTCTTTGTCTTACAATTTTCCTCTTCTTCAGCAGAGATAATATGAGGTCAGGGAGAACAGGGTGTCTCGGCCCAATTAATCAAGGCCTGGATCTTGCATTGGGCTGAGACAGAGTGCCTGTGTTCTCTTTCTCAGCCTGCCCTGTGGAGTAGACATCACCTCCCTCCAATATGGGTGTTTTGGATCCTGAGGTCCATTCATCAAAGTCAGAGCCAGGCTGCAGGGCCACCAGAGCAAACCGAGATAGTAGGCCTGTTTGGATGGGTCTGTGTGTTCGGACCAGGCCAGGTAGAGCAAGCTGCTACATCACCTCTTGCTCTGCTGAGAATGTATAAATACACAAGACATGTCTGCGTTTCGTCATAGCACAGAGATGGCTATCTCATGCCAAGAAACGGAGAGAGAGTGCGTGTGAGAGCAAGAGAGACAGATATGAATGAATGGGTTTGTTGCTGCAGGGTAAGAGGTTTACAGTTTGGTGCGGATTCAGCTTTTCCACGTTGCTATTATTTGTCTTCAATGCAATCAGTGCACGCACCTTTCCAACCAATAATACGAGCGCAAATCAATGCGCATTGATCTTTCGTTAAAGGCAGTGGGTTATTTGAAAAATAAGAGATCAGATTGCATCGTCGAACCCTTATGTCTCCAGTGTCTAGACGTTGCTGACAAAAGCATTTGGTTTGCTTTCCCAGCGCAGCTTCTAGCATGCTCAATTGCATTCTTGCTTGTTTGTCCTTGTAAACAAGCAGATGAACACATGCTGGCTCTGGCTCTTAAAAAAACAAACACTGTTCATGACAAGCCGGGTGTGTGTCTCCAGTCTGGACAGAAGGAGGAACAACCTCCAGACGTCTAAATGAGAGATTAGGCGTGTTGGGAAGTAAAGATTTCCATCTGCTGGCATGTTCAGGGTTTGCAAGAGACCAGTCAACGTTGACCGGTGTTGTGCACCGTTCAGAATTGAATTGGGAATGATGTTTAACCTTCATGTTCAGGCCATTTGAATAGCTCAAAACTATCCGTCTAATTTCACTTGTAGTATAGTTGCAGTATAAATGAAAAATGTAGTTGTAAACTAGTTGTGTATCACAAAGTTTACTAATACACTTAAATATACTTAAAAGTATACTTTTATACACTAAAAAGTGGGCAAATCTAGTCCCAATATTGAATAAATAGTACACTTATACAGTATAATACTAGTAAATTGATATCAGTGAGTATACTACATAAAATGTACTTAAAAATATACTTGAACTGTACTTAAGTATACTTAATAAAATTAACTTGAAGTATACTTATAATTGCGAGGGAAATTACTGTTACTTCTTTGTAAAACTTCAATAATATCTGTCAGATTAGGTCAGGCGAACATATTTAAAGAATTTCAAGTTTATCAATTTTATATACTTAAAAAAAACACATTATTGATTTAAAAAAACTAAAAAAAATTAATGCGGATTAAACTCTTATTCTGTTCAGTTCCTTAAATTAAGTAGAATTTAATTTAGGTAGCAAATGTTATTCGAATTTAAATTCAAGAATTAAAATTGCTATATATATTTAATGTTTGTTTTATTTATTCATTTAAACTAATAATCAAATATTTCATTGTAAGCCACCTATATATCTGTACACATCTATATATTACATATTATAGATTTGCGCAATTGCAATTCAGTAAATGTATCTTCCTGTTATTCCAATTAAGCATCCAACTTGTAATAAGACATGGAAATCATTATTAGTATAGTGTTTACATTCAGGATCATTTTAATTTCTATGCTTTAAGCACTTTAAATGTCTTTTTTTTTCATTCACCATAGCCATGCAAAGCAGTATAAGGACTGTTTATGCATTTACTTTGCTGTTTCACACTGTTTTTTTTTGTGCTATTTTTGTTTGGATTAACCCTTGAATGTTTGGCATGGAAGGTCTGAGACCTTGAGCCATGTTGCTCATGCAGACAGTGAAGCCCTTCACCTTTTTCCCCCAATAATTTCCTGTCCTCTAGAAACTATGAAATGAAACTGGCCAAAATATATAAAAGTATAGTTTTTCTCTTACATGTCAAAACAAAACCAGACTCCAGACGAAATGAGAAGCCCTCCTTAACACTTCATCAGCCATCACTCAAGCATAATGGAATACCTCAAATGAATATCAGTCCTCTCAAAGCATTCTTCAGGACAATGCCATTGACAGTTTTAATAAGCCAAAGTCTTTTATCTGCTGCAACACTAGCCAATGAGCAGCCACGTTACTATATATTTACACACACACACACACACACTGAGGTTGATTGACAGATCTTGTGGTCAAGTTGCTGGTGAATAGAGTGGAGGAATAGGGAGGAAAGGAGCATCTTCCGCTGGTGGACGGCCCTCTGTCAGCAGCTGGCACTCATCACAGCCTGGAACAAGGGCACCTGCTGTGGGAAGCCCACCAGCACCTTCCCCTTTGGTTAACAGGATCCACCTGTCGATTGACATGATGAGGGGCTGCGTGAATAGAAGACCGCTGAATGTAGTCTCATTCCCAAAGCAATGCCTCTGTCTTATAACTATACAGAATTTCCTTTGAGATCAGTTCGGTTTCAGATTTGATGATATGATTCATTTTTATGGCTTATTTTTAAAGAAAATACACAAATGATATCTCTCTGAGCAACGAAGACACATGGAGACTTTTGACCTTTCAGATCTCCTGAGATAAAGACCCTAGTGATCTCACACGGGCCTCCTCTATATTTGGAGCTATTAATTAAGATTAATCATTTTACTTGAATAGAATCTATGGTAACAGTTTACAATCAGGTTCATTAATTAACATTAGTTAACTACCTTAGTTAACATGAACTAAGAATGCACAATAGTTCTTCAGCATCTATTTATCTTAGTTAATATTAATTTCAACATTAACTAATATAGTTAATGCATTTGCATGAACAAACAATGAACAGCTGTATTTGTATTAGCTAACTAACATTAACAAAGATCAGAGGTGTCAAGTAACGAAGTACAAATACTTCGTTACCTTACTTACGTAGAAATTTTGGGTATCTATTTACTTGAGTAATTATTTTTCAGCCGACTTTTTACTTCTACTCCTTACATTTTCACGCAATTATCTGTACTTTCTCCTTACATTTTAAAAATAGAGGGAATGCATTAACGTCACTTCCCCGCCGGAACACGCCCCCCTCAGCGGGACTGAGTGGCAAAAGAGCTGCTGCGTGACTGGAGTTAAAGGAATTGTAGGTAGGAATTGTATAAAAAAAACCTTTTTCCAAATTTGTTTAAACTTTCTGTATATATCAATGCATAATTAAAATGTAAGTACTCTGAAAAAGAAAGTATAAAAATCGAGTGTCTGTAGACCTCTCACGACTGTTTTAAAGACAGCTCATTATTTCCATTCACTCCACCCCCTCCCTTCTGGGCTCCTTCCGAAGCCACGCCTCCAAAACACATGAACGCGCGACTCCGACCGCTGAGCTGAAGACGCATTATTTACCGGAGACGAGCGGAGAGGAAGGAGCGCAGTGCATGTAGTGACATCATGTCAGAATCACATGTAATAAAAAAATCTAACTTGATCATTATGAAGATAAACAAATAAGATGTATTTTAGTACTCACTATCAAGTAGCATATTGATATTGGCAAAGTTTAAAATATATATTTATTGATTCGCTAACGAGCTAGTTATCTATAAGGCAAAGCTAAAAACAGGTTGCATGATACACGTTTTTCCATTCATAACATATATGGTGTTCTACATGTAAGAGTTTCCATGATGAAAGCATTGTTGACTCTGATGAGGACTACACTCCAGAGACAAGTAGCCTACCGCATCGTCAGCTCCAGGACAGATCCGGGGTCGAGGGATTTTTTGTTCAAAAACAAAACAAAGGCGAAAAACCGTGCAGGTAAACTTCCAGGTGAACATGGTAAAAGAGTTAGACAGAGGGTAAATATAATTCTAAGAAAAGTTCCTGGATGCGGATCGGCCTACTATCTGTTAAACATGTATTTAGTTATCTAAAGCAAAATTATGCACAATTCAACACTATAGCTATCATCTTGAGCTAGGCATATATATTATTTATCATCTCTACTACGGCTCGCTAAGTAATGTTATATTAGCTATATTAGGCTCTACGTGTGCTAATGACACATGCTTCATGAAAACATAAAGAAAAAAATATGTATGATCAAAATACAAAAAGAAAGATTTACCTGTCCAGCAGAAATATAGCCATCCAGGCGTCACTTTTCAGCCCCTTGAGGTCTCTCAGTTCTCGCCATCGCTGGAAAGCCACGCCGATATTGACATGCGTTTTATTTTGTTGTTTATCCAAAGACTTTTTGTTCATTACCTTTTCTAGTAACGTTACTGTCTTCCTTTTTTTGCCTGGTTTGCCTTCGCGAACTGCACATGTGAATTTTGATTGGTCTTTCTCTGCCATTGTTTTGCTATTCCTAGGTTCCGTGCCTCTTGAATTCCTCAAATCAAACGGATGCGCGCGCAAGTGGGCAGGTCCTGTGTGGCAAAAGGGTGGTTGCCATGGTTGCGAGAGAGTGACAGTCGCCTAAGCCAATTCTGTGTTTCGTCCCGAATGTAAATAATGAGCTGTGTTTAGTGCAGATTAAACGGTCTAGAGTCACTTGATTTGTATACTCTTTTTATCAGAGTACTTACATTTTAATTATGCATTGATATATACAGAAAGTTTAAACAAATTTGGAAAAAAGTGTTTATAAAATTCCTACCTACAATACCTTTAATAGGGGAAACTGCGTTAACGCGAGTAAAACAAACTATTATCAGTTTAAACTAAAAGTTGGACTCGATATAGTGTTCCTTACAACTTATCAAAGATCCAGTGATCCATGGATATTGACATGCAGCCAGGAATCGTGTTTCCTGACATTTATATGTGCCTGATTTCGACGCCGGGGAAATAAATGAAGAAAATTTGCCTGTAAACGTTTTATATGAATACAATAGATAGGTCTAAATCCGAGTGATCACTTACATTAATGTTATACTGTATATCATCATATCGTCCAGCCCTAAAACTTGTATAGTTTTTTGTCAGTGTTTATTTAAAAATATCCAATTATGCAGAATATAGTCTGTTCTGTAGCTTTTTGCAGTCTGTAAAAATATACAGTACCTCAGATTTCTGGTCAAATCTAGTTGTACAGTCAATCGCAAAGCTCTTTCCCGTTTTAGATGTGTTTTGTGTGATTTTCACGGCATTCACGCTGAAAACAAATGCTGCCGCTCAGTCTTTTTGCCACTTGTGGGCGTGACCGCATTCACTCCGGCCGACGGTGACGTCATGCGCATACCCTCTATAGCCTCGTTACTCCTATTTCATTTCGGCTTGTCATCGTTCGAAAAATGACCAATTACACAAACGTTTAATAGATCTGAGTCCCGCCTCCTGAACATCGCTAAACTGATTGGCTTTGTGTTTTCTTTCTAACTTGTGAGAGGCTGTTACATTTGGCATGCGAAGCGGCAAAACTCATCCGAAGGATAGATGCGGTAAGTGAGGGAGAAATCAACAGTTTTCTGCTCAAGAATACGGGGCAAATCGCGTCAAATAATGATTTGGGGGCAGCCGTTTTTAAATGATAGAACTGACAATCGCGGGATAAGTGGCAAACATAATCGAGAGTGTGTGTGTGTGTGTGTGTGTGTGTGAGAGAGAGAGAGAGAGAGAGAGAGAGAGAGAGAGAGTATGTGTATGAGCGTGTGAGAGAGAGAGAGAGAGAGAGAGAGAGAGAGAGAGAGAGAGACTTTTTTGACTTTTAGTCTTTCTTTAATTTAACATTTTCTTGCCACTTTGGCTAGTTAAAATACATTAATATACAAAACGCATAAATATACATGTAAAATACACAAACAAAAAAAACAAACATTACATATACAGAAAATGCCTCATACATTCAATTGCAAAATTCCATCTTCTGAATTACATAGAACATCATTCAGAGCCCAAATAAGATTGAAAGTGTCAAGATCTCCAACCATTTTATAATATGTAAACTCAACAGTAAGCCGGGCAGATATTAGACCTCTTAAAGTCATATTAACATCAGTAGAAACACCCCCATTCAGTTTCGCTTTTCTTGTTAGCCACACAGCTAACTTTGCCTGACCATATAAAAAATGAATTAGCACATCTCTTTTTCTATTTTGATACTTATATTTAGGCCCATAAATAAAACCTTTTAATGCAAATTCATAATTCAAATTTTTACTCCATTCTTCCAACAATAAAAACATTGGCTTTAATCTTTCACACTGCAAGAATAAGTGATACACATCTTCAGAATGAAAACAAAAAGGGCATTCATCCTTTACTGTAGGATCAATGTGTGCCCTATGTCTATTGGTAGCTATTATTCCATGTATTATCCGCCATTGGAGGTCCCCAGTTCTCTTATCAATAGGACGTTTGTATAAAGTCCTCCAGCTACCTTTAGGGGATATATCAAATCCCTCTATTTCTTGCCATTTAGAGTCTGAAACTAATTGTAATGATTCAAAATGCATCACTTTTACACAAGTATGATACAGTGCTCGCTTTCCAGCATCACAGAACAAATTAAGTTCTGGAGTTTTAAAGCTCAATAACTTCCCTTCATCCTCCGGCCATGTCTCCACAGCTGCCCTTACTCCCAGATTTGGAAATTCAACCATCTTATTAGTACATTGCTGTTGTTTTTCCTCCTCCTTGAACAACTCTGTAAACGTTGATGGAATTACAGATAAAATTTCAGTCTTTATTTTTTCTGCTATACGGAGTGATTTAATGCCAAGCTTTGCGGCAATATCCTGAGAAGACAACCAATCACTCTTACTCCAAAGATGAGAGACTTTTATAATCTGGGCTTTCACCATAGCAGCCTGCAGTGAATGAGAATTCAAGATTTTCACAGGTATTGCAGGATTGTAAAGAAGAGGTTCCTCTGTAATCTACGATCCACTTACAATTCCCTGTTCTCGAAAAATTCTTAAGACATCCCATGATTTTAGAACTGTCTTATAAAAAGGAGCTAATTCAACTAGTGCCACATCCTTCAAATTCATTAAAAACAATTGGCGGTCTAGTCCCAATCGTCCTCCTCTCCTCAAGAGTCCACAAGCCACATCAGCCCAACTGACATCTTTCCCATACAAAAGTCTCTGGGCAGCTTGCAGTCTGAAAGCAGCAATCCGACATGCTATGTCAATTAGACCTTGCCCTCCTTCCTGAAGAGGCAGGTAAAGCACTGCAGGTCTCAACCAATGCTGACCTGTCCAAAAGAAGTCAACAAGACATCTCTGAATGTCCTTAATGACAGCAGCAGGGGGGTCCAATACAGCCATCTTATGCCACAACGATGAGGCAATAAGATTATTTATTATTAAGACCCTTCCCCTATAGGACAGCTGGGGAATTAGCCATTTCCATTTAGATAAACGGACACATACTTTTTCCAATAGTCCTTCCCAGTTTTTCCCCTTGTATATCTCAGAACCTAAAAACACTCCTAAAAACTTGAATCCCTTTCTTTTCCATTTTACATTATTAGGCAGCTGTGGGACATTTGACCTCTCTGAACCACACCAAAACGCCTCACTTTTTGTCCAATTAACTTTCGCTGATGATGCTCTTCCATAACACTTAAGGTTTTCTAAAACCACTTTAATATCATTACTGTTCCTAATTATCACAGTTACATCATCGACATAGGCGGATAATTTCACATAATTTAAAAAACTTGACCCCTCAATATGCAAACCAGTCAACTGCTCTCTTAATTTGTACAATAAGGGTTCAATTGCAAGGCTATAAAGTTGTCCTGAAAGAGGGCATCCTTGCCTTATTCCCCTTTGTACCTTAATAGGAACACTTAAACCTCCAGCTATTTTAACCATACACTCAGCATCATTGTACAATAAATTAACCCATGAAATAAAACCATCTCCAAAACCAAAAGCCTTCAGTAAATCAAACAAGTAAGCGTGATCCACTCTATCGAACGCTTTTTCTTGGTCAAGAGATATCAACCCTAAATCATTATCATTATACATTGCATAATCTATGATATCTCTTATTAAAAATAAATTATCTCTAATACATCGCCCCTTTACACAATATGATTGTTCTTTCATGATTAAAACACTCATATAATTATTAAGTCTACTGGCAATACATTTTGAAAAATTTTTATAATCCATACACATTAACGCAACAGGTCGCCAATTCTTCAAAGAAAACAAATCACCTTTCTTCGGTAACAAGGACAACACTGCTCTATTACAACTCTTAGGTAAAGACCCAGTCTGTATTGAATTTAAAAGCATTTCAAAATAATCCTTTCCAATCACATTCCAGAAACATTTATAAAATTCAGATGGGAGACCATCTAGACCAGGAGCCTTCTCTGATGCAAGATCTTTTACAGCTTTTGTCACTTCTTGAAAAGTAATTGGCAAATCAATAACCTCCTGCTGCTCAGGCATCAACTTCTTAAGACATGAAAATAACTCTTCTTTACATTCAGGATCTGTGACATTGGCTGTATATAAGTTAGAATAAAAATCAACAGCAATTCTGCAAACAGCAAAGCGAGTCATAGGTAACAACACCTTCATCATTTTTTAAACCCACCATCACATTTCTTTGATTAGTCTTTCGTTCTAAATTAAAAAAGAATTTTGTGGGTCCATCAATGTCTTTAGTTTGGATAAAACGTGCCCTAACAAGGGCAGCTTTCACTTTATCATACAATAAAGAATTTAACTGAAGCTTCTTCTCTGAAATAGCAGTTTCCAAATGCAGTCCACTCCTTGCCATCATTTTCTCTTCAATATCAGAGATCTCATTTTCCAAGTCCTTTATCCTGGTCTTTAATGTCCTTTTTGAATATGAAGAATATTGCTGACAGAAAACTCTAATTTGCACTTTTCCAATGTCCCATCATTGTTTTATATCATCATAATTTATTTTTTGCATTTGCCATGTTTCCCAAAACAACTTAAAATGTGCACAAAAAACATTGTCTTGCAAAAGTTTATTATTAAAGTACCAATACAGACTTCTTTTACTTTCATTTAAAATGACAAAATCCATTGTTATCATTTTGTGATCTGAAATGATGTTTGGAATTATATTAACATTACCCACTCTGTTTCTTGAATCACTTGTAATATAAAATCTATCCAATCTGGCAGCATAAACTCTACCATCTTTGACTTTTATCCAAGTGTATTGTTTAAGCAATGGATTTTTAATTCTCCAAATATCTTCCATATTTAAACTTTTAACCACATCAGATAAAACAAGTGCTGATTTATGGTGAGGTTCTTCAGCATTTCTATCTATATTGAAATTCAAAGTGCAATTCCAGTCTCCTGCCATTATAATTATATCTCCTGAGTTAAGAGCTTTTAAAACACGACCCAATTTTTCAAATAAAAGAACTCTTTCTGTTCCATCATTAGGGGCATACATATTAACAAAAAGAAAAAGAAAATTATTTATTTCCGCTCTTACTAAAAGTAACCTTCCAGGTTCTATGTCATATGTAGAAAGGATTTTTACATTTAAAGTAGAGTTAAACATGATCGCAACTCCTGCACTAACATTACAGCCATGACTTAATACATATTCTCCCTTCCACCACAATCCCCATTCAGACTCATTACTTGTATTACTGTGGGTTTCTTGAAGAAAACCAACTGCAATATTCTTAATATTTAAATATTCTGAAACTAAAACCTGCTTTTTCTTATCTCTCAGACCATTAACATTTAGAGAACCTATTCTAAGATACTCCATAAGATAGAAAGGGTAGAGAGAACAGCAGAAGAAAAGGAAAAGTACACACAAATACATACAAGCCATAGTGTTCATTTGGCTTTTCCTCGAGCTCTTCTTTCATTCTCATTCCTTAAACCCTGTCTTATCGTCGTTATATACTTCTTAAGTCTGTACCGTTTCTGTTGCGATAACACAGTATGGTTGTACGTTTTACGAACCCACACTACAGAGGCGACGAACTTTTCCTTATCAGGGAAAAAATCTCCTATATCCACCTTTCTCCCTTTAGTCTCGTCCAAAAAAACATTTATCTGATCTACAGAGTACAAATCATCATTAGCTTTATAGAGATCTGACAAATCCGACAAACTCTCTTCATCCTGACTCTGCGTCATGATATCAGAGGCATCATCATCATCCTCCTCCATGCTCGCACACTGCACACCACTGACGTGTGGACCTACTACACAATCAACTACAAGTTGTTCCTCTACAACTGCTGCAGTGCCACTTACACTACTACAACTCGGCTTTTCATTGTCAACATGATTACTCACAACGCTCTCACTCACCTCCAATCCATTGTCCTTACTCGTCTTAGCCGCCGGAGCTTCATCCAAGCCTGACTTTTCCCCTCCTGGTTTCCGTTTTAACTCCACATCTTTAGGCACTGATAATTCATCCGTCTCACCACTAATCTTTGCTTCTGCCGACGTTTTCTTTTGAGGGCACGAGAGTTTTTTATGTCCGAACTCTCCACATTCAAAACATCGCAAACTCTCCGTACTTACAAATATCAGATAAGAACTATCGCCATCTTTCACTCTAAACGATACATCCAGTAATTTATCAGGAGAACTCAAAAACATGAACACTTGTCTCCTAAAAGACATCACATGTTTAAGCGCAGGATTTTTACATCCTAAGGAAACCGTTCTAACTTCACTCACCACTTTTCCGAATCTTGCAAGTTCTCTGACAATTACCTCATTTTCAATGAATGGAGGAACGTTTGAAATAACCACTTTCGTAGCCGGAGCAAACAGCGGAGTGATATTAACGAAAATTTCTTTCACCCACAGACCGTTCTCAATTACCTTGTTGACCAATGCTTCTGTTTTTAAAAAAACAACAACAGCTTTATTCATTCTCGATGCCGAGATGATATTTTCATAGCCTAACTGCTCACCAACCGCTATCAAAACATCTTCGACGGTAGCACTCGCCTCTGGCACACACCTGAAACCATGGCGGAGGGATAATGGCGTCCTTCCACCTGTGGACGCCATACCTAACGCCAGGTGAACCGTGCAAAGCACGGCACGCTAGGCCTACCTTCTAGAACCCCAAACAAATCTTTACAAACAATAAACAAAAAAAATAAAATAAAAAAAAATAATAATAAATAAAGGAAAAAACATACAAAAGAGTTTATAAAGAACAGCGCACGATAGAAACGCTCTCACACACGCACCCTCCTTGCTCCCAACACACACTCACAGAGAGAGAGAGAGAGAGAGAGAGAGAAAGAGAGTGTGTGTGTGTGTAACCCTACATTATAGAATCAAAATACCCCCATAAAGATGGCAATATCCGAAATCCTTTTGTCGAGATTTTTTTTTTTTAAACAGCTTATAAATCAGACTAAGTTTTTTTTTAAATGCAGCGAGTTATCTGTGATAGGGTTAGTGTAGGGGGGTAGAATACACAGTTTGCACAGTATAAAAATCATTATGTTTATGTAAAGTCCCCATAAATCATGAAAAAATAACATTGCTTGGTCTGATGAAATGAGAGGCCTGTTTGATCAAGTTGAAACCTTGTCATCCGAGTCTCATCAGCGGGACTGAAAGAAGTTTCAGTGCACTTAGGCAGGGGCGCTGCTAAGGGGGGAAAAGTTAGGACGATTCTAAGGGCCCACACACTTTTAGGGGCCCCAGAGATCGATTTTATTAATTGAACGGGTGCAGTAGGACCTATTTTTTCATGGGGCCCAAAATCCCTGGCCGCACCCCTGCACTTAGGACCCTGAAAACATGTCTCAATGAACACAAGTGACACTTGACAGTATTGTCGAGTCCAACAGGACAAACTTGACAGTATTGATGCAAAACATTTATACCAACAGTTAATTTCTGTTAAAGGGATAGTTCACTTATTTAAAAATGAAAATTCTGTCATCATTTACTCATTCTCAAGTTGTTTCAAACCAGATTCTTTCTTCTGCTGAACACAAAAGAAGATATTTTGAAGAATGTCGATAACCAAACAGTTGATGGTAGCCATTGACTTCCATAGTATTTTTTTTTTCCTACAATGAAAGTCAATGGCTACAATCAGCTGTTTGGTTATCGACATTCTTCAAAATATCTTCTTTTGTGTTCAGCAGAAGAAAGAAACTGGTTTGATTTAAATGATTTTCATTTTTGGGTGAACTATATCCCTTTAATGAAAGATGCAGACGTGTATGGCTTCTTCAAAAAGCAAGGAACAAGAGTAAGACAGTATTGCATTATTGCATTGCACTATGAAAGGAGTAAGGTTAAGTCTCTGTTAAACTGCCTCCTTGTCTTTATTAGTTACCTGTAACATTACAGAATTAATGAATTAATGTATCGTTAAGGTCAATATAGACTAAAAACCTTAATACCTTATCCTATTCATTTCCTGATTCCTCCTCCGCTTCTGTGAATGTCCCCAGTCCCCACCAATCTCAAAATCAAACCTACGCCTTTAAAGAGAAGTATAAACCATTCCGAGATAACATGCCTCTGAAGTTTGACTGGTCCTCGCCGCGGCTGCCCGAAGGGCTGTTTCCACCACGGCCGCCCGAAGGGTTCTCTCCGCCACGTCCACCCGAAGGGTCCTCACGCCTACTGGGAGGGGAGAGTAATGTCACAGTCTGTCTTTTCTCCGCCTCTTCACTACACTTCCCAGCATCCCTCTTGTCTACACACCTGCTTGTCTTCATCATCGTCACCTGTGTTTAGTCATTGTCATCATCTCTGCCACCTGTTTCTGTTAATTAGTATCTGTATTTAGTTTCCTTCTGTTCAGTTAGTCTTGGTCGGTTCTCTTACGAGAGGTTCTCTCGTACTGCGTAATATCTTACGCTAGGGGAAAACCTCTTTTCCTCGAGATATTGAAGCCAAAAAATTATCCCTAATTTGGAATTATTGCAAAACGCGTTGCAGCAGCATACAGACATAGGCAGGCGGCTCAGCGTGCCTATTGGCTGTCCTGCGGCAACTGCAGCAGCCTATCGAGAGCGGCCCTTTGGTGACTGTCCAATGGGGGCGCTTCGCACCCATTCTGTCACGCTCGCGCCCAAAGGGACGTGGTCTAGCCCTATAAAAATAGCTCTATGGCCTGATCTCACTGATTTTTCATCTCTTCAGCGAAGCTATGCATCGCTGGATCCTGAGTGAAGAAGCCGTGCCGTGGAAAAAGCCTTCTGCGGGACGAGCCATCATCTGAAACCGCTGGCCTCATCTCGCCGCCTTCAGTCGCCGCTTCCTGCTACGCTATCCGGCGTTCAAATCCTTTTACACTCTGCTCTCTGTGTGTTCGCCCCCGCGACTCACCTTTCTAAAAGAGCTGCGTCTTTTTAAAGATGCCTTCATCCTGTGGCTCGTGCCGAGCCCCACTCAGCAACGGGGACCGTCATGTTATCTGCGTGTCCTGCCTGGGTGAGGATCATGCAGCACTCGCGCTCGTTGACGGCGGCTGCCCTTACTGCGTGTTACTGCCGATGGTGACTCTGAGGACTCGCCTGGCTTCCTTCTCCGAGTCTGCAAACCTGCCTGTTACAGTGGCGCGCCGTAAAAAGCAGCGGGTCCCTGAGCCTCCTCAAGCTCGCGACAGCTCGCCGGTTCGCCCGCCAGCTTCGCCTCTTTCTCTCGGCTCTCTCACGGACACTCAATGACCGCCGCCCGCCGCCGATTACGTCATCGAGGACAACGAGCCAGCTGGATCTGATGAGGAGGTTAGCTGTTCCCTTCTGGCGTCGGACAGTGAGGACTGGGCAAGCTCTGCGGACCTCCCCCCCACTGTTCAGTCAGTTGGCAAGAGAGCTAGCATTGAGTCGGAGCTAATGCGTCTACTCTCGCTTGAGTGGGAGGCGCCCGGGCAGCCAGCGCGCAACCGACTAGATGGGTGTTTACTTCAAGGAGACCGCACCCTGCTGCCTTCTAGATCCGCACCTTTTCTTCCTGAGCTTCATGAAGAAGTCGCGAAATCCTGGAACGCCCCTCTTTCTGCCCGAGTGCGTTCCTCTGTCTCGGCTGCATTCTCCGTAGTGGACGGTGTGAAGGACAGAGGCTACCTCTCGCTTCCCCCCGTGGAAGAAGCCATAGCGACCCACCTTTGCCCACCCTCTGCTGGACGGCGTGCTAAGTTGGCACTACCATCTAAGGCTTGCCGAACTACGTCAGCTATGCACTGTATATCAGAGGGATGGATGGATGGGTCCTTCATATGATCCTTCAGAAATCAATCTAATACTTATTTGGTGCTCAAGAAACATTTATTATTATTACCAATATTATCAATGTTGAAAACAGTTGTGCTGCTTAATAGTCTTGTGAATACTGTGATTTTTATTGTTTTTCAACAATAGCGACTTAGAAATGAAGAGAGCAATAGAAGCAGTTAAACTAACAATAGGGCAACAGTATGCAAATGTCCATGATGCGTCTTCCTACATGGTTGTTAAAGAAATGAAAAGCTACAAACTCCATCAATTAGGGTTAGAAAAACTGTTGCCAAACATATAAATCCAAACCTTTTTTTTTTTTTTGGCCGGGCAGTGTTTGGCCGGGCAGTATTTGTATTATAGGAATATTTTGAATTGCAAAACTTATTCTATTCTCTCATTCTTATTCTATAACTCAACAGATTCAGAGAACTGATATCTTACACCTGGAATTGTTTAAGCTAATAACCCGAAAAGATCTTCCCCACTGTCGTCGGCTCACTCCTCCACAATGAATGAGATCTGCTCACTGGGTAGAATAACTATCTTCTGAATACCTATAAATCACTGCATCGTTGTCCAGAATTTTAAATCGGAGTGTTTCTCCTATAGCCAGAGTCCAGTGATTTATGGGACATGCCTCGACCCGATGTCCATTCCGACTGCAATTGGTATCTTTCTTCCAACTAGGCCGTGCCGTGTTTTGACATGAAATTGAAAATCGGTTTAACGTGAGATACTTCTCACTCAATCATGCATCTGGGCTCAGGTTTGCAGCTCTGTCCAACAGGTTAATAAAAGAATATGACACAAGAGGTGAGCTAACTGAGTAAACATCATCTTTGGGGGAATCTTGTCTTTGTAGTTGCAAACATAATGAGGAGAAATGACTTTAAAGTGGGCTGGAGTGAGATAGATTCTTCCAGTGAGACCGTACAGCTGGAGCTGTTGCCGTGGATTTGTTGCCATGGTAACAGGGTGGATGTAATGGGGGAAAAGAAATTATGTCTATTTAGGCACAACAGACACCCATCTGGCGTGAGCTTATAATTGGTACACATGCACTGAACAAATAAAGCCCATCAATTTTTCCCTGCATGAGGTGACGTTTATGATGTTTTGACAAAGAAGTCGCGGAGGAGTGGGCTCAATACTGGAAGTTATTGGTGTTAATATATAAACACATTTGGTTTTCCAAGGACTGCAAATACAATAGAAGTGCATCAAGTTATGACTATAATATCTAGATATTATTAAAAAAAATATTAAACATTTTGTAAGCATATTGCGTAGTTGTGCCTGGAGTCCGTTTTTGTTTTGTTTGTGATAATGAAATGAAACATGGCAACTTTTGCGGACATAATCTTTTCCCAGGCTGTCGTACAAAGAAATTTTGAACACGTGCATCAACAAGAGAGAGCTGATGAAATATTAATAGTAGATGTAGTCATTATTTTATTTTTCCTGTGAGCTTTTTTTTTTATGCATTTTTTGCATAGTAAAATAAAACCTGTAGTTGTCATTTGCCCCCTTTTTGACAAATAATTTTGTCAACTAAATACCTTAGCCAAATTTAGTGTTTGTGCTTCCCTCATATTTAAAGGGGCTATTTGTTATAATGTCCATGTATTAACCCACTTTTTATTTATTTATTTGTTTAGTGTAAACAGCTTGTAACGAAATAAATTAACTAAATTAATAACTTTTTTACAACAAAAATGAAGCATCACTGAACTTAAGCTGGACTATGACTATTTTCTTCTAGATCTGCTGTACAGCAGAAACAAACTTTGTTGCATTATTTTCCTATTATCACTGTAAAGCGGCTTTGAAACAATCTGTATTGTAAAAAGTGCTTTATAAATAAAGGTGACTTGACTAACGAACTTAAAAACCGAGACCTTCCCCGACTTCCTATGTAGTCTATGAAATCCTGTAGACGGATTTAAGCAAAGGATTCAGGACGTTTTTGCTAATCACATATTTACTTGCGTTGCCGAGAGTCTATCTTCCGTTCTATGACACATGAAACAAATGCTTATACAATGTTCAGCATAATGCTGAAAGAATTATTCTGTTCTGTAATGTCAATGTGTAATGCAAAGAAAATCAACATATAGTCTCACATAGCCAGATTTATAGTCTCAAAAACACACTACTTTGTAATCAAACTACCATAGTGTAATTTTAATGACCTCATCTGTCGACATGATCCACAGAATTGCAAAAATCGCTATGATCAGATGTTTTCTTAACTGCTATGCTCTTTTCTGTAATTTTTGTGGTGTGTTTATTTTGTTATTGAGAGGAAAGCACACAGCACATATTTAAAGGGGCTATATGTAAAAATGTGAAACTGAAAGTGCTCACTTTCATGCATGCACAGGTTTAATGTACAAGAGACTGAATGTGATTCAATGGCCCTATATACTCACAGTGAAGATTCGTTATTTGCTTCGAAGCAAAAGTAAGTCAATTTTGTGGCATTAGAGCCTACTTTTATGAACATCCAGACGTCGTCCATGCTGCTGAGAGTGACATTTAGATGAAATTTAAAAAATCTAAAATGTTTTTTTCTCATATTTTAATGGTTTAACATGAAACCGCAGAAAAAGCACGTGCCAAGCAACACTGGGAGCTATTTGAAAAGAGGCCTGGGGCAATGACAGAAACAGTGTGTGTTAGCCTGTATAAAATAAAAACACAGGGATTAATCATTGTCACAATGTGGAACCCAAACACTAGCATCTTATGATTTGCTAAAATGCTTGTGCTTTGTTGAAGCACGGAATCATGCTGTTAGTTGTTGAAGTAGAATTTGAGAACCGTAGGCAATATAGCACAACACACAAAGAATATTGATCCTGACGTGTTTTTAAAATAATTTAAGTGCACATTTTTCATGCCTTCCAGCATTAGTGTTTAGCAAACAGTTCGACGTGAGCATGCTTGAGTTGTTTGTGTAAGACAAGGGCAGTGCATGAATCATTTATGAGTTTTATTAAAATGCCCAGATTTGAGACGGGGAAATGTCTATCATTTGTGCTTTTATTTTTTTAGGTCATTTAAATAATTCCCCTGCAATCTGAGTCTCATTAAAAGCAGCTGCTTTAGCATCTACAGGTAGTTAATTTATTTCCACTGCATTAATACTGCAATGCTGGTGTCTTGTTTGACTGAACGGCTTGGATATGTAGGGAGTGATTGCTGTTGGATCTGATCCACGGTGAGTTGAGCCTATAAATGTAGACTTTGATTAAAGGAAAACGAAAATGCTTGCGACTAGGCATGCATTCAGCTTTTATTTATCATGCCACGGAGGGGCTTTTTTAATGGATGTAGTTTGTGGGCGTATTGGATTACTGTGTGCGCTTGTTGCCCAGCGGTATCAGAGTTTGTCACTAGGGTTTGAATGTAAATAGAGCTGCCACAAAAGAGCGTGCAATTCCCAACCTGACCACATGGTGGCAGTGTTACATTTTGATTTCTCAGATCATTCCAAATGGCTCCACACCTGGGGAAAGTGAGCTGGCCTTTGCTGCCTTGCCAAGTCGGTTTTGCTGGTGATTAAGGCTTGGATGTGGACCCAGATGAGCACAAAAGGACGAGCGCTGATCTGTTCGTCCCGAGCTCTCTGGGTAATTTACTCTCGTATCTGTAGCAGGAAGTCAGAGCGTAAACGTTCCCTTCAGTTGCTTATCAGTCTATGCTGTCTTCAAACCTAAACACTCACATGATCAAACAACAGATTTTGTCTGAGTCATTAAATCTGTGAATAAACAAACAGAGCAGTTAGCAGACCCGGGTTTGTGTTTTTGTCATTGTCGACCATCTGACGGGGATGCTCCATGTTGTGACGCAGAAACTCGCACACGTACGCAGAATCACATTAGCAGGCGCCCACAAGCCTCACGCGGGCACTGAATCACAACTGAGACCCGGTGCAGGAGGACTTGGGGCACAGCAGGAGTTTCTTCCTCTCCTTTTCTTTGTTCTTTCGATGTCTCTCTCTCTCCTCCCTGTTGCTTTACAAGCTTTGGGCTGAAAATGGCAGAATAGATAAGAACAAAGTGGCTTCTGTTGTTATCATGGAAAAACATATGCACAAACAAGAATCAAGCATCATTCACTTGAAAAGAAGAAAAGAGCACTTTTTCCATTACCGTCAGTCTGTGAATCACTGGTGTCTGACGTTTTCTTGTTGCTTAGCAGAAGATAGGATCTATGTAAAGGTGCACATCCTAATATTGGGGAAAAGCTGTCTGTTAGCATAGTCTACTAATACATTGAACATGAATTGAGGTAGAAAACAGGGTATAATTTCAATGTAAGGGAGTAAAATTAAATTGAATCGAAATTCCAAGAAATTAATTTAGCCTTGTCAAAACGCCACCTTTAGAAACATTATTAATTATAGTATTTATAGTATGTTAAATATCTGCAATCAATTGATATGTTGTAAATGGAAATGATATATATATATATATATATATATATATATATATATATATATATATATATATATATATATATATATATATATATATATATGTGTGTGTGATCAAATAAACTAGTTGAGCATATGAGACTTCTTACAAACATTAAACATTTTGGATTATTATTATATTATATTATGTGTGCATTTATTTATTTATTTGTGGTATTTTGAAGTTTCTAAAACACGTAGGGTGGACTGATCATGTAATTTGATTAAATTAATCTGATAATGTAAAGTGTTTTACTTGTTACTCCCAGCACATGCATCTTAGATAGATTCAGCTGTCTCACTCATCTAAGTTGAAGGGATTCAGTCTCCAGATCTATGTCACATGTCGTTCTTCTGAATGTGTCACATGATGTGTTACACACGCATATAAGCATGCACGCGTACACACAGGACGGCTTTATGCAATGCTGAACATTGCTTCACGGCATCACATAAACATCTCCAGTCAATCCGAGCACAAGCCTGACTTTTGAAACAAAATCCAATTTCACTGTGAAATGTAATAACAGCTGTCTGGCTCCAGGATATGTTTGGCTGCTCGGAGACCTTAGGATTACACTTATTAGACTTCACCGTTGAGGCACAGCCTCGTGACAGTGCAGGTTATTTTGATGAATGATGTGAAACAAAATATAAAGGTGACAAAAAGAATGACCATGAAAACAAAACACCAGGGCACGTCACCCTCTTTATGCTGTGTTTTGGATACTCTAATGGAGAAGAAATTACTTTCTGACAGTTTCATTTGAAAAATTAAGCAAAACCTGAGCTTATTGTGAGCTTCTGAGTCTGAAGTGAGAAAACAGCATGTCGTTTATTGAACTATTTTTAAAAAACTAACACAGAAGCTAACTTAATTGCAACAGCAGCTCAATTTAGTGAATACATAAGAAGTCAGGTTGGCATAAGTGTAGGCGTGAAATAAACTTTTCAGTAGACTTATGCATAAAGGTGCTGTAAGATTTTTTTTTTGTGTGTGTGTGAAATACCGTAAAATGTCCCTACTCCACAACAGATAGCACTGAAATTGAAGTGCTGAAAAAAAATGTCCTGTCTCAGTAAACAGCAATACAAAAGAAGAGGCAGGGGGCCGGCCCAATCAGAACACTAGCCAATCAGAAATGCTTTTTGGGATTGCTGACATATGTTTGGATGAGATTGGATGAGATGTGATATAGATAGACTACGTGTAAATAATAAAGTAGAGGTTGAACAGAATGATTAAATTGTCTCATCACCACATTCTCATCAACCTGTACTTCATTATTTACATGTAAGAGTAAGCAGGAATTAAATAAGATGAGAGAATGTGGATATAAGATGAGACAAGACAAGATCAAATGATATAAAGACAGAGTAAGAAAGTAAGAGGGAGGAAAAAAGATTAGATTAGACAAGCTGAGATGACGTGAGCAATGTGATGAGAGGGCAGAGAGAATGTAGAGTTGAGATTAGTTGAGACATCATGAGATGACAGAGAAAGTTTATGAAATAGTGCTGTCAAAATTAACGAGTTGCGATACATTTTTTCAGTTTAACGCATTAAAAATATTTTACGCAGTATCCCGTCATCATTTGGCTATAGCTTGACATTATATGACAACGCTTTTTATTCATGCAAATGCTTTTAAACCATACAAGCGCAATAAGACACAAAAGAGAACTCATAGCGGTACTAGCACGCGTCTGTCAGTCTCCTGTCTGTGTGACACATACACGACTTGTGCGCAGAAACCTGCTTCAGACATCGCTTGAACGGACGAAAACACACTAAATTATGCCAAAATGCCTGTTTTGTCGAGTATCCTCACAAGCACAGTCTTAAATGAGTTAAATGAAGTCTTAAATGAATGAAAACAGTTGTGAGAAAATGTGTATCAGATCCGTGTCATGTGTGGCAGGTCTTAAAGTGACAGCAGCATAATAAACCTGCTGCTGTCTGTCATTAAGGATAATCAAAGAACAAAAGAATAAGAGAAAATCAATCACAGTTCTTGACTGAATGTAGCTTTATTAAGGATTAATCTATTAATTTATAATTTATGCAGTGAGGACTGAAGTGTTAACTATAACTATATTCTGTAAATATCCTGTAAGTCCTACCTGGACATCTTAAAGGACTGTTTAAAAGGTTACATGGGTCAAAAGCAATGAAAACAATAACTTTTCTGTGCATAAAAGTTATTTATTATAAGACTAATAAATTGATAGCTTTCAATTATACTGTAATGCCTAATTAATGGCTGAAATGAATGGCTAAAAATATCAATTTGAGGTTCAATAGCAGTATTGGTGTATCAGTGATACTGGCCTTCTTTCAAAAAAAGATTAAATATTTAAAATACAGGCCACTGACTTTGTTCATCTGGAGATTACATGTGAAGTTATTACAATACAAAAATATATAAAAACTTTAATGTTAGGTGCAATTAATCATGATTAATTAAAGAAAAATATGTGACTAATTAATTGTTTTTTTTATCGATTGACAGCACTACTAAGAAACTAACTAGGGGTGGGCGATATGACCAAAATCTTAATCACGATATGAGAAATTGTATTTCACGATAACGATATATGTCATGATATAGTTATTTTTGTTTTAAATATTTTTTTTTTTACGATTTTAAAAATTTTCTACCATTGAAATAAGTTAAAATGGGTTTAATTATATATATATATATATATATATACACACACACACACACACACACACAGTGCTTAGAATAAGTGAACACACCCATGCTAAAGTTGACTACCCTTCACAATATAGACATGGTTTTATTTCAGTTAGCCTAACTGAACATTTATACATAAATAATATATTGTATTTAGACAGTATCACATATTTTACCGGAGGCTGAAATATATTTCACTAAATCATTATAACCTAAGCAGTTATTCGCACAAACAAAATAAATTACGCATAAGGCAGTATTTTAGCATGATAATCAGTGTCATAAACTAATCTCAAAACTGAGTGAAATATATGTAGTAGGCTAATATCACATTTAAAACGTTTACACGAGCGTATAGGGATATTGTGACTGTGAGGTAATCTTTCCTATGTCAAAAGCTAGCCAAAACTAGGCAAAAATATAATCTGAAAATTCATTTGAGCTCTATAATCAGAAAAGGAATTATATAACACTAAACAACTTACTCCGAACTTGTATTCTCGGCGGGGTCAATTCGTTCTTCAAAATGCAGCCGTTGGTCGTAAGAGTTTCAAATTCCTCTGAGGAAAAGGTGAATCCTCGCTGTCCAGAATCATCTGAAGGGCTTCTTCACCGGAGTAGCCTGGCATCCTCAAAACGCGATGAACTATCAGTGAATCTCATGAAGAATCTTTGTGTTTTTATGGCATTGATCGGGGGCGTGTGCGTGATCACCTGAACTATTTACATGTGAACAGCGCCGGGGCCGTGGCGGCCTCAACTCATTAAAAATAATGAGGGGAGAAAGAAAAAAATGGACCTCTCCTTGGTTTCAAACGGATTGCATAAACTGAGAATATTTGTTTTTTTTTAAATATAAATTACTTCATTTAAAAGAAGAGAATTCAAGCTTCATAAAGAAAAATCTCTCGTGCCTGTGTGACAAGTAATCGCGGAGTTACAGTTAATCTTAGGACACGTTTCAGAATGGACTTCACTGACAGAGAGAACGCAGAACTCGCATCATGTTTGTTTTTCTTTATTTGGTGAAAAGCACAACACTTTGTTTTTATTGTGAGTATCCACAAAAAAAAAAGAAACTTAACAGGATCTAATGATGTATAACACTTATATGTAAGATCAAAATCAACCGAGTATTGTGAGTCTCTTTTGCACTGATAAGAAAAAAAGCGAGGGTTAAGTGAACATAAATAGAGAAAGAATTCATGAGTATAATGGATCCGTGCAGTCGGTCTTAAAGTGACAGCATCCAAATTTACCTGCTATCGTTATTAAAGGGGCACTTGGCAACTCTAGTCATTTCTTCGCTGATTTTCAGTTTTGTCGCATGTTTTCTCATCGAGCTCCCCCTACAGCTGTGCGGCGTATATTTTCACAACACTGTCATAAAAAAACTCACTTGCGGCACCTTCCTCCTGCTTTCTACCGCTGCTTATGTGCAGTTGTTATTATCGGAGCCGGCCAACTTTATCTTGTGGAGCTATGTCTACCGAGGTGGGTAATACATCATACACAGTATCATAGAATTATGTAGAATTGCCATAAAGCAGTTGTGTTTCTCGCTCCTTCTCGCTTCTCACGAGACTTCCTATTTCCAACTTCCCGGGACGTTAGTCCCCATGTTGCAAGGTTGGTTTTCCGCCTGGGGACGCTGGGGGGAGCGGGGAAAGTCACCATTCTCTCCAGAACAGGTCATTGAACCATTCAAATGATTTCTAAATGGTTTTTATTAAGTTAAAATAGTTGCCAAGTGCCCCTTTAATGTTAATCAAGCAAGAAAAAGGATATCATTTCTCACTGCTTTTGGCTGAATCACTTGTTAAGACATAAATGACTGTTTACTTGCAAATACATGGTCACTTTGACACATAGGTATGTGTATTTAAAGCCCATTTAGGTGTCAAAAAAGTTCAGTTCTCATGCGCTTTATGAGCAGCTTCTTGTGTTGTCTTTCGCTGCTTATTGCGCTTCAACGGTTTAAAATCACCTGTTTTTAAACCGCAATGCTTAAAAACGCATGCAAGAAATACACTTTCGTGACTGCATAGCACAGCAATGTCACGTGTGTAACTGCGATAGAAACGATAGTCCAAAATAACGGCTGAGAAGATATGGAGATTAATTGAGATGATAACAGAGTATTGTATGTGAGAAATAAGAGGGTGAAGCAAATTAAATGATGAGATTAGTTGAGACATCATGAGATGACAGAGAAAGTTTATGTAAGAAACTATCAGGCTGAGGTTATATGGATGAAATGAGACGATATGATACACAGTAAGTGTAAGTAAAAAAAATGCTTTAAGAGATAAATATTTATAAGGTAATGCAGTAATGAGGCAAAATGAGATACAGATATGCAGGCTGCGGAAATAGTGATGAGAAAAAAGTGATACAGACAGAACCAGTGTGTAAGTGATCAAATAAGAAGGTGTGAAGAATGTGAAGATGAGACGAGACAAGTTGAGGTGAGTTGAGACGGAATGATGTGAGAATAAGTAAGAACATTAATAGGCTGAGATATTGTGGTGACGAGATGAAATGAGACAAGATGACTTGAGATAAGAGGGCTGAGAGAATGTGGAGAAGAGTTAAGACAAATTACATGAGACTGAATAAGTGTAAATAAGAAATTAGAGGATGGAGAGAATGTGGTTACGAGAAGAGATGATGTGAAATAGAAATAGAGTAAGTGACATGTTGATACTATGAGACGAAGCAAGTCGAGACCACATGAGAAACATTTCTTATAATTATCAAAATTGACAGTTGTGCTGCTTAAAAGGGTTAGTTCACTCACAAATGAAAATTCGGTCATTAATTACTCACCCTAAGGTCCTTCCAAACCTGTAAGACTTTCGTTTATCTTCGGAACACAAATTTAGACCTTTTTAACGAAATCTGAGAGCTTTCTGTCCCTGTACTTTTATGATGTTTTTACTACCTTTCTGGGTCTTGAAAGTTGCGCATAGGCCTTCAATGGAGGGATTAAAAGCTCTCCGATTTCATTAAAAATATCTTCATTCGTGTCCTGAAGATGATCAAAAGTCTAACAGGTTTGGAACGACTTGAGGGTGAGTAATTAATGACAGAATTTTCATTTTTGGGTGAACTAACCCTTTAATATTTTTGTGGAAACTGTGAAACGGTGCTCTGATGAATAGAAAGTTCAACAGTCAAAAGAATAGCATTTGCAATGGATATCTTTTGAATATAATGAATGAATAGAAGTTTTTTTTTTTTTTTTTAAACTGACCCTTACTGACCTCAAACTTTTGATGGTAGAGTTGAGAATGTGATGAGATGAGATGAAATAGAGGTCGTGAGATACTGAGATAATGTGGTGTTGAGACAAAAATGAGAAATGATGACATGAAACAGAGCCTATGTAAGTCAGATTAAACGGGCTGAAAAAACATGTACACAAGCAATAGAAGAGGTCAAGACACAAGGAGGAGCAAGAGAAACAGAGAGCAAGAGAGTAAGGCCCCGTTCACATATCGCGCCTAAAAACGCGTAGAAAACGCTAGGCGCACGCGTTCTCCTTTTTCCAAAGAAGCGCTAGGGCGGTTGCGCTCCGGAGGCGTCTGTCGTTGCTAAGCAACCATCAGCTGCTCTCTCCGTTACATGAAGGAAATTTCAGCAATGGATTTCCACCACCGAAAAACCCTTGCTGTAACCCTGTTACAAGACTTATTTACTCAGAAAAGTAAAAACTGTACCTTTTCAAAAGGAAAACTTTTGTCCATTTTAGGTGCTAATATGTACATTTTAGGTGCTAATATGGACATTTATTTGCTAATATGTACATTTTAGGTGCTAATATAATAACTGACAGTCATTTTGCATGACACTGAAAAATGATATCGGCTAGCATGACTGACAAACCAGTTAGTAAACATTAATGTAAAACAGTATTATACTTACCAGTTATTCCAAGCTCCAAGGCTATGTGTCTCCATGCATTATGCCTCTTATTTGAGTCAAAATAATGAGGGCTTGACAAGTCATACATTTCAGGAAATCCCTGGACCGCAATGATGAGCCGTTCCTCCATTTAGTTCTGCTGAGGTAACAAAAATGGCGAGGAAGCTGATTGGTTGGTTCGTGTCACGTGACCTACGGTGCGCTTGCGGCATTCTGAAAAGTTGAGATGTTTTTATCTCGATGCGGCGCGGACGCGCCTGGAAAAAACGAGCGCGTCGCACCGCGACCGCGTCGCTTCCATTATGAGCGCGCAAACCGCGCGCCTCCATTTGAAATAATGAACTTGAGCGCGCAAAAGACGCGATATGTGAACGGGGCCTAAAGGGGGTAACTGTTTCCAGTCTATCCATGATCCATGTTTGGCATGTTTCCATGAGTTTCTCATCTCTAAGTGTAAGTGAGATGTAAGAGCGCTGAAGGAATATGGATGAGAGTGGGGAGCAGTAAAGCAGAATGCAGGAGAGATGAGGAGATATGCGGAGTGTGTGTGTGGTTTCTGCCCAGATAGAGATGAAAGCTGCTCTCTGTTTGTCAGATGCATCTCTAATTATGGCTCCTTTAATTAGTGCATCTCAGAGCTGACGTTCCTGGAAACATGCCATTTTGTTCAGCCCCTTTACCCTCTTGCTCTCCATCTCTCTTTACCTTCCCTCTCATCTCCCTCTCTTCTCCTTGTGTCTTGACAGCTCATACAGCAAGTAGCAAATCAAGGCAACTTCAGCTGTAGCCCTTAAGCCAGCGTCTTTGCTCATATTTGGAGAGAGAGAGAGAGAGGATAGAGAGACCTAGAGAAAGAAAGACTGAATAAGCGAGAAAGGAAACACGCCAAGAGTTCATATAGGCATCGAAATGGGCACTATATGCCTGCATCTGTGTTGTTTCACAGGGTACCGAACAAAATGAGATTGATGCCGTGAGGTGTTTGGCAGGAGGTGACGGGGTTGAGGAGGAAGAAGTGGAGCAGAGCAACATTGCGATATGCCACGTTCTCCGGAGGAATTACCGCTCGACGAGGTGAAGACGAGTGTCAGCGCCACCGGGATTCAATCTCCCGCAGTATTTACTGTAGCTCCACTCAAGCACAAAGTCCACATCTGAGCGAGCAGAGCACGGTGACACGATTTCACGCGGTTAGGTGGGGGTGGGGGTTCCAACTTGAAATTCTGATTCTGTTCATGTCCGTGATTCTCACTTAGGGAATACTGCAAGATGCTGCATAAATTAGCTAAGAGCATATAGGGCGGGTGAGCTTAGAAAGAGAGAAAGAGAAGGACTTTTCTTATCGCACCCCAGTGGCAGGACTCCGTTCAGCTCCTCAGGAAAGTCATTAGCCCCCGAAGACCCCTCAAATTCATTATTTCTTTATCACGCAGTGTTTACAATACGTCCTCGTGAGAAGAAATGTTAAAAGCTCCCGTTTAGATGCGTGGTGACAGAAAGAATGTGTTTTGTGTTTTATTTGTGTGGTCATGTTCTGTGCTAAATCTGTTGGTTTTTTTGTCACATTTGTCCCTGCACGAGCCAATTTCAACAACTCTGCTGTTTATAACTATTAGTTGTGTTAGTTGATTTTTCTACAGTCAATTTGTAGTGCACTATATGTTTTTTTTAAGTAGCCTACTGCAGTACCATGATTATACTGATTGGAATTACCATGGTTGTGATCAGATTCGATTGGCATAAAACAATAATCATTATTTTTATGGAGCGGTGTTCTTTATTGGCATCGATGGTTCCATGAAGAAACTTTACCATCCATGGAATCTTTCCATTGCCCTAAATGTTCTTTATAGTGGAAAAAGTTTCTTTGGATTATTAAAATGTTCTTCACGCTAAGAAAATATTGGTTCTTTTTATTACTGTTCACTGAAAGGTTCCTTTGGGAACCCAAAATGGTACTTCTATGTCATCACTTCCAAAATCCCTCTTTGGAACCTGTTGAAGCCATTTTTTACTATTTTGAGTTTATTTAGTAAAACCTGAGAAAACCTGTGTTGTAAATGGAACGTAGACATTGGAATTGTTGACCAGTGATCTAGTATAATGTAATTTGATTGGTTGTTAGATTTCGTATGAAAGAAATTTAGTATGAGAGAACCCTGCGAAACAGCCAGAAGCCACTGGACTTTGGAGCAACACAGTCTTTTGACCTACACGGAACTGCACAGTTAATTTGTAAGAAAAGTAAAGATCCTAAGTTTTTATATTTTATGTTTTGAAATTCATAATTAAACAGTCAAACCAACAACGTTGGATTCAAGACTTTTATTTACTGACGTTTTGTGTTGAAGTCCTAAGCTAGTGAGTCAACTTGCTGCACTCACTGAACCTATTTTTAAGAGTGAAAAATTATGACGATATGATATCTGGCTAAAATATCTCAATACCAATGCCGAACCAATACCACGGCAAAAACCTAAAATAATAGGAAAAGTAATTTATTAATAGATGACAGAACATGAAACTTAAAATTCTTTGTTTAATTTATTCATTTAAACACGATGAGATGGAGATGTTTGCAACATTGATAAAAGGATGAAGCCAAATTAAACAGTTATTACTGCCCTCAACTTCCTCATCAGACACAGATGGTGAAAAAAGTTTGCTTGTCACAAAATAAATTGCACTCGTTTGATGTCTATTTGAGGGCATGAGCATCAAGACTAATTATGTTATCAATCACATTCATTAACCTGTCTTTTAGGGGTGGGCAGTATCACCCAAATCTTTATTTCACAATATGAGTCATTTTATTTCACGATAACGTGTAGGCCCTGTCTCAATTGAGTTTTTTTATATTCAAAATAATAAAGGTGCAAATGACAAACAATAGGACACATACAATATAAGATCATACATATAAGAAACAGATATATATTTTTTTCAGTTAGGCTTACAGACTAAGTAAGAAATAGGCTACTACATAAAATTAATAATCAAATGTGAAAATAAAGCACTGCATAGTCTTTTAAATACTCATTGATCTTTATTAAAGCTACAAAAGTTGTTCAGTCAAGAGCAATGAGTGATTTTCTTTTTGTATTTTGTTGTTTGATTCACATTAATGACACATACTGCAGCAGGTTTATTAGAATGCTGTCACTTTAAGACCTACAGTAATGCACAGATTTAACACACTGTAGCCTACTAATACACATCAGATTTTCTCCCAACTGTTCACGTTCACTTGAAGGTAGGGCAGGCAATGCTTCATAAACGTTTTTTTTTCTTATACTGGTTAAAACTCTCTTTGCATCGTAAATAATAGAAGTTGTCTTAATATTTAAAAAAATTACATATATCTTATTTGGAAATCTCGGTACAAAAAATGTTTCATCCATTCATTGCATTTGAAGCATCAATGCAATGATATGATGTCCTTCATGCCTGTGTCAACCTATGCGTGCAACCTCACACAGCACCACAGTTCTTTTTTGCGGCTTATTACACTTAATAACTCTTTTTTAACAAAAAGCATGTGCCATTTTCTCATTTATGCATGTTTCTTTATTGCTCTGGTATCTAATGACCTTTAAAAGTGAGACACTGAATTGTTCATTCAAATAATTCCCTCAAAAAACAGATTAATTTAGGAATAAAACAAACGACAAGCTTCATCCAAATATGCATGGTATAGGCCAAAAACAGGATGTCAAAGAGTAGTAGGGGAGCGCGGGGCACAACCTAACACGGGGTTAAATGTAACACGGACCTTTTACATAGTTAGTCGGGATCAAGCCGGTTGTGTTTCCACTCTTTTTCTCGCGCTACCAGAAGACGGTCTCCCGCGAATTTGCGGAAAGTTTTGATAAGATTTCATGAAGATACTGGACAAAGAGTGTTTTGACACCATGCAAGTAAATTTTTTCATCATAGGTTTTTTTCGGTTTCTGAGTTGGGTGTGTACGTCACCAAATCTAACTTTATATTGCCTTAATAACTGTCTTGTTGGCTAAAACATAGCACCGTTTTGAAACATGTCAGCAACTCCTAGCAACTGTTAGCTAGGCTTAAAATATGTTTTACACAGCGGGGTTAGATGTAGCACAGTGTTACAAACAAGCCGCCAAGTGTACAATGATAATCAAATGAAAACAGGGAGCCACACAACTTCTAGGTTTGAGTATTTATTTATATATTTAACTTTGTTGGACTTTCACAAACAATGTTGGATTTTTTTATTTTTTTTTATTTAGTTTACTATGCATTGATCACTTGTTTCTTTTTTTTTTTAATATAGCCTGGTTTTAATGCAATAAACCCTTTAATTTTTTTATTAATTTTTTATTAATTTTTTATTATTATTACTGTTATTATTATCAATAATAATAATTTTACATGCAGCTGCCACACATAAATGTAATTCAATTGCAATTACAATATTTGATGATTTTATTTATTTATTTATGTATTGCTTGCAAAACTGTGCAGCCCTTTTCTATGTCTCTATCCATGATATTGATCCATAATAGAAGGATGATTGGGTGAAGGATGGATGTATGGATATCTATCTATACAGATGCACAAACAATATCAAACTATACAGATAAAATAGTACTGAATTATGTGTGTTACACACAAGTGTTACAACTAACCCCTCTGTCTGTTACATTTAACCCCACATATGGGGTAGGTTGTAACATTTGCACTTCTGTCACTTTCAGTGCAACTGTACGAAAATGGAAGCTCCTAGAAAAAAACTTTAAGTGTTCATATGTAGCAGAGATGTGTATGTTGCTTGTGTAAAAAAAAGATGAATCTAACTTAATTATTTTTTAAATAATTGAGCCAAAACCAAAATGTGTTAGGTTGTGCCCCGCTCTCCCCTATGTTTGAATGTACAGTATTCATAAACAATAGGCAAAAACTACCCAGATGACCTATTACTTTCAGCGGGATTCTGAAGTGTGGATCTAATGGACACTTTACTATCCCATCAAGTCATGGGCGAGGATTTGTGAATGGTCAGCGCAGTCTCATCCCAAGACGTCAACCAACTGACGCTTTTGACCATACGTCAACATCCGACGTTTTAGGGTACCCTTTAACATCAGTTAGATGACGCTATCTAATCCTAACCCTACCCCAGACCCAGTGGTGGCTCCTGCAAAATCTCTCAGGGGGGGCAAATGTTTGGATGATTGATAAGGATAAGGTCCACCCATGCAATGGATAAATTAACAGCTTAAGCATGTAAAGGCAACTTCACTACTTTAAGATTGTGTCGCAGACCTGACAAAATAAATAAATTTATTTTAGTTATAAAATAATTTATTTATTATAATATAAATATAGAGATACAAGGTTTCCATCCCGACAGCAACAATGTATCAGGCAGAATCCATATTGTAGTATCTCCCTATTTTTTTCAAAAATTAATGCTATTGGTCACCCTTTACATCTGTCAATGTGTTTTACAAATATTTTACCAATGGAAAGCATTAAAAGAGCTTGGAAATTATTTTGGGGAAAAAAAAGGTTTTCTTTCGTTTCCTGAAAAGTAACAGTTTTGGACATACAAGATTGTGTTGGTGTTCGAATGGAAATGTACAAATTTCAAAGTAAAATGCTAGGAGTAAAAAAGACTGCTACCATCCTTTCCTCAACTGATTGTAAAAACAAAGTGAGATTTTTCAACACTCGAGTATTAAAATGTTCAGCAATACCTCTTTAGACAGCCTCCGCTTGTCTTCTTCTCCCAAGGCCCGCCTAGATTTTGTTGTTCCTGTTGCTACTTGCTCCTGCTCAATGTATGCTGATTACTACGACGGGCTGACTGGTATTTATTTTAATGACACGATAAATGACTGCGTTATGACTGCGTTTGCCATGACGTTGTTCAAGTTCAGCTGGCCTCAACGCGCGAGTCGCGAGATCCCTATCCCAACAGTTTCTCAAGCTCTTGCTCTCATTCTTTTTTATTTTTATTTTTTTTAATCACATTTGATAAAGATATTATAGTAGTGTTTCATTTTTTTCTTGTTATTCAAATTCAAATTGTTTTTAAATATTATTTGTCACTTAATCTTAAAGATATTTAATAGTGTATGTTTGTTCCCACCAATCGCTGCACAAGTTAAGGACACGTATGATGACGTAAGCACGTTAGTGCGAGCCCTCCCGGAACCCATAGAGAATGCATTGCAGTGCCTCCAGTTCGAAAAAAAACATCTTTGAATGGAAGTCTATGGGAACCTATATGGGGCGATTCTCAGCCAGAGTGAAATCGCCCAAAAAGAGGCGGTACTCCACAGAACGTGACATGACGCTGATTGGACTATAGTGACGGCTAGCGTAACTCTGTTGTTGAATGAGATTGTGAATGTGATTGAAAAAAATCACTTTCACACTTTGGTGGTGCGTCGCCCAATCGCCCTAATGAAGAAACCGCCCCTGCCCAGACCTAAACCTACCCGCGTCATCTAACTGACGTTAAAGGTAAAGCGTCAGTTGGATGACGCCCCAGGATCGTCATCTAACTGACGTTAAAGGGTACCCTAAAACGTCGGATGTTGACGTATGGTCAAAAGCGTCAGTTAGTTGACGTCTTGGGATGAGACTGTGTTAGAATGGCAGTGCCGCAACTGATGCTGATAGGTCACATGACAATGACATCATTACAAATATAGTCCATCTGGATTACATTCACACTACACACATTCATAGAATAGAACATACTATTTTTTTTTTAACAGTCACAAAGTAATCATAAGCAGTACCTACTCAGAGAGTATTTGATTTTGGACACAGTCACTGTGTTTGTGAATGACTCGTTGAATCATTCGTTCAACCGATTTTTTCAAAAACACTAATTCATTCTTGAACGTCATTATTGTGTGTTGGCTAATTCTGCTATGGTTTGTTTGGACCTATTTAACTCTGCAGAGCAAAAACAGACATGGTGTCCATTGATGTGTCTAAAATGTAAGTTGCTCAATATTAACGGCTTGTTTACTGAACTGTTGTATATAAGGAATAGTACAATCGCAACTGAAATTCATAATATCAGCACCACTGTGTTTAACTGCAGCCTGTTTTATAAACGCATAGATTTATATGTACTCCACAGATGCAGATCATGGTATATTAGAAGGAAGGGAAACAGGATATGGATATTTTAAGCATTTTTGTGAAACTGTCGTCTCATTGTTCAATAGCCATGACATCATTTCTCTGTCCCTTTGTCACATGACCTTTCTCCAAAGGAAATGATCCAATAGTTGCCTACAGTGGGTTGAGGCAGTGTAGAAAGGGCAATGGATAGAGCATACAGTATGTGATGTCAATCATTGTATTTCATATATAAAAATGTTGAGACATGAATGGATGCATCTTTTATACAAGAAAATATCTAGTACATTCTGCTCCATGTCATGCATTGTTGTGGGAAAGAGCAAGTGATCTTGGGTGTGAACATATGACTTTCTTCCAAGACACCTACACAGTAAACACTACACAATGAGAAGTTTGGAGGCCAATTACAATTTCCTTTCTTGCTCTTGAACTCCTCACAGTACTTTTGTTCTATGTCTCAGTTTAAATTAAATCATGTCAGTTGTCTTTGTTTGGGGCCACAAAAGCGACTGTATTTGCCAAGAAAGCATATTGCTAACAGGCTAATGTTTGGTACCACAAGACACAGGACATATTAATTTACCTCGACCAACATGGCACTATGATAAAAAGCTAAGGGAACGTGGGCTTTATTTGCGTGTTTGTAAGAGATGTTTTTTTTTACTGAGGGGAATTTTATTGTGCACATGTACACACATAAAGCTGTGAGGAAAAACCTATATATGTAGTGTACATAAATTAGCATGGCATTACTGCCACAGGGTTTTGCAGCAGGATATTGCTATTGTTTTGGAAAAATATTTTTTGATTGTTTATTGGACAGCGGGGATCTCATTTAGATATATATTTGTCCCACCTGGATGCCTGGCTTCTACACGCTAAAAAATGCTGGGTTGTTTAAATATGTGAAATATGGACAAACCCAACTGTTGGTTTTAAACCAACATGGGGTTTGTCCACATTTGACCCAAACATGGGTTGAAACAACAAAGCATGTTTTAGAGTGTATGTATATATATATATATATATATACTGATTCTATATGATATTTGAATGAGCATAATGATGCACGTGATGCTTCTAGATTTTCTTTTGGCAAAGGTTTTGTAAATATTGTAAAATTACACTTTTGAGCGTGGTCAGTTATTTTTAGCAGTAGTTTGAGAAGCAGTTTTTTGGAGCAACATCAGCACCAGCCACCACTGATTCAACGTATGGTTTGTTTGTGTGCCAGAACTAAATTTAGAATGCCT
Source organism: Tiaroga cobitis (assembly GCA_030578255.1). NCBI lineage: Eukaryota > Metazoa > Chordata > Actinopteri > Cypriniformes > Leuciscidae > Tiaroga > Tiaroga cobitis. The sequence continues at coordinate 52,786,622 of CM060595.1, forward strand.
TTGAAATTCCAATTGAATTCCTTTTATTTGAATTAAATTTGAACGAGATGTAAAACTGAAATTTGAGTTTGAATGTGGAATTATATTAAAAAATAAATCTTTAAAGGGATTGTTCTCCCAAAAATGAAAATTCTGTCAGTAATTACTCACCCTCATGTTGTTCCATCCCTGTAAGACTTGCGTTCATCTTCGGAACACAAATTAAAGGGTTAGTTCACCCAAAAATAAAAATTAAGTCATTAATTACTCACCCCCATGCTGTACCAACCCCGTAAGACCTTCGTTCGTCTTCGGAACACAAATGAAGATATTTTTGATTAAATGTGACAGCTGGATCACTCCTCCATAGGCTCCCTAAGGGAATGAATCCTGACGGCCCAGAAAGTCAATGAAGAAAATGTTTAAATATTCCATGTCACAACAGTGGCTCAACTATAAGTTTATCAAGCGACGAGAATACTTTTTGTGCGAAAAAACAAACAAAAATAACGACTTTATTCGACTATTCCTTTTCTTCCTTGTAGGCCTGAAACGAGACTTCAAGAGATTTCCACGACGCACGCGCGAGAACTTAACTGAAGTAGTTGAAGGAGATCGCAATTCTCGTGCATGCGTCGTGGAAATCTCTTAGCCGACCTCAGAGGGTTAATGACTTGATTTTCATTTTTGGGTGAACTAACCCTTTAAGATATTTTTTATTAAATCTGAGAGCTGGATCACTCCTCCATATGCTTCTAAGGGATTGAAACTTGCTGGCCCAGAAAAGTTTTTAAAGACATCGTTAAAATAGTCCAAGTGACTACAGTGGCTCAATCTTAAGTTTATCAAGCGACGAGAATACTTTTTGTGCACAAAGCCAAACCCCACCCCCCAAAAAATAAGGACTTTATTCAACTATTCATTTCCTTCTCTGTGTGCCTCGAGTGAGTTCACGTAGTGTAACTGCGCAGCGCTTCTGTGTTGTATGTCACACGTAGGCTCACTTTTGGCCGATGCTAGTCGTGTGTGATGCATGTGACATACAACATGGTTGATTGATTGGTTGGTTGGTTGGTTGATTGATTGCTCTTGTATTTAGAATTTTGCACAACTGTGGTATACGTATATATCTGCAAAACACTGAAAACTGCAAAAAATAATTATACTTGCCTTAATTTAGACTCACAAAGCAAAGGCACATACACAAAGAACGCTGTACACAATACATGCACTGAGCTGGTGCGTCCTCTGCTCATCTGCACAACAGTGTTTTTGAGATTCTCCTCACACACACGCGCTCTGACTATAAAATCCCAACACACACACGGGCAACATAAAAGGGCACACGCACCGTAATTGAGAAACATGAAAGAGAGGATTGTGATCTGGCTCAGGAAGAAATAGAGGATTAATTAGACATTCTTCTCCAGCTATATATAGGTGGGCCTTTTTGAGCATTGTTGGCTGGTAGAGCCGTAAGTATGAATTCTAATTTAGAGAAACTGATGAGACTGTAGCCTGCCCTAGAAGCGATTCATCTGTATGAGCTCACATGGACCAGAAAGGAGGGGGTAATGATTCCCATGGCAGCTCAGGACATCCTGCAGGAGGAGTCGCCTGGGGTGGACAAAAGAGGAGGGAGAGGAGAGGAAGGGAAAGGAGAATATGCTGGTTAGTGCTAATTTAAAGCTAAATTGACAATTCTTATTTTTTTAGAATATTGCAGTTTGTTTTTATAAACGACTTATTCATGCACATCATTTTATTTTTTTAATTTGTGCCCTCGTAATCTGTAATCAAAAACATTGACATCCGCTCTTCCTTCGCAACTCAAAACTGGTGCCAAACTTCATGGAGAAATCTTTCAAGAAATTCACGACCGTGTGGATATCTAAGACTGGATTTCATTTGTGAAATTTTGCCAAAAACTGCATCTGCAAAATGATGTTGTCCATAAGCAAAGCTAATAAATGCTAATTCCGACAATCAATGTTTTCACTGTTATATGGTAGGGGGAGCTATTAGTCATTTTCTGAAAGAGTACAGAATATCCTGATCAAAACGCAGGTAAAAATAAGCAGAAACAAGCGATAGAAGCATTGCTTATGCACCTGTAAAATAAAGTGATCATCAAACAGCATGTAAATCAAAACGTTACCGAATGAAATGTCGATGCAGGACAAGGTGTAGGACTGTGAAGCTTTGGGGGTGTTGATGGACGCAATCTACTCTATCTATGTTTTGATCATCCTTCTGAATCTGAAGTTGTCTTTGACAAAAAGACTAGCTTTTTGCACAAAATATTGCTTTTTTTTTCAATGAAACTCACCAACATTCAAGTGTTGATAAAAACGTGCATGGAGTTAGAATAAAATGTGTTGTTTTTTTGTTTTGTTTTTTTTTGTTGAAAAGCAGAGGCTCTGTTCTTTCTTTTGATATATTGTATGGTCAGATATTCATACAAAATATTCTGGGGGCCATGAAAATTTTGTGAAAATGATCAAGAGTTAAAGTACAGTTAAAAATACAGTATAAACATTCATTGTTTGAATTCAGTTGTTTACTGACAGTATAGCCTACTTCAAAGTGTACTTTCATAAACTAAAAAAATGTGCTGCAAGTATTTGACTAGTAAACTATCAGTATACCTATACATTACTGCTGTCAAACGATTAAAATATTTAATCGCGATTAATCGCATTAATGTCATAGTTTACTCGCAATTAATTGCACATTTTTATCTATTCTAAATGTCCCTTGATTTCTTTTTGTCCCATTATTTTTTAGCACTTTAATGTTCTTATCAACATGGAAAAGTGGATCGGCCTGCTTTGTGCAAATGTTTTTTTATAGAAAACAACATTGACATATACTGTAGTGTTCAATTTCACACTAACATTCTCACTTGGAGCAAATAATCTCTCACACAATGCAACACTGTCCATTAATAAAAGGGTTAAAAAATTATATCAGCTAGAGCCTCGTCCTCCAGAACGATAACAGGCCTACATGCAGTAGCCACCCATTTAGCCATGGCTGCAGTAAGTTTGTTCTTAGTTGTGGTATCCATGTGCCTCTGTCTGAAGTCATCCATTGTCGCCTGCTTTTGATGAGGGGGGCGAAGAATTCGCATCAGCTGTGTGTGTGTGTGTGTGTGTGTGTGTGTGTGTGTGTGTGTGTGTGTGCTTGGCCATCAAGTGGTATTTCAGACTGGACGTGCTGCGATGATGATAGCTCAGTTCACAACTACAAAACACACAGATCACTTTGGTCTTGTCAATTGAACCATTTGGCAACTTTTTAAAAGTAAACTTTCCATTCAGAATCCTATTGGCATCCATTTCGGCGTCTCATGCTCGCCATCAACTCAAAATATAACGGTAGCCTACTACTCTTGGCCGGCTCGCAAGCCCAAACAAGTGTGGCGTGCCTGTTGTTTTGTTTCTGGTCTAGCTAGATCCGGTGTGGTGTTGTAGTTTTTCTAACGTTACTAGTTGTTGCAACAGCATGTGAAAAAAACTGCAAAGTTTGCTTGGCCAAAAAGAACGTTAATCTCGCTATAAAAAAATTGACGCCGTTAAAATGAGTTTGCGTTAAAGGTGCAATGTGTAAAAATTTTGAGTATCTATTAACAGTAACAGAAATGCAATATGACACCCATAACTATGTTTTCAGTGGTGTATAAAGAACTTACCTAATAAACCATAATGTTTTTATTACCCTAGAATGAGACATTTTATATCTACATAACCGCGGACACCCCCTTCTATGAAGGTCGACATATTGTGACGTCATGTTTCTACTGTAGCCGACAAGCTAGTTTTTGTAGATTGGTGAGAGCAACAAACTTCCAACACACTCAAATACAATATGGTATTGCTATGCTGGTCTTTTCAGCAGGAAAATGCTGGTTGGTCTAGTCCCGCTTGTGGCAGACAGCAGTGATGAGAGGAAATGAGAACATCAAAGCGCATCAGTAATGCAGAGGTTAGTTTGCTTAATTACTACTGAGTAGAGAGCATGAGAAATGAGTCATTACGCTGTGTAGTTTAAGAGACAATAATAACCTCTTCAGTATTCACCGTGATTACTGAAGCTCTCCCGATGAGAGTGAACCTTAGTTTCCCTCTGTTCAAAACGGTGGCATTTGTCCCACTGTCCCTGCCTCTTCGGTTTTACATCTCACACAGATTGAACAACTCTCCAAACCTCCAATACATACACACACACATCTGCTCTGCACATTGTGTGATACACACACACAAACAAAACACAATCAAACTCTGTCCAATCACTACTCTCTCTTTCTCCCAGTAGACTGGTCCTCCAGTGACCTGTTCCATGCAGTTACAGGGCCTTGTGATCATGTGAATGTGTGCTCATGCAAGAGAGAGCGAGTGTCGCAAGCCCATCCCGAAGGGAGCAGGTTCAGAGTGGGGTATGAGCGTGATGAATTAGTCTGCTGCTGGATGGTAGGCAAGAGCAGTTCATCTTCTTCATCTGACCTTGAGCTTATGAGCTGTAATAAAGCATCACCCAAGCACTCCTGGAATCACTCCGCTCAATAGCACACGCGCTGGCGGTTATCATTTCCCTTTAATTCCCTCCATTACGATTGCAAAGAAAATCAATTAAAGCACCTCTGCAGTCGTTTTGTAAGTTTACAGTACAATTTGCTGTTTGTAGCACAGAGTTTTGCAGGTTTTTTTGCAAACGATGCCTGCAAGTGTAAAACGTCTCCAATTTTGTTCAACATAATTAGCTTCTGTGGAGGCTAAAGGTTGAACGCTGTATTGAATTTCTTGTGCTTGCTTGAAGTAACAGGCCCTTGTTTGTTCATTATAGTCTTTAGGTTATGGGGGAATATAAAATGCTATTGTAATCTATTTGTACAACCTTTTTTGCAGGCCTTTTGAAAGAACTGCTCCATTGTTCAGCATTAGCACATCTAAAACAACCCTGCGAAATTTATATATAGTGTATTTTATATTATTTACTATATATACTGTATATATATATATATATATATATATATATATATATATATATATATATATATATATATATATAGTGTATTTTATATTATTTACTATATTTGATCATATTTAATACATTTATAGAATATTAATTGAATTAATAGGTTGGTTTTATTGTATTTAATCAATAAGAATAATTAAAAATGTTTAATGCTATCACATTTATTTAACTAATTTGACAAGTTTCACTCTGTTTTGTTTGATTTCTAGTGCCATATTCAACTCGTTTTGAAGAATTACATCACTTCATCTAAGCCTACAGTTTAAAATGTTTACTTTAATTTACTTAAAATGTAATATTTACTTATGATTTACATTACTTATTGTAGTGATTTGTTTGTTTCTAAAGCTGTATGTATATAGCCTGGATGCCAGCCCGAACCCCGCCCACAACATTTTTTGGTCGGGAAGTTCGGTCTGGACTCGATCCATTGAGGAGTAATTATGATCGGTTCAGAATTAGTCGGGCCAATCAAATTGCCAGGGCGGGCTTTATACGATGATGGACAGATGATCTGCGGTTATGTAATCATCACGTTATCAAAGAGCGCTTGGGTTGAAATGGTTTCCATCAAAGATGACTGCAGCTGGAGAATTGAGATGTATAGATTCAGCCATCGCGTCTGTTGTAAAAGAAATCGACAGCGCATTAATTTTAAAAGACGAACAGAGAACTGCAATCAAGGCATTTGTCGATCGGAAAGATGTGTTTGCCGATTCGGCAAAAGTGTATTTTATCAGCTGGCTCCGATGGTCGCTAAGAAGATGGGACGCAATGAAAACCCTGTGGTCGTTGTGGTTTCTCCTTTGGTCGCACTCATGGAGGACCAAGTAAAAGAAGCAACACTCATTATTTCTACTTCTTCCAGTGTGCATGTAGTTGAGTTCTGTTGACAATTTGCATAGCTCATAAATAAAACACTTACTGCGTTTTTTTTTCCTGGTTCGGTTAAGACGCCTCATAATCAAAGCCCTATGGAGCAGTATCAGACTCACATTCTGACTAGAATATGAGTATGACGAAGTCAGGCTAGTGTGTATATATAAATACTGTCAAAATGTCCTTATTGTATATGTCAACATATTTCCAAGCATACAAAAAAGCAAATTAAAAGTGACTGTAACACTTTAGTTTAGGGTCCAATTCTCACTATAAAGTTGCTTATTAGCATGCATATTACTAGGATATAGACTGTTTATTAATACTTAAAAAGCACATATTAATACCTTATTCTACATGACAATATTCTACATCCCTTAATCTTACCCAATACCTTAACTTAACAACTACCTTACTAACTATTAATAAGCAGTAATTAGGAGTTTATTGAGGCAAAAGTTAGTTATTAGTGAGAATTGGACCCTAATCTTAAGTGTGAGCAAAATCAGACCCAGCACTTATTTGCAAATTTTCTGACCCATTATTATTGTATCTGCTCCTTCAGTGCCACTAAGCAGGAAACAATTTATTTTCTGCCAAATTCCTCTTATATTGTCTGTTAATGGGTTAAGAGTTTGTTGCTCCATACGGAATTGTTTCCTTATGTAGGATGATTGCTTCATCTGTTTTCCTGAATCAAAGAATCAATGAGCTCTTGTGAAGAATATTCGTCTGAAAACGTGGCCAGGCATAACAGCACAGTGTTTGTTTGTGTTCGGTTGGCTTTGTGCGTCTGTGTGAGCACCTGATGACACACTTTCTGAACATAGCTGAGGCCGAACACCTCTACAGGGATTATGTGGCCCTGTTCAGCAAACGGCCTGTCAAATCCAGCCATGTAACAGCTCAGATTAACTAGCTCTCCTTTCGTTTTTGTTGTCTTTGTAGATTCTGTGAAGTGGAACGCTCCAGAATAAAACTGCTAGCGAGGCATCTTCTGTGCTTTCGGCCTGAACGTTCTCAAAAACAACAGAGGCGAGACTTCTCAAACATGTATTTTAGGCTTCTCGTTATTATGGCACTATATCTCTCACAAGCCCCTGGTTGTGGCACAGGAATAGATTAAGGTAATAAAAACAACTCAGTAACAGTCATGCTGCAAGCATCAGAATCCTTGTGCCTGTGTCCGTGATGACAAAGTGTGTCTGTGTGTATGGAAAGCCTGCCTGTGTGAGACCTTGACAGAGCAGACAGACAAACACACATCACGTCCAAGACTGGCACTAGACTGCCAAAGGTTTAGCAACAGTACCCAGAGACACACACACACACACACACACACACACACACACACACACACGCACGCACACACACACACACACACACACACACACACACACACACACACACACACACACACATACACACAGGTAGAGGCAAAATGTCAGCAATACTCTCGGGAGAATGTGACATGAGACAGTGTGTCACAGTATCTACAGATGTCGTCACTCCATTTCTGGGGTTGTGACTGTAAATGTGTGTGAGGGATTTTTGCATCTGTGTGTGAATGGCTGTGGGCTTTTTGTGTCAAAGTATGTGTGTTTCTGTGCATTTTAATGTGTGCATGAGTGATTTGTGCATCTATGCGTGTGTCACAATGGGCTGTCTGTGGGATTGTGCATGTAAATCTGCAAGTGTTTTTTGCATCTATGTGTGTGTGCTGGTGTTGGAGTGTGGTTTATAAGGTTAGTTCAACAGCTTAAGTGAGGACACCAGGTCAGAAGCTGCAGTCCAAGAGATGTTAGAAGGTCCAGTGTGAGAGAGGGCTTGAATATTGATGTGAGGTAAGAGACAGGGAGGGAGGGAGGGAGGGGGGGGGGGTCTTTTTGACATGCCAAAAAGAACAATTTACAATTTTCATGTCTTTTTCTTTTCAAAAGTGTCTTCATGGGTTTAAATAACCATAATCATTTTCCCATGTTTCAAACTATTCATACTGTACTCTGCTAATCAGATTTTGAGATTTTACACTGTACATTTGTACACCCTTGGTTAATGTGTATTTAGATATTTACGTTAATAACATTGATTGGTTAAGTACAACATGCAAGTCTTTTGAAGCATAATCTATCTTCACACATTTACTGCACTTGCTGACACTGTTTGTCAGATAATTGTTTCCCTCGATGCTTAAACTAAGCACAGATTTTGAGCATTTATGTGATTGTCCAAATTGCATATATTTTAACGTGGTTGAATATTTCACACCCAATATGTGGCACCACAATTTGAGGTAATTTGTGGTTCCGGGAAAAGCTGGAGTAGATGCTGAATTTGAATTCGAATGTAAGGATGTTGATTTAAAGGTAGGGTAGGCAATTTTCGGGAGAGGCTAGCGATAGCGAACTAGCTTTGAAAGCATAAGATCCCCCCTCCCTTCCATAAATACGTGTCACGAAATTGTTTCATTAACACAGCATGTTCAAATGATCTATCCAATCAACATGTCATCAGCAATTATTACATCTATCCTATCAGCATGTATATACGTATATACACACAGTCAACTCACCTGCTGTATGTTCCTCGACAGTTTTCAGCATCCCTCCACCATCCCAACTCTTGGCTGGTTCCTACCACAGCCAGGCATATGGGGGGAGTACTCTGGGTTCGGGCCAAATACAGAGCCCGGAGCCCTCTCCTTGGACAGCACGCAAAATACGCATACCATTTACTCTACCTAACTTATTTGTAAGTGTGAACTCGTGAACCGAGAATAACGTCACAGGTTTCCATCTATTTCAAATTTTTTAGCCTGCTCTCATTGTTAATACTTAAGTATTAATACGTTTTTTTCAAAGATAGAAAACGTACTTTTTTATACGTTTCATAGATCCTGAAACGTATAATATGGACGTATCTGCAACATTTAAACGTAACATAATTCCGTTTTTTTTCAGCTACAAAACGTTAACTGTTTACGTATATTTCATGTCATAAAGATATCTGTATAATTTCCCTTTTACCATTTTATAGATAAATGTGAGATCCCTTAATACTTCTAAACCTAAACATACCCATTTTATACAGAATATAAAAAGGATAAAAAGTAATGGACAGAGGTGTGTAGGGAAATGGCAGTTTTATTAACAATATAGCATTAAAATATGTTTTGAGCCACTAATCCTACTCCTAATTTACCCCTAAACCTACCCATAACCATTCCTTAAAACTACGTAGGCTACAATTATGAAGAAAAACATAACAGACAGACAATTATAATCACAATAATTTATTTATTGCGAAAATGTCAAAACCGGTACCAAAAGTCGTTCACATCATTATGTGTTGCAGTCGCAGATGCAGTCCTCTCTGAGTAGAATTTAAGTTATTAATCCATGAAAATGTTAATCCGTTTTCGGCTCGCACGCACTGTGAAGGCGCGCGCGCTTCTTCATTTCTGTCACGGCAATAATGGCAAGGAAGCAATATGCAAGTAAAACTCTTCTTTATTAATAATAGTTGAGTCTGATGAAGCCTGGACACGGGGAGTGGCGCAGGGACGTCGATGGCCAACAGAGTGCAGGTGGAATGAAGAGATGAGGTGACGATGATGATGATGGTGAGAATTCCAGAACACGGAGACGAAGACACGATCGGAAATCAGGACAGGAACAATGAATAGAACTGGACGCCGATCGGGATCGGGATCACACACACACACACACACAAACACACACACACAAATTTGTACGTCGGTAGAGTCCATACGTAAATAATTTACGTTTTTGTGCTGTCAATACGTAAATATTTTACGTTTTAGTGCTGTAAATACGTCAGTAGTATACGTTTCTGAAAACGTAAGTAAATGTAGCTACGTGTGGTAGAACTACACTTAACGTAAAATACACACGTATTCTCATGAGATCACGTTGAAATTACAGTATTATGGCGTGAACGCAGCATGAGCTTGTTGATTGGGTTCAGCAGGAATTGTGAGGCGGAGGCGGCTGTTTCGTTTGCAGTGCTCGGTGACTAACGTCTGTCTAACTCTGCATAGCATGAAACGCGCTGATGACGTGTGATGTTATGGAAATACAGACTTTGACAGGCAGGTAGGACACTGCATCATTGCATTCAGACTGAATGCAATGATTGGACAATCATTTTATGGTCCTACACCTTCCACAGATGAGATATAAATATATATATATATATATATATATATATATATATATATATATATATATATATATATATATATATATATATATATATATATATATATATATATATATATATGTATGTGTGTGTGTATATATATATATATATATATATATATATATATATATATATTTAAATCTTTAAAAAAATTTAAGGTTCATAAGCCTTTCAAATAGATAGATAGATAGATAGATAGATAGATAGATAGATAGATAGGTTGGCCATGCATTTACCTATACTTCTGGCCTTAATCTATACTTCTAAGGAGAGGGACAATCGAAATCGGGCATCCGTCTCTCACTGCTTTAGCTATATCGTTCGAGAACAATACTAAAACAGTCTCCACTCTGAACCGATTGATCAAGTGCCTTGCGGAGCACTTTCCCTCCGAGCGAAAGCACTCCGTCTCACTCCCAGTGCCGCCGCTCCCACCACGCGCATCACGCGCTGTGCGTAGGGCACCAAGTGCTGAGGGGGCACCAAAAATAGCCTAATGAAAAATCAATCATCAAACTTCTTGTTATAATCAGATTCAGCGCGTTCTTCATCTTTCATCTTTAATCCGCAGCGGCGCCGAGCAGAGAGCACGTCAGAAACAGAGGACAGGGTGTGTGTGTGTGTGTGTGTGTTCTGAGCCTCATTGGTCTGTCACTGCTCGTCAATGTCAGAATATTTGAGATGACCAATCAAATCAAAGTAGGCGGGCTTTATGTTCACAGACGCTGAGCGCGAATTTTAACAGTGCAAGTTGCAACTCGACGCTTCAGTGTACGGTCAAGTGCGAGATAAGATGTAAGTAGCTAAACTTAACTTTATATATTTGACAGGTTTTTCTTAGGTCATAAATGTTAAACGAATGACAAAAAATAATTAGGCAAACTAATATAGTTTTGTCTAATTTCGCCAAAATAGGCCTATGTAACATGTAGCCTAGTGTAATAGTTTAGGCTACTGTCATTGTGAGGGGACAAGAAACATGAACAAAGCCGTTTTCATTATGTTAGGCACAGGATTACAAATGAATGTGTACATATTGAGAATAAAATACAAATTGTAGCCTTTAGTAAATTAAAAAAGCCAACTTTAGGAGGGGAAGAGACAGGGCAAGATAAAAACAAAGAGAAAAAGAGTGTGATGCTGATGAGGAGAGAAAAATAATCAGTTGCCCACTGACATGGTTTTAAAGCTGTTGCTATCGAATTTTTTTTTTTTTGCCTTCACAACATCTTAAAATGCACATCTTCAGAGAAATTCAAAATTTACTCGGGGAAACCCTGAACCCGCTAGCTAACCTGCCTCAAATTCGGGACCATAGTGATTATAAAACCATGCCATTGCATAGTAATGAAACTAGATAATAAGCATAAGTCCCTAAACTAAAGTGTTACTTTTTAATTTGTAAAAAATAAAATTTTATCATACCCCCTAAATGAAAATCCAAAATGAAAATGTTTTTTTTTTTTTTGTGAGGGGGGGGGGGGGGGGGGGGGGGGGCATCATAAAGGAATTATGCTTAGGGCACCAAAATGGCTAGCAGCGGCACTGCTCACTCCTGTACTGTTAATGTAATGTATTCTAGCCGTATTGTAGCTTTAATTTAATTTATTCAGAGTGATCCCGGCAGATGAGGGTTAGCTGGTGTTTTACAGTGAAGAGAAAGGGCGTAGAGGATTTTTGAAGGTGTAAAAGATTTTGGCTGATGTCACCGAAGACTACCAGACTGAAAGTCGGTTAAAGAAGTGAAGAAAAGAAATGAAAGTGTTTGGTTTCTTTAACCCGTACCTTTGTGAAGTCGTTCTTTCTCTCGCTCTCTCTGTCTGTCTGTCTCCCTTCTCTCCTTGGCTAAGAGTGGGCCTGTAAAATATTCATCTTATAAATATTTCACTCATATCTAATAAAAGCTTCTCTCTTCATTAACGAGGTGACTCGGGGAGCCATTGATCAAGTTTTCTGTTTCATGAATATTCCCTCTCATTCTCCGCCTCTCGCCCTTTCTCGCTCCCTTTCTCCCTGCGTCTGAACACATGACGCTTAGTTAATGTAGCGATGGTGGCAGCTTCTCAGCACGCTGCGTCTAATTCAACTTCTGCCCAATTACAGCATGAGCGTTCCTCTAAGAGTGCACTCGCTGGCTTTATTCTCTTAAAAGCATGAAGTTTAAGTTCTGTCGCACTTGAGCTAAAAAGGAAAAAAACACTGAATGAGAAGCAAAAAAAATCTACTTCCTAACTAAATGTAACTTTCGGATGGATGGATGGATGGATGAATAGATAGATAGATAGATAGATAGATAGATAGATAGATAGATAGATAGATAGATAGATAGATAGATAGATAGATAGATAGATAGATAGATAGATAGAACATTCAGAAATGTTTCTAATATGTCTTTTTGAAACAATAAGCAACATTTCTTAAAATGAATGTTGAAAACAGATGTGATGCTTAATATTTTTTTTGTGGAAATTGTGAAAGCCTTTATTTGAAATAGAAATCTTTTGTAACATTATTAATGTTTTTACTCCCTTTTGATCAATTTACATCCTCGCTAAATTGCACTTGAGTTAAAGAGGGAAGAAAAAAAAACACTGAATGAGATGCAGAAAAATGTCTGGCTAAATGTCACTTCCTGTTCCAGTCAACTACCTCTAAAGCTTTATGTTGCAGGTGGCACATGATGTTCCTCAGCCATCGGGTGTGTGTTGGCGTGTGTCCTCCCTGCTTCTCTCATGTGTGTCGTGTACACTTCAATAGTTTAACATGCCTGTTTGGGCCTTTCCAGTCAGAACGGGAGACAAACTGTTCCCAGACTGATGCACTAATGCCCATGTCTCCTGTTTGTTCCGATGAAGACATGGATGAGAGGAGGGTCACAGTGCACCTCTGATGCATAAGCCTGCTGCTCATATATTGAGCTCTTATTTAATCTGACATTGTAAAATCAATACCTCCCTCCATGTGAATACCGTCCACACACACATAGTCACGCTATTTGTTCTGTTTCGCATCCTGGAAGGGCTCACAAAGTGCCGGTCTAGGCACTTTTATTATGACGTTAATTAGCCGACTCTCCAGTGAGTCCTGTGATGGAGAGAGTAACTCCGTCAGCACTTCGCCGAGCGTGTATAGTATGCTAGGTGGTTTCTCTCAGGTCCTGTAGGTCAGACTGAACAGGGTGATCTGTATAATCCAGCTGTTAGGATTTAATTGCTGCGGATTGGATTAGAGTGCCGTACTTCAGCTCGGTGAGACAAGCTGTGATCCGTGTTAATGGGGTGGAGGAGATCAGATCAAGAAAGTTCACGCTGCTAGATCTTATGATTCGGCTCGGAGTTGGCATTTGTGCATGCATGTGCCTCGTTCTTAGGAAACCGTTCCATTTGAATTCTCACAACTTGCTATAGAAGGACAAATCTCGGACACCTAATGGTATTGCATTTTTTTAGATACTTTTTTTTTCCTTCCCCTCCAGTTGTGAGACTGGCTTTGTGAAAAAGATCAACTGATGTATTTAGAATATCTGACCCAAAAAAGAATGTGAAGAATTTGTTAATCAAAGAATGTGTTAATCAATCCAACATCACAGCTTCGCTAATCAACTCTCATGACTTTTTTCAGGTATTTTTATTTTTTATTTTTTATTATGGATTATTATTGGTATTTATTAATATACTTTTTCAAATGTCAGCCTGTTTCTCACACAATATCTTCATAAAACTTGGATTATCGTTGACTGTATGCACCATTATTTGCATTCATTTGATCAAAATCATTAATAAAAATTGTATTATTGTGAAATATTATTACAAATTCAAATAACTGTTTTTTATTTAAATATATATTTAAATGTATTTTTGTCTTGTGATGGCAAAGCTGAATTTTCAGCATTATTACTCCAGTTTTTAGTATCACACAATCCTTCAGAAATCCTTCTAATGTGTTGATTTGCTGCTCAAGAAACATTTATTATTATTATCAATGTTGAAAACTGTTGTGCTGCTTATGTAATACTTTTTTGGAAACTGATTTTTTCAGGACAAATTAATAAAAGATCAAAATTACAGCATTTATTTCAAATAGAATGTTTTACCATCACTTTCAATCAATTTAATGCATCCTTGCTGAATAAAAAAATATTAATTTCTTCTTCTTTTTTTTAAACTTACTGACCCCAAACTTTTGAATGGTATGGATATGCACCACTTTTATATGATCGTTTTATCATTCACTTTCATGATTCTTCAAAAAATCATCTTTTTATTCCACAGAGGACAGAAAGTCATACAAGGTTGTAAAGGAATGGGGGCGACTAAATGATGACAGAATTAAAAATAAATAATCCCTAAACCTTTTCCAATTTTCAATTATTCATTAATTTTGTATTGAACAGTGCAGTCTTTTGTCGTATTGCTCTTTAATTGAGGGGTTTAAGCAGGGACAGTAATACCTTTAGGTGGCATAGACGACCACCTATATGACACCATCTCTTAGGGGTCAAAATGGGACAGGAGGACTGGCTTGTCTTACCTGAGGGAAATTCACTAGTGTACAAACCTCTTTCTTGCGTCATTAAATACATTTTTGCCAAATATTTTTTTGTTAATATCAGGCAGTTTGCATTCATAAACCCATTTGTAACAATTATATGAAATCTAATTGTATAAACACTTATAAAGCACTGCAGATCTATGTGGCAGGACTTCTACTCCATCAGCCAATCAATAGGGCTCAGCCGATACCAGCGCATCACTTCCTCCTGACCTCTCTCTCTCTTTCCGTTACTGGATGCCAGACGCTCCCAATTGTCAATCACTGTCTTCTATTCTCGTTTGCACTCGCCCTTGCCACTCTTTAGTCAGTGAGAGTCAATTGTTTTGCATGTGTGTGTGTGTGTGTGTGTGTGTGTGTGGCAGCAGGCTGCTAAAGAAAAACATTCAGTTTTGCCAAAGTCAAATTAGCATATTAGTATTCTGCATGGAGAGGCACTTTCCATCCCTCTGTTAATGGTTCTTACACATTCGGCTCCACCATAAGCAGAAAGTCCATGACATGCCGGCCACATAATTACAGGTTAATGGTGGGGGACACGTGGCGTGACGCTGAGGTGTGTGTGTGTGTTGAAGTGTCGGGGTTCATACTGTTTATCCCTTCTGGGATTCTGGAGAATGTATATTTTTAGATGTCTAAATTCCATGACATCATCATTCGAATGTTAAAAAAAGTAGAGGAAATATCTTCGAGGGAACATATTTTCAGGATTTTCCTTGCTCTTTTGGAATAAAAAAATAAAAAAAGCTCTGTCCCTATTCCACCCAGACCTCTTGAGTACATTAACATACAGTACGACCCCCCACATTTACAGTGCCTATTTAGTGTTCAGCAGCTTGGCTCATTTTACTCATATAAGGTCTTAAAGGATACATATATACAGACACACACACACACACACACCGGTAAAATTTTTTTTTAATTTAAATTATATATATATATATAAATATACACATAGAAACTGAGTGTGCACAGAAAAAAACTTTATTAACATTATATATGAACCTCAAGGAACATAGGCCAATAAAATAAAAAAATCCATGTCATGACCCCTGACTGTTTTCAACACTAATTATATAAGAAATGTTTATTGAGCATCAAATCAGCATATTAGAATTATTTCTGAAGGATCATGTGACACTGAAGACTGGAGTAATGATGCAGAAAACTTTGCTTTTGACATCAGGTATAAATGACATTTTAAAATATATTCAAATAGAAAACCGTTATTGTAAATTGTAATACTATTTCAAAATATTATTGTTTATACTTTATATTTGATCAAATAAATGCAGCCTTGGTAAGCATAAGAGACTTCTCCAAAAAGGTTTTTTTTTTTAACAAATGCTACAAAAGTGCAGAATATGGTCCCTTCGAACCGTAACCTCAATGACTAATGTTTAAACACATTTGCAGTCTGTATGTGGTCAGTGTGTGTGTGTGCGTTTCAAATGCTGTCTGGATTTCTCCTCATGTCTGTGTGTTAACATGTCAGACGAGCAGTCTGTCTCTCACATGCTGAATCTCTGGATTCCTAATATCAGTAAACCATCTGACATGCTAAACCTTGCTGAGGAGAAGAGAGAAGACGAGAGAACAGGAGACGAAGAGGAAGAAGAGAGAGAAGATGAGATAAGGTTAAAGTGGAGGAGATTAGATGATGTGAGGGGAATTAGAAAAGTAAAGGCAAGAGGAGACGAGACAAAAGAAGAGAGCAGAGGAGAGGTGAACGAGATATCAGTATGCCACGGCATCTCTGACTGACCCACTGTGTGTCCAATATCAAATTCAAATCCAGGAGCTCATCCACAGCCAACTTCACCCTCCCTCCATCATCCTCCTCACACTCTCCTTTCTTTTTCTCCCTCTCTTTCTCTCATCAAGCTCAATTCACGTTTTCAATTTTGAAGTGCTTTGAAGGTTGGCCAGCAAAGTCATCTCCTGAGATTGGACTGTACCGCTTACCTTTCTCTTTCTGTGTTTTTCACTTCACTTCACTGCCATCACACCTTCCACACTCACTCACTCGCTCTCTCTCGCTCACTCACTCATTCATTCTCTCCCATCACCCCATTGTCACCTCTTGAAAAACCTGTTTTTTTTGGACATTTGATATAAATCCAGCGTGAACCCTCATAATCCCAGGTGTACTACTGCTACTTACTCTCAGATTCTCTCTCTCTCTCTCTCTCTCTCTCTCTCTCTCTCTCTCTCTCTCTCTCTCTCTCCTGGAATTGCTGAGGGCTGAAATGTAACAAAACACTGATACAGTCAGGTGAAAACTAACCTACTTGGAAACAAGCTTTCTTTCTTTCTTTCTTTCCTGGTCTTGAGGGGAAATCCATAAGAATATTAAGCAGCAAAGCTGTTTTTAACATTGATAATACTAATAAATGATCCTTGAGCAAATCAGTATTAGAATGATTTCTGAAGGATCATGTGACACTGAAAACTGATGAAAATGCATCTTTGCCATCACATTTTAAAATATATTGAAATATAAACAAGTTACTGCAAATTGTTATGATATTTCACAATATTATAAAATGGTGAGCATAAGAGAAAAAAAAAACTTAAAGGCACACTGTGGAACTTTTGGCCACTAGTGGCGCTCGACCTGTAATTTCCCCCTAGAGGCCACAAGCGCCGCAGCACTGTCGCAAAAGTCAACAAACAGTTAACTGGTCAGCCTCCCGTGTCTTTAGATTATGTGTGTGCAGACAGTAGTTGACTTGTTGGTTGAAGAAAGATAATCGATTCACTATTGAACAAAATAATTATATAAATATAAGATTAATAATATAAATTATATAAAGAAAATAAATTGAACAAAAGTACACAGAAAACAATGTGTGATCAGGTAAGTCGCATAGACAAGGGTTGCCCAATTCTGCTCCTGCCGATCGTCTGTCCTGCACAGTTCATCTCCAACCCTAATCACACACACCTGAAGCAAACCATTAACGTCTTCAGGATCTCTTTAAAATTAAAGTCAGGTGTGTTTGATCAGGGTTGGAGATGAAATCGCGTAGTCGAGAAATCGTGTAACAAAACTGATGTAACTCACAACATACTGTGGTTATTTGTAGGCTTCAGTTTGTTTGTCCTTTTATACACATACAAATATGAGCTGAATGCAAAAAAATAACGTCAGTATGTTGTGACTTATATCACTTATAGCATCCTACTAGCTACCAGATTGATAATTCGCTACTCTACCAGCATTCCTTGATACGTGAAGTTAAATGGAGGACAAGATAGATTCCGTAACATGGCCAGACAGACAACAAATTCGAAAAAATAGAGATATTGTGCAAGCGATATATATTAAACTTACTAAGTTGGTCCAAAAGCATGACGGCCAGGTCAGCATCGGTCGGGCACCCCTCCTCCTCCTTTAGCCAGTGAGCGAACGCTGGACCAATGTTGATCCTCGTCCTGGCTTTTAGTTTATCACTCTCCCTTTTTCTTTTTTTTGTGTCCCCTTACAAAATCTTTGCCTTCTTCCGAGTAACTGTTGGTTCAGCCATGACGACAACATGCAGACGGCAATCAAATGCGAGTTGAGCTCTCACGTTAGAATTTGGGGAAGTGACGTATGCCGTAAACCGGTCGAATTTTGTAGTTCTTTTTGTGCTCGGGTTCCTACCCGCAACCCGAAGTTACACAGTGCTAGTAAAAGCGATACAGATACCTTCAAGCTACGGCAGACGTGTCATTCAACCTATTGTAAGTCGATGTACCATCTCAATGGGTTTTGGATATATATTATAAAGGTTGAAAAGTTCCACAGTGTGCCTTTAACAACAAATGAGTCTTGTGAATTGGTTATTGTTAGTTAACCCTCTGGGGACGGCAAAGCACCGGTGCGTTTTGGCAGATTTTTTTCACATAGCAGAAAAATAGACTTAAACTACTCCATCATACAGAGTTAAGACATATTAAAAAATAAACTGTTAAATGTCTACCTTTTTATGTGCCCACCTACAATCAAAATAAAATATTGTGCTTTTGTAAAATAAAGAAAATAAACAGGGTGTGCGTTCTGCCTCTCCGTGTCCGTGAACTTTTTTTCTGGAGCACGTCTCTAAACTTAAACAAAACTCAGCGAATACACCCAGACATGAGCAATATATGTTTATGATCATTTAAGTTTGTACTTTTAAATTATCTAATTTAAAACTAAAATAAATATTCTCTGTTTATGTAATCTATATAAAAAGAGAGAGGTGTCAGCCGTTCTCATTATCGTTCTCGCATCTCATTATTCCGCTAATGTGACACGCCCACGGAGTGCGCGTGCTATTCAAGCGCTAATGATCTGAAGCAACACATTGAGACGTGTAAACGCCCACATAAACCTGGTAAACAGACTATATTTAGTCAGATTAACGTACTGTCGTCTTGCGCGGCTGTGAGGAATAATCCTGGGACATTTACCATACCTCAGAACAAGTGCTGGTTTATTTTCACTTCGAGGAGCAAGCTGGGCTGTAAGTGTTTTTATTCTTGTGCTTTGTTCTAATCACGATATATAATAACGTTAGTGTCTGTAAACGCAAAAATAGCCTACTGTTTAAATTTGAATCAAGTTTCTGTGTGTGTGTGTGACTAGTTTTGGATAGATTATAAAGTTTTAACTCTAAAATAGACATCAAATAAGCTTTTGTTAGCAGTTTCTGCTCATATGTTAAATATATAGTATGTTTTGTCAATAAACTAATCAACTAAGATGTTATAGTGTTTGTTCCAATGCAAGCTATATCAAAATAATGAATCCTTAACTTTGAAATATGTATGATAAAATGTATTGGCCTACTAAAACATTTATGGAAAAAGACAATTTTCTTTTCAAGATGTTTCCAACACTAACTTTGAACCAATTCTGTAGAATGGCCCATATAACCTATTTGAATAGGATTTGTTTCCAGGTATGACTAAAAATGTTCTTTTGACTTTAATTTATATTTTGATTTTTTATATATATATATATATATATAAATATTTATATGTATATGTATGTGTGTATGTGTGTGTATTGTCCTTGCATTCTTTCTTGTGTGACACACCTGAATGAAAGGCTCATTAATATGCGGGGTCTTTGTCTTCTCAACCACCTAATTATTCACAATGGGGTTGGGCTGTTTAACGCCCATTCGCATATTGCCTTGGCTAACAAAAAATGTTTTTCACAATTTAAAAGAATCTATTGTGTTATGTGAATGATTAGACGGGATGATTTTCAGATCATTTTGAAGCAAAAACTCTAGGCCACAACTTCCATTAGTCAAAAGTCTTGTGGACACATATTTAGTATGTGTTTTGTGGCTTTATTTCAGAAACTTTAATTTTTAGTTTTTTTCAATAACCATGCATAAACAATATTCTCTCAAAAATACAAACATGTACATACATGTTGCTTACATATTATGGTAGCCCTGTTTGTGCTAAATAGAGTGTAATTTCACCTGTGCCATTAATATGTTTATAAGCAACTGAAAAAAGCAAAAATGTCAGGGCATGTCAAAACATCTCAAGGACCCCAAAAACACAATGACACAATGTTTATATGACAATGTGTAGTTAAAGATACACATTATGCATGTCAGTAGTAAATATCATTGAATGACTTGTGAATAGCATTTATGTCGCCTCTAAAAAATTTTGAAAACTTAAAAATGTCCAATAAAAAAGCCTTTTGTAACTATTGTTTTAAATGTATTTATTATTCAAATGATCTCATGATTTGGAATTGTGTTTGTTTTAATGAAATACTTGTTCTCATTAAAAAATCGTTAATGAACCAGTAAAGAACCAGTTAAAAAGAATCAAAAACTGAATCACTCGATTCGTCATGATTCTCATCCCTAAAAAGCTCCCCACATTTCGATTGTGAAGACCTGAATACATGATACACACACTTTGAGGAGGGTTGGCATCAACTTCGCAACAGACCACCAGATCGCTGTGCAGTTCTCCAGCTTTGTTTTCAATAAAATGGAAGATCAAACATACACTCTCTTTGGAGGATAATGCACTTTTAAAGCCGCAAGCACACTCATTCGATCCTCCTGATTTGGCATGAATTGTAAAGCGTGTTGAAATATGTGCTGTTTTTGATTGGAAAAAAAGATTTTGCAAAGAAATATTTAAATAGATGCCTGACAATTTAGAGAAGAATGTCTAATTTGTTGGTCTTCTATAGGAATATGTCCTTGAAATCATATTTGTCTAACCAACAACAGCAGATTTCTGTTGTCATATTCAAACATGTATTTTATTTTAAATGGTTCTGGTTTGCCATGTGTGTATGCAGCTTTTATATTGATTTTTAATGAGCCCGGATAGAGAAAATAGGCGAAAAGAAGAAGAGTCATCACGGCAATGCACAGAAAATATAGAAATCAAATTTAATAAAATGAAGGAAATGAACGGGGAAAATAAAAGGGATAAGGTTTAAAAAATAGAACACATCATTTTTCCCTCTTTCTTTTTCTGGCTTTAAATCAGACCTTTTGGTTTTGTTGTTTTCTGTGTGGGACTCACATCCCTTGGAGCTCATGTAATTGTGTTTTTGCTTTACTGTCACCAGGGATATTATTGAAACGAGACATTACAAGTATAACACAACTCAGTTTACTGCAGAATATTCACACCAGCCCAGTGCAGTTTCTCCAGAGCTGACCTTAGGAAAATTGAATCATTTAGGTGCTTTGAGAACTATTGTGTTTACTGAGTGTGTGTGTGCATGTGTGTATGTGTGTGTCCTGGTAAAACCAACATTATGGGGACAAAATGTCCCCACAAAGATGGCAATATCTGGAATGGAAACCATCGTTCAAACGAACATTCGCAAACAGCATCGCAAAGTTGTGTGGTTTGAACGACAGCTCTCGAGCGGTGGTTAGAAGCATCGTTTCTAAATTGCATGACATGTGGACTTAATAAATCCTTATCTTGAACAAAATAAGCAAGCTGACATTCAGTACAACCTGTGTATTTTATTTAGAATACATACAAATGTCATTTACATCTTTGAGTTTGTCTAGAGATTTAAAGCACCGTTTTTGAAGACTGCGCATGTGCGAACGTGCTCTACTATAGAATGTGCCAATGATTGAATCTGGAAATAAAGCGAAATAACTGAAAAAAATTTAGAAATATTCCTCAGATGGCATGTCTGTAATTTATATCAAAACATCTAGCATTAATTTGATCTCAAACAGTTTCATTAAAATAAGTTATTACTCCACCACTTTGCGACAATATGGTTTCGGGAAACAGTCGTGACTAGCTAGTTGATTTCTTCAACGATGCATCGTACTATGGTAGTGAAGCATCTAGTTACGTCGTTGTACGGGAAACGCACCCCAGACTGAGTGAGTGAGTGTGTGAGTGTGAAAGAGAAAAGAAAAAAAAACCTCTGTTAGTTGTACCACAGGGTTTGGAGGTACAGTATTACATCGGCATGTTTGCTGCCCTATCGTGGCTTACACACATGCACACACGCTGAGCTAATCAACCCAAGAGGATCTTCAGAAAGGAAAATTTGAGTCATCTAATTCCAAATCCTCACTGGCACTGATCACTTCAACAGTATGTGTGGGAAAAGAGGAGAGAAGTAGTTTGGGAACAAGCCAATGTAATTTATTTTTTGCATGTCTTTTTAACTAAGCTTTATGAACACACACACACATATACTCGAGGACCTGGGTCAGACTGGTAGGCTGAGCGGGATTGTAACCGCAGTGACCACACCAGTGCTGGCACCCTTCCTCTATCAATCCCAGAACAATCCCAACAACAGACCTACAGTGCGAGTGGTGTACTGAATACTAGTTAACATGTGAACACTGGCCAGGGAAGTGAATATGCACTCAAATCTCTATCTCTGTCTTTTAAAGGGTTAGTTCACCCAAAAATGAAAATTATGTCATTAATGACTCACCCTCATGTCGTCCCAAGCCCGTAAGACCTCCGTTCGTCTTCGGAACACAGTTTAAGATATTTTAGATTTAGTCCGAGAGCTTTCTGTCCCTCCATTGAAAATGTACGGTATACTGTCCTTGTCCAGAAAGGAAATAAAGACATCATCAAAGTAGTCCATGTGACATCAGTGGGTTAGTTAGAATGTTTTGAAGCATCGAAAAAAAATGTTGCTCGAAAAATAACAAAAACTATGACTTTATTCAGCATTGTATTGTCTTCCAGTCCAGTCGAGCCGCATTCACGAGTCCGCTTTGACGCTGGTGATGTAAGACGCTGCTGACGTGTATCTGGTGGGTCCGTGTATTCGGGTTCAAATAAATATGGCTGGGCAAAAAAAAGCAAGTCTTCCTCTGTGTCGAAATCCTTAGATATGTTTGCGAAGATTGTTTTGTTTACAGCGTGCGTCTCCCTCAGACTGTAAACGAAGCTCGGGCGCACCAGATAACGCGTCAGCAGCGTCTTACATCATCAGCGTCACTGAACGCGGCTTGACAACAGAACTGGAAGAGAATACAATGCTGAATAAAGTTGTAGTTTTTGTTATTTTTGGACCAAAATGTATTTTCTATGCTTCAAAGCATTCTAACTAACCCACTGATGTCACATGGACTACTTTGATGATGTCTTTATTTCCTTTCTGGACAAGGACAGTATACCGTACATTTTCAATGGAGGGACAGAAAGCTCTCGGACTAAATCTAAAATATCTTAAACTGTGTTCCGAAGATGAACGGAGGTCTTACGGGCTTGAAACGACATGAGGGTGAGTCATTAATGACATAATTTTCATTTTTGGGTGAACTAACCCTTTAAAGTCACCATGAAATCAAAATGGGCAATTCTTACTTTTTAATGGAATATTGCAGTACTTATTATAAATGATTTTTCCGTGCACATCATTATTATTTTTTTCAATTCATGTGCCCTCATAATCTTTAACTACAACCACAACGAGAATATCCATGATAAAGACGAGCCATGAAGACGTCAGCGAAGACCACGAGAACCTGACAAGTCCTCCACACCAGCTTATGACCAGCTTCAACTCCCTCCCACCAAATGCTGGCGTGATTTTGTCCGATCTTCAAGCTGAAGGAGCTGGATGAAATATTTTGAATGATACTGTTCCACAACCTGACCTGGAATCATAACCATACCGTTTATTCATTTGGCCAGAGGAGAACTGGCCCTTCCGACTGAGCCTGTTTTTTCCCCTCCATTTCTGTTTCCTGATCTAGTTTGGGTTCCTTGCCACTGTTGCCTAACCTTTGTTATTAATAACTATTTTTTTTAATGTTATCTGTTGGCATTTACTTAGTCATTTTAACTCAATTGATTAACTCAACTGATTGGCACACGCTCAAATCTGGTTTTGAAAACAGAAAGAAAACATATCTACTGAAACCATGGGCTTCACCTTTTCTCTGTTTACAGATTGAGATTACAGATTTGAGATTGAGTACAATTATGAACTTCCAAAAAAAACACATAGCCAATGGCAGAAAACACACTCTTGTCTTGACAAGAAGGTGCTTCAAAGAACCATTAAAATAACTATTATTTTAACATTGAACTTCTCACTACAACTTCCTGTCTTTTTTACAAATGTATTTCTCTTGTCCACTTTAAGATAATTACTTCCTCCATGCTCTCTATTAATTTTCTATTACTCACCTACCTATCCTCCCTTATTCACTCCATTTGTCAGACACTCCTTTTTCTCCTTTAATCTCTCTCACACACATACATCCCCCACAGTTCTCAGGTTGCTCGTAACTAAATCTCAGGGTGCTTTACTTCCTTTCTTCCAGTATCCCAGAGTTCCCCTCCCCCTCTCAGCGTCTCTGCATGAGTGTGTGTTTGTCAGCAGGTGCTCCCGAAACTTCTGGCTTTCACGGTGGCTCGGGCTGTTGAAAAGCTCATACTGTATGCATTAGGGATAATGATGTGATGCAGAATGAGATAATCATGTCTATGTGTGTGTGTGAGAGAAGGATCTTGCCCCCAAGAGTTTACTCTTCACAATAGCTGTAGTGTAAGCTTGGCAGAAAAGAGCAGTGAGTCAGAGGCTTTGAACCAGTATTTTGGTGTGTGTGTGTGTGTGTGTGCTCATATGAAGTCCATCCGGAGGAAGCCAGCCTGCACTGTTTTAGTTCAGCCCTTAGAGTACAGCCTAAGAATACTATGAATGGAAATGTTCGTTCTTTTCGAAACTCCCCTCTGTGGTAAATTACAGAATAGCTCTAAAATATATTCCAAATGGACGTGAAGGGGTTTAAAACTATGTTGCTTTGTTTTTTAAACTAACTTTATTTTTGGGCAACTTTAAATTAAAAGAGGACAGGAACTCATGTTTGTTTTTTTTTTGTACAGTTTATCCCAAACTTATATATAATTTCCCAACATTTGTAGTCTGTAGATAACTCTACAATCCGTCAGAGTTATCTACAGACTACAACCATTAACTAAGTTAGTGTCAAGTACAAAAGAGCTGATGAGATTGCAACACTAGTAGACAAAATTAGTTTGTTAAAGATTTATATTTCAAATAAACGCTTTTCTTTTGAACTTTCTATTGATCAAAGAATTCTGAAAAAAAAAACAGTTTCTCCAAGAATATTAAGCAGCACAACTGTTTTGAGAATTAATAAAAAATAAGAAATGCTTCTTGAGCAGCAAATCAGTATTTAAATGATTTCTAAAGGATCATGTAACACTGAAGACTGGAGTAATGATGCTGAAAATTCAACTGTTCCTCACAGGAATAAATTACATTTTTTTTAATATTTTCAAATAAAAAACAGTTATTTTAAATTCTAATAATATTTCACAATAGTATTTTTTTACTGTATTTTTAATCACATTAATGCAGCCTTGGTAAGCATAAGAGACTAATCCCAAATTTTTGAACGGTATGTGAGATTTAATAAAGAGTATCAGCTGATAATGCCAGTTTTGTCATTCAATATTCATTAACCTGATCCCAGATGAATTTATAATGAAAAACATTTGAGTTTTTCTACCTGCAGACATAACTTCTATTTAACTTCAGAAAATGATGACTGCATTATAGAGATTTCATCTCTGTATCTAATTTCAAAGTGGTTAAACTAACAGTGTTACAGCTCAGCCCATGTTGCAGCCGTCTCCAGTCTCCCCTACATATTTGATGTTCACTGAGATCAAACATGTTCTGAATGGTTATGACTGTGTCCAACGGTGCAGCATTTCCACTTTAAGTGAGGAAAGAAAAAAATAGGCGATACTTGACGCTAGAAACTTGGTTAGTCAACCGTGTTTTTATTGATCAATCTGCATTTTTCCTTGGCCAATCATCACATACATTGACCTACAGTAAAGATCAATAAAGTCCATACATTGATCTAGGGACCTCGCTGGGGGGAGACACGTGATACTCTTTGCAGTATCCTATAGATGCTATTGGAATCCTATATCACAGTGTCTGCAATATCTGACCTAATTTTCTCTGTGGGTCATGTGTTTTTGATAGTGTGGCGTGACTTCCTTGACTTTGTTGAACACTTGCAGTTCTGTTGATGTTCTGTTTGTGTCTGTTTGCTTTCCGAAATATCCTTGTCTTTGTTTGTATTTGCTTTGGGTTCACATATCACATCTGTTGTGAATGATTATCTCTCGTGAGGTTCCTTTAAAGCGCAGACTCTGTAGTTCATTATAAACTGCTTTAGATATTCTCATATCCAGCCCTGTGAGACGAGAACAGTGAGAGGAGTTGTTGTTCTCTGAAGAAGCATCCCTCAAGACTAACACTGTAATGAACTGTGCTGTGTTAAGTCAGATACGTCCCTTAAAGTAACCATATGACCATTCTTATTTGAAATATTGAATATTTGGAATACTTCGCAAAAAGACATCTGCCTAGCATAATTTGTTTGCAGAAAATTAGAAAAGTTTTGAAAATTTAGATTTTCTGTAATCTAATGCAATGAAATTAATATATTTTAAATGTGTCCAAATGCACAAAATATATTTTTGGGCCAATAAATATCAAAATCTAGACCTGAATCAAAATCATAAATTGTATTCAAAATACAAATAGTTTACGCATGGATCTTATTCATGAAATGTTCCAAATTAGGAATACTACAAAAGTATAGTATGCCGTGTAATGTAGGCTACTGAAATTTGACAGTGAAAGAAAGATGTATGCAATCATATTCAATAAAGCCTAGAAAACTAAACCTGGTGTTTTGTATAGTGATTTTGCAATCTTTGCCTGAACCTCTGGAATTAGGAATGATAAAGATCTCTGACAAGCTGTAAACACAGCACATGCGTACAAGTGACTCCATGAGCTCTGTCTAAACGCGCGCACGTGTGTGTGTGAGCAGTGTTGGGGTAGTTACTCAAAAAAAGTAATTAGTTACTAGTTACTAGTTACTTCTGTAAATTGTAATGAGATTACTTTACTAGTTACTGTATTTGAAAAGTAACTTCACTACTTATTACTTTACTTTCCCGTTTCTTAATTTACCGTGTAGATACATGGACAAATATCATAGCCCTATCATCACTTAACCTGTCTGCATAGTGTTTATTGTATAAATCTATACAAATTGGCATGTAAAACCATATGAAAGAACAATATCCCTCCAAAGAAATATATCTCACTGTAAAATCCACAAACAACAGGATAAAGGAGGCTATGGTGCGGTCATTTTAAAATGGGGTCAACGCACAAGTTTTAAAACGCAGGCTTTGGGAAACATGAGAATAAAACTCTTCTCCTGAGAACAAAGCCATCTTTTTATTCGACTCATGGCAAAGAAAACAAAAAATGAAGTGGTCAATGAAAAATAATAAAACAAAGGTCACTTTTAAATTTTTAATCTTAATTTAAAATGCATTTTTCTTGGCGATTCAATGGTCGGCAGGGGAAGTATGTCTTCTACAATGAACCCTGCAACAACCCTGTTCATTTCGTTTTGTGTTACCTGCTGACTGTGCTCCAAGACTTGAGAAAAGTTTTTTAACAGCGCGCACGGCGCCGAATCCGAGGACGAACGACTTCAAGAAGCCGAATCAGCCCGAGCATGTACGTCTCACCGCACCGGCACACAGTTTGTGCGTAATAATAGCATAATAAGCCTTTTTAATAAAAAGATCCATGTTTTATAAAATGTCCACGAAACTTAATGAAATGTTTAGTGAAATTAGAAAATATGTAAGAGATCGTTGATTTTGTTCTAGTCTACATACATGTTTTTATATCCACATATTTTGTTCTAATGTCACAAGTAATCTCAGGGTTTACTGGATTTTACGTACACGATTCTTTTTGTAGTGTTATTGGTGGTGATGTAGCCTACTAAAACAAACATTTTCACGTGTGGACCTTTCTTCTTCTCACCGTTGATTCCTGATGGTTAAGAGGACAATTACTCGAGTCGCCCCGTACACGTTTCACAGAATAGTACAACGGCGAGCGTGCGCGCTGCAGAGACCCCCTGTTTCCGTCTCCATTTCCCTCTCTCCTGTGCACCGGCAGCTATGTCACTCAAATCGATCTCTATGGCAACGGTGCGCACGCACCACTAGACAGAACTTTACACACAGGCAAACGCGTTCCTATAGTATAGTAAAGTAGTGTAGTTACCGATATTTTTAGTGTAATGCGTTACTTTACTTCGTTACCCAAAAAAGTAATATTGTTACTGTAATCCGTTACTTTGTAACTCGTTACCCCCAACACTGTGTGTGAGTGTGTGTGTACTTGTACACATCTTTGTGTGGACCAGTTTGAGTTTTAGACCATCGACACCGAGGACATTTTGGCTGGTGCTCACTTTCTGAGACCCCTTTAAAGGCCTGTTTGAGGGTCAATACTTTTAAGGCATAAGGTTAATTAGGTTTAGGGTAAGGGTTCAGGGTGATGGGTAGGGTTAAGGTAAGGAGCTAGAGATTGCATTGTGTCAATTAATGTCCTCACAAAGATAGATGTTCAAGTGTGTGTGTGTGTGTGTGTGTGTGTAAAGCAAGAACATGCAGAGAATGGTGGAGTAAGTTTATCTGTGTATATCTGTGTGTGCGAGTTCTTAGAGATGCACAGAGTGGCACGCCTCCTTAAATTTGTTTGTTGCAGTAATTATCTCTTTCCTCATTCAGTGGGCTTTTAATGGAGTCAAAGTTCCAACCCTTCCGGATGTCTTGTCTGATCTCACTGTGATGGCATAGGGCATAGGTCAGTGGTGTACTGAAATGAAACATTTAGGAGCCAAATAGTTTTTTTTTTACAAAGACATATTACAGAATTGCTTAGTACAAATAAATATGTGTTAAAATAAAAAGTATATTTTAATTATATAAGCTATATGATGTTTTATTTATAATTTTATTTAGTATAAATTAGCTCCAAATCAATGCTGTCGCACAGATGATCCTGATTTGTGGCATATAAATAGTTAACTGTTTGTTGACTACAGTCGCACATAGTTGCCCAATAATTCAACCTTATGTAGGTCTCATGCATGGCATACTAAACAGTATCCAACAGCCTAATATTTTCTTAAATATAATATATAATGTTTGTATTTATTTATATTGATATTTGGCCTATTACAACAAAACATTAGGCCTAATTGTGATTATATGTAGCCCACCTTTAATTAAAAGCGGTGACTGACAGCCTCACAGTCTCCTCAAACATTGTGTTCATCCGCGCTGTGCCGTGTCGAGGGTGTTGAAGTACAACTCACGTAAAGTTGATAATTCCTCAATTGCAGATTTCGAACAGAGATGGCGACAAAGAGGAAAAACGCCGGACTGCATTGTTAAAGTTTTTTACAATTGGCTAATAGATGATTTTCATCAGGTTTTTTTCAGTTCAGAAGTAGAGATTAATGTTACACAGTTTTATTTGTTTTGTTCAGGTTTTGAAACATTTCTCATTGCATCCTCTTGTTGGAGAAAGTGTTAACAGCAGTAGCCTATGAACTGACGACGATATCTATGGAAATTTAAGGTAATCAGCTGTTAATAATTTTTATTGTTGGCATTCTATTAGTTATAAATATCAAAAAGTTTGTAAGAAGAAAAGTAAAAAATAAATAAATAAATAAATAAAAACCCTTTTAGAAATCAATCTGCATATGTGATGGACACAGATTATGCTCAAATTTGCTCATTTTGAAGTCATAAAAAATAGTCGACTAGTCGACCAGGAAGCGATGTAACCTGTTTCACAGTATACTGAAGTTTGTTGCGCATAACCCCCATTGTGGTTGTTTTTGTAAGCCTTCATTTTATGGACTTGTGACTGCTTATTGCTTCCATAGCCTGTAAAAGAAATTTAATTTAGTATTTATTTTTTTCCTGAAGTTATGAATTTATAATTTTTTTGTGCCCATTTATAGGTCTGTGTAAACTCACCATGTTGTCATTCTGATGGGGCTTCTACAGTGTGTAATATTGGGAAATGTAAACCTTAATATAATTGGCCCATAACGCAGTGAGCAGGCTTCCGCATGGTGTCCCATACACCAGTGGCTTCAGTTTTACTGAGCTGTCTTTCATCTGACACACACACACATACACACTCATGCACAGCATTGTCAAATACCTCATTCTTTTTGCCTCTTTTTTGGTTTTCTTCTCTTCGGGCAGGTGGGCAGGTTGTGAGTCACCTGGGGATTTCTGACTGTGCTTTCCCTCATTGTTTCTCTGTCCTCTCTGTGAGAAATCTTCGCTCAATCATTCTTTTAAAACCATGATGGAGAAGACTAGACAGGAAAACAATGAAATATATAAAAAAAGGGCAAACATGGGAATATCATGTTACTATATATATATATATATATATAACAGTTTTTTTTTTTTGAGGAGGAGGAGGAGGAGGCTCCAGTGGCATGCCTGGCTGACTTTGTGCTCTAGTGTCTCGACATAAAAAAATGTAAATAAAATAAAAACTAAGAATCTCACTTCTGACCCAAGCAGCCATGTTGTGCTCATTGCTAGTGAACTCCAAGGCCAAATGATTTTAACTTTGAACCCATTCGCTGTTGACTTTGTCAAGTGCAGTCAGATAACATTTCGATAGAGACTGAGAGGATTTTGTCTAGATGCATTGATTGGACTTATAGAACACAATGTCAAAAACATATCATAGGTTTTCAAAAACATAGCCAGCAGCCATATCACCCTGTAGCCCTGGTTTCCCACTGAAGCTAAGCAGGGTTGAGCCTGGTCAGTACCTGGATGGGAGACCTCCTGGGAATACCAGGTTGCTGCTGGAAGAGGTGTTAGTGAGGACAGTAGGGGGCGCTCACCCTGTGGTCTGTGTGGGTCCTTACGCCCCAGTATAGTGACGGGGACACTATACTGTCAAAGAGCACCGTCCTTCGGATGAGACGTTAAACTGAGGTCCTGACTCTTTCGAAAGAGTAGGGGTGTAACCCCGGCATCCCGGCCAAATTTGCCCAGTGGCCTCTGACCATCATGGCCTCCTAATCATCCCTATATATGTATATTATAATTGGCTTCATCACTCTGTCTCTCCTCCACCAATGAGCTGGTGTGTGGTGGTGTCACAGTGTCTGGTTGTGTTTCCCTGGGTTATCACTAGAGGTCCTCGTTATCACGGTGTCCTTCACTATTGACTACAATTCCCAGCATTCTGTTCTGCCACTTATCTGATTATTGCACTCAGCTGTTTCCCGTCACCTTGTTAGTTCTGTGTGTATATATGCCCTGTCTGTGTTAGTGTTTGTTACGGAGTCCTTGTTTTTGTCCCCACACTTCCGTTCATGTATCTGCCTGTTTCTTGTTTGTTTCTGGATTGCCTTATTGGATTTTTGACCCTTGCCTGGACTGTTGTGAGTACGGATTACCCTATATTAAATACTGCTATTGGATCTTACGTCTCTAGTGTGTGTGTCGTGACAGAAGGACTCCGTCAATGCAAAGATCCAGCGGTATGGGGTTTCGTATCCTTCCCCCCAGAACGGCGAAGGAGAGGAGGGGAAGAGTTCAAAATTTAATGACCCTTCGACAGCAGGGCCAGACGGTGAGTTGTCTGGCTCAGAAGTTTTGGACTCTCTCTAGAGGTTTGGACTATAAGGATGCAACATTGAAAAACTTTTTTAATGTCTGTCTCGATGATCCATTGCCTGGGTGGGAGATGAAGGGGCTGGAGATACTGGATTTTTGGGGGTTTACCAGCTATTTAATTCATCGGAGCCAGTGGGATGTATCGGAGCCTCGCCATGCCGATGCCGCCCCGAGTCCGGTGGTCCCGAGTCCGGTGGTCCCAGTTCCGGTGGTCCCAGTTCCGGTGGTCCCAGTTCCGGTGGTCTCAGTTCCGGTGGTCCCGAATCCGGTGGTCCTGAGTCCGGTGGTCCCGAGTCCGGTGGTCCCAGTTCCGGGGGTCCCGAGTCCGGTGGTCCCAGTTCCGGGGGTCCCAGTTCCAGTGGTCCCGAGTCCGGTGGTCCTGAGTCCGGTGGTCCCGAGGCCGGGGGTCCGGAGGCGGAGGAGGAGGAGAAAGGCCTTCTCAACGACTTGTCCGGTGGCTCTTAACCCAGAGACCATTCCAGAGGGGACTGCCATCCTTGACGCGCCGCCCAGTCGCCCTGCTTTGCCGGCCCCGCCCGAGCTGCTCGCCTTGCCGGCCCCGCCCGAGCTGCTCGCCTTGCCGGCCCCGCCCGAGCTGCTCGCCTTGCCGGCCCCGCCCGAGCTGCTCGCCTTGCCGGCCCCGCCCGAGCTGCTCGCCTTGCCGGCCCCGCCCGAGCTGCTCGCCTTGCCGGCCCCGCCCGAGCTGCTCGCCTTGCCGGCCCCGCCCGAGCTGCTCGCCTTGCCGGCGCCGCCCGAGCTGCTCGCCTTGCCGGCCCCGCCCGAGCTGCTCGCCTTGCCGGCCCCGCCCGAGCTGCTCGCCTTGCCGGCCCCGCCCGAGCTGCTCGCCTTGCCGGCCCCGCCCGAGCTGCTCGCCTTGCCGGCCCCGCCCAAGCTGTTCGCCTTGCCGACTCCGCCCAAGCTGTTCGTCTTGCCGACTCCGCCAGTGTCTGTTCCTGAGCCGGAGCCAGTGTCTGTTCCCGAGCCGGTGGCTGTCCCTATACCGGTGTTGGTTCCTGAGCCTCCGCCGTGGCCGTCTGAGAGGTCTTCTCCATCGTGGCCGCCTGAGAGGTCTTCACCGCCGTGGCCGCCTGAGAGGTCTTCTCCGCCGTGGCCGCCCGAGAGGTCTTCACCGCCCTGGCCGCCCGAAGGGTCTTCACCGCCCTGGCCGCCCGAAGGGTCTTCACCGCCCTGGCCGCCCGAGGGGTCTTCACCGCCCTGGCCGCCCGAGGGGTCTTCACCGCCCTGGCCGCCCGAGGGGTCTTCACCGCCCTGGCCGCCCGAGGGGTCTTCACCGCCCTGGCCGCCCGAAGGGTCTTCACCGCCCTGGCCGCCCGAAGGGTCTTCACCGCCCTGGCCGCCCGAGGGGTCTTCACCGCCCTGGCCGCCCGAGGGGTCTTCACCGCCCTGGCCGCCCGAGGGGTCTTCACCGCCCTGGCCGCCCGAGGGGTCTTCACCGCCCTGGCCGCCCGAAGGGTCTTCACCGCCCTGGCCGCCCGAAGGGTCTTCACCGCCCTGGCCGCCCGAGAGGTCTTCACCGCCCTGGCCGCCCGAGGGGTCTTCACCGCCCTGGCCGCCCGAGGGGTCTTCACCGCCCTGGCCGCCCGAGGGGTCTGCACCACCCTGGCCGCCCGATGGACTTTGCGTCTCGCCCTGGCCTCCCGATGAACTTTGCGTCTCGCCCTGGCCTCCCGATGAACTGTGCTTCGCCCTGGCCGCCAGATGGACTTTGTGTTTCCCCCTGGATGCCGGTAGACTTTTTGTTTTGCCCTGGTCCCCGGTTAAACCCTCACCCCTTGTTCCTGTCTCCCTGCATGGTCCTGGCCCTCCCATCCCTCCCTCGGATCTTCCAAGTTCCACCTTACTCTTGGACTCTTGTGTTGTCTTGTTTTCTGTCATGGAGCGTCTGGTAGCCGCTCCGTAGAGGGGAGGTTCTGTCACAGTGTCTGGTTGTGTTTCCCTGGGTTATCACTAGAGGTCCTCGTTATCACGGTGTCCTTCACTATTGACTACAATTCCCAGCATTCTGTTCTGCCACTTATCTGATTATTGCACTCAGCTGTTTCCCGTCACCTTGTTAGTTCTGTGTGTATATATGCCCTGTCTGTGTTAGTGTTTGTTACGGAGTCCTTGTTTTTGTCCCCACACTTCCGTTCATGTATCTGCCTGTTTCTTGTTTGTTTCTGGATTGCCTTATTGGATTTTTGACCCTTGCCTGGACTGTTGTGAGTACGGATTACCCTATATTAAATACTGCTATTGGATCTTACGTCTCTAGTGTGTGTGTCGTGACAGGTGGGCGTTCTGGCGTAATATGGCTGCCATCACATCATCCAGGTGTATGCTGCACATTGTCGGTGGTTGAGGAGATTCTCCCTTCCATGTAAAGCGCTTTGAGTGCAGAGAAAAGCGTCATATAAATGTAATGAATTATTATAATCATAACATAAAAAAAAATAATGATGCATGCCAGAAGGCAATAAATAGGCCTACCTTTCCCTGCTCTCTCGCTTTCTTGCTTCTTTAGCGACCGCTAGGGGTGCACGATATATCGAATCAATATCGTTATCGCGATATCACGTTGCTGGATATCAATATCGAAAATCTCGCGATATTTATGCGATATTTTGTTAATGATGCGTCCGGTCCGACATGCACCGTTGCATTTCCCCCGACTCATTTCCGGATTCTCCTTCTCCATAAACAACATGAAATCAAGAAGAGGGTTAACTTTTCATGCAACAGATTTCCCACAGTGGTCAGAAAGAACAGGGGAGACACTTTGTTTTTCTCAATATGACTGAGTCGCTACTCGCTCCAAAGCTAATCGCCGTCACTCTCTCACTTCTCCCTTGCTCTACTACCACACAGTCCCCACACACACACATTTGCCGGCTCGACGCACACACCAGCGCACAAGTAGGCCTATCAGGACACCTGGGAACTTCATGCGTTTTCACTGATCTGATTTATCAAAACGATATTCCTTTTACACCTGGTCACATAAATGTGTTTTTGCAAAACGGATATAAATCCAATCTTCAATTCCCGAGCTATAGCCTATGCAGATTTAATAGAGTGCACGTCACCGAAAGCAACAGTTATGATCTGCATTTTACGATCATCAGCTAAAGTGTCAAAATCAAATAACGCAGTAAGAGAGAACGGCAACAGCCCTGTTAAGATTATTTCGTTTATTTACTTTTAATGAAGATAATTGTGTGTAAAGCGTCTGCGACATACTTTCACTTTGATTTGCAATAGTTTGCGCATTGGCTTGATGAAGAGATGCTCGATCAGCTGCTCATCTGCGGTGATGCGTGTTGCAGTTGCGCGCGTCATATCTGGCAATAACATGTAGCCTGTAACACGTTCTTATTTTAAAGCGTTTTTGGGAGGAGTAAATTTTACATATGTGGTTTCAACAACGAGATGCATTTACACTTGTCCAGTTTCGTCTGGAAAGCGGCCCAGACCACCTCCTGAAGTGGTTTGAGCGATCGGATTCAAATCCGTCTCGAACGCGTTTCGGAGGGCATTTACACCTGGCTTTTCAAGATCAGATAGCTATCCGATCACAGAAAACGCATAAAGTGGCTAGGTGTGTTTTGTACACTTGTTCTTTATTCATTGTTTTTTACACTTTAGTGTGCATACAACCAGTAAAACATGTCCTGTTCTGTAGACATGGTTATTATTTATTTATTTATTCATGTTGTAGGCCCCTACCAGTCCAATATGACTGTCAGATGAAATAAACCTTATGTTGTAAGAACTTGTTTTGTTTATTAATAATTTTTGATGCGTTTTCCCATAACTTTTGTAGTTTAACATACGTTTAAAAATATCGAAATTAATATCGATATCGCAATATTCATTATCGATATCGCAATATCACCTTTTTGTAAATATCGTGCACCCCTAGCGACCGCTGTGATGTTCTCTGCAACATGTTTCATATGGAGTTCAAAGTAAAGCATGATGCTTCTGTTGAGAGGTGTGTTGAGTCAAATGAAGTCTTCTGATTCTCAGCTTCTTCTCCTGAGAACAAGACTGAAATAATGTCTAAATTAAATATTTTTTTTATTGTGCTTTTTATTATAAGAAAACTTTGTTCCAAAGCAGCTTTACAGGAAATTGAGAAATAAAGAAGATAAAAGGAAAAGAAAATAATGCCTTTGTTTTAACCCCCTGTGAGCAAGCCAGAAAAATATTCTATAGCAGTATTATAAACTTTAATTTGCCAAGATAGTTGCAAACAGAGTTTGCAGTTTGATGTCAGAGATTTTTTTTAAGTTTGAACATTTCTTTATATATACAGTACCTGTCATAGTTGGGAAGCAGTACAATCTTTTAATGTTTTTGAAAGAAGTCTCTAATGCTCACCAAGGCTGCATTTAGTTATTCAAAAAATGCAGTAAAAACCGTAATATTGTTAAATATGCTTTTTGAAATAAATTTAGGCAAAACATCTGAGACTATTTTTATAGTGCCATAGAATGCTTTTTTTCACATATTACCTTTCGAGCCTGTTCTCATCCTTTGGCGTCATATAGGTGACGCCATATGACATTTCGTCGAAATCATACGCACATGGCATCCTTTAGCGTCAATATGAGACGCAGAACCCAAGGCGTCATACAGGTGACTGGCATCCTTTAGCGTCAATATGAGACGCAGACCCTACCCCAGACCTAAACCTACCCATAACAGTGCGTGTTATATTGACGCTAAAGGGTGCCATGTGCGTTGTATTTCGACGAAATGTCATATGGCGTCACCTATATGATGCCAAAGGATGAGAATGTGTTGTACCTTTCATGTAGTGTGTAATTGTGTATTGTGAATGTAAAGGTCTGTTAAGATCAAAGTACATGATAAATAGAGTTATTGTCTCGCAAAAGAAAGAACCGATTCTGAACTGCCTGAAACGAGTCGTCAGTAATTCCAGTCTTACTTCCTGCACAAACCTACGTAGGTTTGTAACACATTTGCCAGACTATGGTCTTCTTTAGGTGCCTGCAACCAACGTCTACTTTGATCCTCAAACACTGTTGTAGCCTGGAAGTTTTTGTAAAAGCAAATCCACTTTGTATGCACTTCCAAAGGATCAGGACTCGGGCTCGTATTGATACAGTAAAACCGCCGCCATCGTTACTTTTCGCATCACTGTGTTATCACCATTAAGTGCTAAGGAAGCATTCAGAGCTAAAATTCAAATGTGGTAGTGACCTTTTCATTGTAAGAAACCTCCAAAACAAGAATGAACTTTTGTTCACTGTCATTCCAAACCCAACTACTAGAATTTTTAGAGAATCTTTACACAACTCTTAAAAATTTCATGCAACAATTCATACCTGACCACATCTGTAAAGCTCTAAAATATACAAAAGGCATAATCAAAGTAGTCCATATGACTTGTGCCCTATAGTACCAAGTATTGTGAATGGCGTACAATAGGGACATTAAGCAACAGCCTCTGGTGGAACGCAACGATATTCTGTCGTTCTATTGCGCATGTGCGACTTTAACTGCTACTTCGCGACGTTCTACCGTCTACTACGGGAGAACAGCTGATTTGACGTAGTCTTTACTACGTGACAGATTAAGAAAGTTAATGTTATGTTTTATGATATATGGCATGGGAATTGTTTCTAAAAATCATTAAATGCCAAAAGCAACCCTTCTCTTGCTTTTTAAAATCACTTTCTTTTTTTGTTAGATGATTAAATTATCCCCTATGCTGTCCTCTTTACTGTTGCTTAGTTATTTTTGTGTTCTTTAGCTACAGCAGTTAACCGTTTCCTTCTGGCTGCCGTTGCCGTTCCATCAGCAGCTGTTGATTTAAAGTTTCTATTAACTAGTCGTTATATTCAGCTCTAAAATCTCATTCTCCATTACAAATATTTCCTCACTTGTGTGATAAATCTGGTGTGAAAAAGCATTTTTGGATCTGACTGTGGCAAATAAAATTCCAGAGCTTCAGCGGTGAACAGTAGTGAATAGCTAAGTTGCAGTCTGTTCATCAACCAAAGCCTGAATACACTGAATATTCTGCATATGTACTTTTATGATGCTTTGCTCTTATTTTCTTTTAGTGACAGATGTGGTCACTATGATCTATTTTATAGAAAGAATTAAATCTTGAAAAATCTGCCTTTGAGTTCTTCAGAAAAAAATAGCAGCAGTCGGGTTTTAAATGGCACGAGCATGAGTAAATAATGACAGAAGTAACTATCACTTTAACTGAACAACAGAGAACTCCAAGTCTCCCGAGTCTCCTCCGGTCATGCTCTCTTCTCCCTCTTTTTATTGAATTTTTTTGTCTTGTCTGTCTCTGATTTTTTGACTCTTTTGTCTTATCTCTCCATTACTCCCTAACTTATCCAGTCATCTCCAGTGTGTCTCTGTTTAATCCCTGATAGCTTATACTTGCAGGATCAGTCACACCGCGTGAGCCGTTAGCTCTCCTTTTATCCCGTTAATTTTCTCCCTCCGTCACAAAACGATTGCTGTGTCAAATTTGGGACTCAAAGTCATTTTAATAATGTGATTAGCAGCTAGCGATCCTCTTTTACTCTTTCCCCTCGTCCCTCTTTCTCCTTCTCTATTTTATTCCCTTTATCCCTTGAAAAGGCAAAAAGTTCTTAATTTGACACTAATAAAGAGGCTTTTTTTAATGAGCTTAGGCAGTCTTGTTTGCTCCTTTCTTCTCGGCTTTGATCTTGTGTGCTGTGTGTCAGCTAGTTTGCTGTTTAGAGCCGTTATGCCTGTGTCAGCATGCGCTCGCTCGCTCTGTGCGTGTGCGTTTTGTGTCTTTGTGTGAATCACATAGTGATGTTGTGATCTGTAGTAGTTGTGTAGAGTTAGAGAACATTTTACTGCATAAAAACTTCTGGATTTTTTCTCTTCTCTTTGATGGAGCTGTTGGTCTGGTTGTCGTGTGGACTGGTAGGGTTGTTCCAGCCCAGTAATAGGAAAGCAAAACATTTGCAGTTGGACTTTTTCCTCAGGCGATGTGCTGCTTTTTCCACTGTGTGAAAACTGTCCATCATTAAATCCAGCAACCTCCACCCTTCTGCCCTAGTGTGGTCCTTCGCACATGTCTACATACATTTATGTGTATGTGTGAGTGTATATATGGTGTGTGTATATTGTGGGTCTGTGGAAGGGGGGAAGTTGACAAAGTGGACAGCTGGCACCATTTCCTCTCCTCGACCCTGACGAGAACTTAAAATAAGACAAAGCAGGAAACGACTGCGGAAACAATCCATCCTACAAATGGATGGAGAGAGAGAGAGCGGTTCCAGTCTGTTTTATATCTTTTATTCACCTCACACTCTCTGACTCTCTGACTGCTCATGGTATTTGAAGAAAAAGGGGGGAGAGAGAGAGAGAGAGACGTTTGTTTCAGTGTGTTTTTGGGAGGGCTATGAAGGATGAAAGTGCCTTTATTCAGGGGCAAGGGCAATTGATTCAGATGTAGATTAGATGAATACATTTTCAAGGTTTTTTTCTTTTCTTCGGCAATACCTGCTAACCTGCCCCTCTCCCTTTCCATCTAAATATTTCTCTCTCTCTCTCTCTCTCTCTCTCTCTGATTTGGAAGTTAAGAGACTGCTGAATAATCCCTACCGATATTTCTAGCAATTGTAGTTATGAATGTAATACAAAGTGGCGTCCAAAGTGAAATACTTCTATTTCTACTTAGATACACTTTTTTTGTTAGGGATTTTCACTTGCCAAGTTTACAGTCATTTGACCTACGACATCAGCCGTGACGACTCTTCTCCAATGGCCTCATGGGATAGTAAAGTGCCCATCGGAGACATGCTTCTGAATCTCTATGAAAGCTGTACGTCATCCGGGTATTTTCCGAATTTTGTCCTATGAATAGTGTGTACAGTAATGACATATTGATGTATTGTTTTTAGTTTTTTTTGTTTGTTTGTTTATATTGGATTCCATCCATTTAAAAAAATGTATGCTGCTATATGAGGGAAGTAGACTTGTTTCGGATGGTTTGTAGATGTGGAAAAGGTCTTCATAATTACTTTAAACTTCTAGGCTAGTATGTTAAAGCAGGGAGGAGCTAAACACTTGTTTAACATTTCTGTAGCAAACGTATGCCCTTGCTCTCTCTTTCTGGATGGATAGATTGATCTCCATCAGTTCTAATCTCTGAGAGCTGATGAGGCTGGTGTGCTGTCCAGTCATAGTCATGGTGATCTCAGACATGGGCATTTTGGCACAGCAGTTAAAACGGGCTTTAAACCAGTCGACCATAACATGATCCCACACAGCTGTGGGATATATCTCTCTCCCGCTCTCTTTTTGTCATTTCCCATCATAACATGCTCTCTCGACATAGAGAGACACACACAGTCAATCACAAGACTTCTTCCCTGTGCTCTCTCTTGATCTGAGCTGTTATGAGCTGATACACATTAGCATTGTGGCGTGCTACGATAAGCTCTTTTTCTGGATGACGGTGTATGACACTGACCTAATTCTACCCTTTTTGGGAATAACAACGTCCCGTGTCTGTTGTCTTGCTGGTTGAGGGACAGAAAACAAAATATGCACATGTTTTTAAATCTAACAAGAGTCATCCATCTTGACACTTGGTCATGTTTTTTTTTTTTTTTTTGTCCTATAACAATTGTCTCATTCAGTATACTCGGTTATTTCCTCCTGAACTCTTGCCAGGGCGAAAAATGGGACTTTCCGCCTGACTTCCCGCTGTCATTCCTAACTCGTACAGATGTATCACATTGATCTACTATCAATATTTCATGGAACTGCAAGATTTCTGGTCTGAGCCCAAAGCGATTCCACGTTGAGCAGAACCATTTGAACAGCACTCTAATGGAAAGTAATGTTTGTATTGGGTGTTAGTCAAACGTGAGCAATAAGTGTGTATTTATTTGTGTATAATTGTTTGTACTGATCCGATACTGATACTCCTCCGATCAAATTTTAGAGATTGAACTTTAGATCTGATGTAAATTATATAAACACACAACTAGTCATGTGTTGTACATTGCAAGTCTGTATGTTGAGTTGACGGTGCAGTCTGCAGAGGTGAGCTGGCTCTCTTTCAAGTGCTCTTTGAACACTCAAAACGACAGGAACATGGGCAGGGCCAGAGCAAGAACTGATCTGTGTGCGTATGAGTGTGTGTTAATGCCAGCCAAACAGAGAACACCATCTCCGTGGCTCTTACTGACCTGTTCCATATAGTGCAAAGTGCTTCTGAGACATCCTCCCCTCCTTCACCTCCCCTCTCTCTCAATCAAACTCCTTCTTCCGGTCTTTGTGTGAGCTTTTGCTCTCTTCCAGGAATTCTCTGGGAGGAAGCACGGTCTTCCTGATCCGATAACACCTCAGATGCCCTCTCGGCTCTCTGCGGGCCAGAGGGAAAACTTTTTATGTTTATTTAAACACACATCCACATCCACTCATCTCAAACTGTCCAGCATCCCGATGCTTCCTCCAGTTTACACGCCTGAAGGTTTTGTTCCATCATCTATTGTACATAATTGTATTATTAGTTGCAAGCTTTTTAATCAGCAGACCAAAACAGCACAACTGGTTTAAATATAACCTGATTATATCATGAAGGGTGGCCTCTGAATTATTCTGAAGCATATTTCTTTAGAGCTGTCGATCAATTAAATTCTTGCCAGTTATTAAACTCTTAACTCTAATTTATTAAACCGTAAACTCTCAATTAAACTCTTAATTTATTTCTTCGCAGCCTTTTGACATTATTTAAAAAGGACAGTGAAGGGAGAGTGAGATATAACATAAGGCGCCTATCTAGTACTCATTACACCATGGC
Organism: Tiaroga cobitis; assembly: GCA_030578255.1. NCBI lineage: Eukaryota > Metazoa > Chordata > Actinopteri > Cypriniformes > Leuciscidae > Tiaroga > Tiaroga cobitis. Next base: position 52,828,203 of record CM060595.1, read on the forward strand.
TCCTTTTGAATAATTTGTATAAAAGCCTATTTTTGTTTTTTTCAACAAAGTGCAAATCCATTTATACGGAATCTTGAGCATCACAGTCTGTAAATATAAAAGCCCCAATTTGATGATTTCAAATGCTTTTCCAAAACACTTACTGTCTTGAGACTAAAAATATGTCGTAGAGATGTTCCTTTTCTTTGAGTGGTTTCCAGATGTTAGCACCACTTTGTGTATGGGACTCGTTTTGATAAAATGCCTTGATATGCCCCCTGACACAATATCCCTCATTTCCAGCAGCAGCAGAAATGAGCCTCGGGATATGAATGCTGGCTTGTTTTCGGAGTGTAAATTTACAAAAGGCCAACTAATCCTGATTGGGTTATTGGAGGCTTTCGGATTGCTCACAAATAACCGTGGAACCTGAGATGAACCTAATAAACGAGGTGAAGCTTTCAAGTTTGAACCGCTGCTCTTTGCAGAATGAGGTCAAAGAAATCCATTCTACATCAGTGAAATGTGGCTACCCGAATATATTGTTAGTTGTGAAAAGGTTAGAAAGCACTCTGGCAATTGACATACAACCATGTACCCGTTCCTAATATTAAAATAAGTAATAATGGCCTTTTCAAGTCGTCCAAATGCAAAACCATTGTGGCAAATTACATTGAATGTAGCTCAATTGATCTTAAATGTCTTGTACTTTTCTTTTGGACCCTTTATAATTGCTTCATTGTTCCCGTATAATTACAGTTTTAAAAAGGTTCATGAGACATATAATGATTATTAATAACGTAATACAAGTTTTTTTATGGCATTAGCATTTCAGCAGACCCCAGCCCCCCCCCCCCCCAATTACTAGTAGTGTAGGGTTATTTCTCGCAATACTACAAGCCCTGCCCTTACGGAACAACCATATACAACTACTACTTCTACTTCTATATGGGAATATACTGCAAAATATAATGCGAAATATTACATAATGCATTTCCATATATGGGAAACTAGTGCTTATGTTTTTCAATATACTGCAATATATGCATTGACCATGTATGGCTCTATATTAATGAATATAAAATATTTATAAATTAAGACAAAAATAGCATTACATGTAATATTCATAAAGATGTATCCTTTATTGTGTACATACTGTACATACTGTACATGTTTCCATATAAATGTGAATGTATGATAATAATAATAACTTTATTTTGTATAGCGCTTTTCAAAGTCAATTCTCAGAGCGCTTAACATAGACAATAGATAAAATAAGCATGACATACAAACTATTACAGTGCATGCATTCAAACACGTTATAAATCTAAAAAACAATTTAAAATCAATAAACAAAACATAAGTTAAACAAAACCATAAAATATATTACATGGAGAACCACAACAATCACGTTTCACCCAAAAGGTTATTTAAAATAATACGTTTTAAGGGATGACTTAAACAATTTCAGAGATGGAGCACTTCTAATTTGTGAGGGCAGTGAATTCCATACCTTTGTGGCAACCGATGAAAACGCCCTGTCACCCATTGTTTTCAGGCGCGTTACCGGAACAACTAAAAGACCAGCATTGGCTGAGCGAAGATTACGAGTCGGAACGTAGGGTACTAAAAGATCAGAAAGATATTGCGGAGCAAGTCCATTTAACATAAGAATTTTAAAATCAACACGAAATTTAACAGGCAGCCAATGCAATGTCTCTAAAACAGGTTTTATATGGTCTCTTTTGTTGGTCCTGGTCAGAATACGTGCAGCAGAATTTTGTACCCACTGAAGTCTGTGCACAATAGATTTCGGTGCTCCCGCCAACAAGGCCTTACAATAATCAATCCTTGAAAAAAACAGAGTATTAATTATTTTTTCTGCTACAGAGAAGGGCAGCATGGGTCGCAATTTAGATGTTCACACATATATATATACAGGCACGTGCACACATAGACATCAAAAGGGGCTTGAGCACCTGCCCTTTTTATTACTGGAGAGAAAGTGCCCTTTTTTCTGAGGTGCTTTTTTTTTTTTTTTTTTGAAAATTAATATATATTCCTGTTTGCGCACAGCTTCCCTGTCTTTGCGCACAGCTTCCCTGTCAAACAAATATATTTATTGAATAGTGTATCTAAATATCAGGTCAGGAGTTCTGAAGCGCTCCCTCTTTGAAGCGCCGATCAGAGTAAACGCGTCTGCTCTAGTGAGCTCGCGCTGCGCTGCCGTTTGGACTTTGATCCGAGTGGATAAACGGTCCGTGAGGCGCGTGCGGTTCAAATGAGTTTCATTCCGCTTTTGGCACATTTAAACATTATCGAACATTTATCGAACTCGATATTGATATCGAGTATTGACGATATTGTCTCGAACTTGATATCGTTTTATCGAGAAAAATTATATCGCGATAATGAATGAATGAGCACATCAATTTAAGACGTGGCTGCAGCATAAATGTAATTTATGACCTTGAATGGAAAATCCGGACGTTTTTATGACTTTTATGGCCTAAAATTCTTATTATTAAAGTTAATGAATTATATTTACATTTATTCATTTATCTGACGCTTTCATCCAAAGCGACTTACAATTGCTATAAATGCCAGAGGTCGCACGCCTCTCGAGCAATGGGGGTTAAGTGTCTTGCTCAGGGAAACATTGGTGTGGATTCATTGTTGTGGATTCGAAGTGGATTCAAACCCGGGTCTCTCACACCAAAGGCATGTGTCTTATCCACTGCGCCATCACCACTTACATACATCAAGAATCCCCCTGAAATGTAGAAATCTAAATTGGTGAATTTAGAAGAAATCTACAGATGCAATTAGATGGAGGATAGTACGTTTAAAACAAACTCCATCTAAATGTGGATTTTGAAGGTTGTATTTGATGATGATGATACAGTCCTCCCTTGTGAAACTAAGTCCATGTCACCATCAGGTGTATCAAATAAATAGTTGATTGAAACTAGTAGCATAGAAAACATGCCCATTTTTTAATATTTTTTTAAAAAGTCAGAGTTGTGTTAATATATATATACTTTTTTGTTAAAAAAAAAATATATATATATATATATACAAACACACACACATTTATGGAATGAGTTACAACAGATTTCTAGTTCCCAGCATGATTTGCTTCTGACTGACTTCTGAAAGCAAATGTTAAAATGAAGTGTTATTTAATGTGTTTTGCTCAATATTAATATAGGGGGAGACCTGTTAGTGTTTAATGTTCTATTATTTTGGAATTTAGTTTTTCTGGTATGTCTGATTTTTTGGGGTCACCATTGTGCTGAAGAGTAGAGCCTGTGTTTCGGTTGATGATTGGCTGAAGTCCATTATGACTGTAAGTACTATATTTTAAAAGTAATGGCTGTGCACTCCTCATCACAGTGATAGTCTCTTGGTTAAATACTTTAGTATACGCAGGTGTGCTTGTGCTTTTGATAACTAGCTTGAAAATATGAAACATTTATAATATAAATAAATAAAAAATATATAAGAAATATATTATAGTATATATTTCTCTATATACGAGTACCATATCTGATCACACATACATCTATATATTATGAAGTGTATTACTGAATATAAAATTACAAACATTATGATATATTAGTAAATATATTGTCACATTGTTCAATATTTGAAAAGCGGCAATTCCTTATGTATTATTAAATATATTGTCATATTAATATTAACACAATATATGATTCTGTATATTATCAAATATACTGTTAATATATTGATCATTCATTTATGGGAAATATGTTTTGGTTCTGTAAGGGTGGCTGTTGCATATTATAGGCCTGTGGTTCTCAACCCTGGTCCTGGAGTACCCCAGCACTGCACATTTTAGACTACGTTCACACTGTCAATCCAAATCCGATTATTTGTGTATCCGATTGGAATCTGATCAGTGGCGGCTCGTCAGGGAAGGCACAGAATGTGTATTTCTTGTTTGTTATTTCACCTCTGTAACTGTAAACACCGCACGTTTCTTCCCCGAATCTGCGAAAGGCCAGTATGAGCGGATGGAGAAAGGGAGGGGGAGGCAAATCCATAGCTGGAGACTTGTACCTTCGTTGGAATTTTTTTTTTTTTTTTTGCCAATCACCATCGAGTATTTCACTTTCAGCGATTATAGTAGGAGTGTTGAGCAAAGTAACATGGCAGAGGAAGCTAGCCTCCCTTGGTATATCAACCAATCATCGACCAGACGGAAATTACGTGATATTAGTTACTGCTATCACTGCTACCTCTGATGTAACTATGGAGAGTAGAGATATTGAATATTTGTTGGATATGGGCTAAGTTGGATATGGGCTACATCAATCAGCTTCACTAAACGGCCGAACGTGATCTTTTAACACGGACAGAAGGATGGATTTTTTGCTTCAAGTGATAGGCTAGGACTAGGTAAGTGAACTTAAATTTATATTGTTTTGATGTTTGTGTCGTTTTCTATAAATATTCAGATCTATAAGTGACCAAAAAAGCCATTTTAAACTAGTTAAAAAATGTTGTTCCCTAATCTATTTTAAAACCCAGCAGCCTCCATTGAATCTGATCTAAAATTATTGACTGTCCACATTGTGTATCGCAACTGTTCAGATCCGATTTGTGTGTCCCGTGCCGCTCTTTCGTTTTCCAGAATATCGGCATTGGTTTCTGTGGCAATGACGTTGCATTGGTAGGTATATGCCTAAAACAACAACAACTGCAGCATGGATTTACAATACAGATGTTGTCTTATTTACAACATGACAATGTGTAGCCACCGTGCTGTACTACTGCGACTTATGAGGCACAAACATAGGAGGCTGGTATGAGCGGCTTTATTCTGCGCTGTCGTCTCCACGGTTTTAAAACATGTCTCCGTTATATTGTCATTTTCTGTTCGTCTGGCACTTTGCAACAACACAACCTTTTTTCTGCAGCGACTTTCAGCATGCATCACATGCATCAGTTTTTCTGTCATTTGGACAAAATCTGATGTTATAATAGATGAAGTGCTATTAAACAGTATTGGCTATGACTCAATGGCAAATGCTAGACTAAGACAATCTTCTCTGCTCCTCAAATGCATAAAAAATTATAATAATAATAAAATAAATGTGTACGGCACTTCATTCAAGATTGAGGAGGTGGCGGAGTTATGAGGTTTTAGCGACAATTAGTGGATCCAAGTTAATCACAAGCACTTTTTAATACTTTTTCATTGGTCAAATATTTGCAAAACCCACAGAAAGATGTAAAGGGTGACCAATAGTAATGATTTATGGGAAAAAATTTTAATAAAAATAATAAAATATGAATTTACAAGGTTTCCGCCTGACAGCGACAATATAGTTTTAGTGGTTTGTCTACAGTAATTATCCTGAAACTCTGCATCTGTCATTAAAGGACTTTAATGGTCATGATGTCATGAAACATTAATTTAAAGCCGTATAATTAATGATTAGATGTTGTTAAGGACATAAATGATATCCTTTCTGGCCCATGTTGAGGACAAGAGGGAGTGCCCTAAGGAAGGATATCCTGGGTCGAAGGTCATGGTGTGAGCACAGGAATTCCTCTTTCCTCTCTTCGCTCTGAGACTGGGCAGCCGGCCCAGGCCATGAGAACTGCTGACTATGTAAAGTCACACACTTGGCCTATTCATACACACACACCTAGTACTCACTGTATTTCTAATAAAAATATAAAACATGTATCCTCAACCTGCCACCCACTATGTTTAAAATGACTTTGCTTTCATTTTTCTTCAGATATTTCCTGTACTTTATTTCCTGGTATTCTGTAAAACATGAAAACAAGATGGAAGTTTAGATGTTCCTGTTTAGATTGTTAATGCAACTTCCAAAATAAATAATAATAATAAAAAACTGAAATAAAATGAAATAATTATGTTGCACAATTATTGTTGGTAAAAACAGTGGTCAGTGGGAGCTATATACTGCTCTAGAAAAAATTAAGAGACCGCTACACAATTAGCAGTTTCTCTGGATTTATTATTTGTATGTATGTGTTTGAGTAAAATGAACATTTGTGTTTTATTCTTTAAACTTCTGACAACTTTTCAAGCCATTTTCAAGTAAAAACACTGTCATTTAGAGCATTTATTTGCAGAAAATGACAACTGGTCAAAATAACAAAAATGCCATGTTTTCAGACCTTTCAGTTTATATTCTTTTTTAAACAACGCGATACTAATATTTTAACTTAAGAAGAGTTCAGAAATCAATATTTGGTGGAATAACCCCTATATACTGATTAAACATGAAGACAATAAACACACGACTGCTGCAATTGTGTATTTGAGTTCTTCAAGCCGTCTCGGATATTTTTATAATAATAAAGTATAGGTCTATTTATAATGCAATCCTTATCGACATAGCCTGTATACATTCTATGATAAGAAACCACATCAGCTCACAAGTTATTTCAAACACGTTATGATTTGAGTTTGGAGTAAAAACATGTTATTAAATGTCTTTTGTTGGGCAACAGGTTTATGAACGCTTCGCACTAAGTTTGGGAATATGTTTGACGCACGTTGCTTTTTCAAATGCATGTTATAAGCGATTAAAACTTGCAGTGCTTTCAGAGATGGAGCAGCATTTTATCACAGAGTCACTCTTCACTAACGCTGTGCATATATTTATTTAATTAAAATCTGAAAAATCGCAGCCTTTGCGATTTTCACAATCTCACTAAGCCAAATCGCACTTTAATTTTGATTAATCGTGCAGCCCTACTTGTGACCTTCCATCTTCCTCTTGATCACATGCCAGATGTTTTCATTGGGTTTCAGGTCTGGAAATTGTGTTGGCCATGACAGGGTCTTGATCTGGTGGTCCTCCATCCACACCTTTATTGGTCTTGCTGTGTTGTCAGAGCAGAATGATATTTCCTTCAGGATAAACTTGTACGTGGCTTGAGTCATGCACCCTTCACTAAGATGGGTCTGCCTGATTCCAGCCTCGCTGAAGCACCCCCAGATCATCACCAATCCTCCACCAGATTTCACAGTGGGTGCGAGAGACCCTGTTGTAGGCCTCTCCAGGTCTCTGTCTAACCATTAGAGGACTGGGCGTTGGTCAAAGCTGAAAACTGGACTCAGAAAAGATCAAAATCAGGCAGATCCGTCTTTGTAATGGACGTGTGACTCACGTACAAGGTTATCCTGGAAGAAAACTTATTTCTATGCATGGCAAAATCTATACCACTACACTTACGTAGCATTTTCATTTTTAAAAATGTTTTTCCTATGTTCATGTCTTATCTCGCCTTGGCCACAAAGGTGGTGGTGTTTTTAATATGCTTTAAGTCAAACCATGTGTAAATTCATGTCAACACCATCGCTTAGTATTTTCCTCCTTAAAACTGCAGTGGACCAAAGACAGTCTCAAAATCGCGGTTTGAAATCGCTGGTGATTCGGACGTAACAGACTACCTTGTAACCAACCACGTCAACATGATCATCAACGAGTGGATCTCTGACCTAGTGTGAGTTAAGGCTGATTTATACTTCTGCGTCGGACCTACGCCTGACCCTCTACGCTATAGACTTACCCGTTGGTTTTCATTTATACTTCTGCGTCGTTGTCCATGTTGACGCGCAATTACACATGCAGAGGGAGCGTGTGAAACCCGAAGAGCGGTTCTAGCAGGCCAATCACAGCGCTGGTGGTACACGTAGAATTGACGCGTTGTTACATTTTTGTAGAGGTGCACGTCAGGGTACGCCGAAGGGTACGTGCGCTACACACAGCCTACGATACGACACCGCTTCGGCGTGAGTTCGACACAGAAGTATAAATTGGGCTTGAGGGGAGACGGGGCTAATTTGCATATTCATAGAACTGCGTATACTAAATGGGGGCAAGGGTGGAGAGTTACATTCTTTTAAGGCATTTTTTTTTTTTCAAGGAAAAACGTTTTATGTATTTTTAACATAAATATGTAATTTTGGTGATCAAAGATGAGTTTTAAGGGATGAAGTTACTGACTACAGGGGGACTTTAAACAAAATTACTGCATTATGCCCCTGTGAGAGATTGTACTCAACCTTAGATAAATTGGCATTCATGCAGCGAGCTCAGACAGATGGATTCCAGCACATTCATTTGGCAGCTTTTCTCTTTGCTGTAAAACATCAAGGCTGACAAACGGCACTTGGGTGATTTTGCAGAACTGTTTTCCATCAGGTGTGCTTGACGTCCCCAACAGCTGGTTCACCTTTAATATGACCCTACACAGCATCAGAGCTGTCACATAGCACTCCTTCGGTTTAGCATAAGTACACACAAACACTTTCGGTCAGACTTCTCATTCAAAGGTTTTTTTGGGGGGTGGACTTAAAGGGTTAGTTCACCCAAAAATGAAAATTCTGTCATTAATTACTCAACCTCATGTCATTCCAAGCTCGTAAGACTTTCGTTCATCTTCGGAACACAAATGAAGATCTTTTTGATGAAATCTGAGACCTTTCCGACCCTCCGTTGAAAGCTAGACAATTGCCACTTTGACAATTCAAAAAGTTCATAAAGAGATTGTGAAGTTAATCCAAAGTTTCAGTTGCGTAGCTGTCAACGGAGGGACAGAAATCTTGATTTGGAACTACATAAAGGTGAGTAATTAATGACAGAATTTTCATTTTTGGATGAACTATCCCTTTAAAGATTGTGTTTTGAATTTATGCAAAAACAGTGCTGAAGAAACGCTGTGTACTCACAGCCTGGCTGATGAAACTGAATGATGCAAAGTATGTCTTTCTGTCAAGTTACCCTGAAGATTTACTCAGATTATTTATTCATTCAGTTCTGTCTGGTAAAAGCTCATGTTAAAAGTGCGGGGAAAGATGAAGGATTCGTGCAACATCAGAGCCAATCAGAGACTGAGAGATAGAATTAGATGGGAGCTTATGAATATAAGAAATGGGTTTTAGCAGTTTAGAAGCATAAACACACAAATGTATTTTTAAGTGGGACTCATCAAATTCTTCTGCATACCATTTGTACCAGGCATAGATGCAAACCCTCCGTGGCTAATGATGATTCTAATGCAATGTTTGTTGTAGGATTGAAATCATCAGCTTTCACCACTGGGGCTTGACAATTTACATTTTTACATATTCCATTTACATATACTTGCATTTATGCTTCTGACAGGTGTTCCTCAATGGATCTTATAAAAAACCTGTTTTGATGCCTTTAGTTACCCGAGGTGTTATATAAACAGTGCTGGGGAAAGTTACTTTTAAAAGTAATGCATTTCAATATTGCATACTCCCTAAAAAAGTAAGAAGTATTTATGAAACTCTAGATGGCACAGGCTGATAGGTCCTTAACTCAGTCTGCTTGCAATCACAGCATTTTCTATAGGCCACAGCTGATTGGTTCCTGCTGTATCAGTAGCCAATGAGCTCCATCGGATTCAGTTATTGCTCTTCAAAGTGAAAATGTTCTCTCTCTCTCTATGGTTGAAATGTTTCCTTTGAATTTTGAACGTTATTAAGAAATGTTAATAAAAAACTGTCCTCCAATCTGTAAGGAATGTTTATCAATTTAATCTAAGATATAATTTATTAATTTAGAAATTCTTTCATCAATGCACTGTTTTACAAAGGTGGTTAATCTTTTAAAAAGATGAACCATGCATAACCCTGTGCTGCTGCTTGACACGCTATTCCATTTCTCCAAATGTGGTGAAATATGCATGCTTTTCCAAAATCCTACTAAGCTGCCTACCTAAGGAGCATTTTAAGACATCTTACAATGTGTGTGAGTTCTCTCAGATAGTACTTCAGTAAAAATACTCTGAATTTTAAGGCAGCATTCCATGTATCCTCAGTGGAGGGAAAATGGATCTGAGATGGCAGATGGGTTCAAGAGAAATTGCTTTTAAGCTGATTTCATTCCGTACTGGGCAATTCCTAATTAAAAATCTAATTAAATATTGATACTGGCCTGGTATGTAGTTTTTGTGCATCTTTAGCTTATCAACATTTGTTAAAAGACAAATGTTTATTTTTCTCTTTTTTTTAAGTTTGATTAATTTCTGTGAATGGGTTTTTGGTGAGTAATGTGTTTTGAGTGGTTGCTAGTGCATTGCTATGAAGTTGATAGGGTGGTCTGAGTGGTTTCTAGGTTGATGTGTATAGCTCAAAAGTCAAAAGAGCCCAGCCACATGTCACTGTGATATATACATTACTGTGCAAGGTTTCTTCAAGCGTCTCAATGCCACAGTTCTTCTCCTGGATTTAGTTTAGTCTCGTTTATTTTCTGTTTCTTCATGTAATCCCAGATGGACTCTGTGATGGTGAGAGATCTCCGTGTGGATCATACCAGCTGTCGTCAGATTACAGGATTATTCAAATGAATGGCAAAAAGAATATTTGGAAATGTAAACTGATATTTCCTAGTGACGGACTACAGCAAAACATATAAATAACTGGCTTGTCAAAATATTAACGTGCCTAAGAATTTTTCACATTACTGTATATACTAACATTTTCTAATGGAAAGTCCCCATAAAACATGAAAACACAACATGTATGTATTAGAGTACAACACATCTATGTAGAACTTCATTTATGAGGTTGTACTTTGTTTGGTATTCTGCCTTAGTAGGTAACTGCCTATGTAGACAGTACACCGTGTGTCAGCTCAGACATTGGAACACAAACTGTCACATAGCCAAGAATTGATGACAGCAGGGTCTATAATTAACACTTGCCAAGTGCCAAATTTGAGTTTGAATTGACTTTGACAAATAAAAGTGGCCAGAAACTTTAAAAGGAACTGCAGTTATATTAATAGTTTAATCTATTGTAAGAATGCCAATCTGATGTGGTTGATGTAAGTTAAGTGAGTGATTCAAATCAAAGACCTCAAACATCTACTAAAGAAAACATCTGTCTTCGCAATTCTTGTTTCAGAAGCTTATAATGTTTTTTTCTCCATGTGGCGACACAAATGGTGAATTTTCCTTGCAGTAAGCCTCCACGATACAAAGATAGGGAACATGATCAGAATGCGTTTCGTTCAGTTTGTGTCTGGTGTAATTTTACCAAGACTGAGAGATTGTGCTGCGAAAGACACAACAACCTTTGCTGTTTGTCATGAAAATACGGGACAAAATGTTAAATAACTACAAAATATATAGCAATTATTCAAAATACAGTCTCCGATAAGAAATAGGGTAACATGGGGGGGAAAGATGACACCCCCCCACCCACTTTATTTTTTTCTTCAACCACAGATGGCACAAAATCTCATTTCAGACCTTTTGATGAATCGCTACGCTATTTTTTAATTTTGTCATTGCATCCGTATAACATTTGTGAAATTTAGTCAGTCGAAGTTTTGAGGTTAATTGGTCTAATTTTGTGTCTCTGTAAAATAGTGATCTTTGACAATTGTATTGTTTTGAATATCAAAGTTTTGTGTCTATTTGTTAATGAAGGATTTGTGGACACATCAATGTTTTTGGATTTGTGGAGTAAAAATGATAGTTTATTTTGAAATAAAAAGATCAAATTAGACCCTTGGGGTAAGATGTTCTGACCCAGAGGCCCAACTAATCTTATTATTTTTCAATTTAATACTTATTGTAATTAATGGGGTTATTGATGGGGTGAAACTTCCATGATTTAGATGTACATTTTAGACATCTTTGCGTTAATTAAGTGAAATTTTTCATTTTCGCATTCATAGTGTTGCTGTTATGACATATTCAATTAAAAGATGGGCAATTACATAAGTAAATATTTATATGCCTGTATATAAGTCATAGAATAATTTTACCTTTCAGATGAATCTCTTTTACTGGGATTCTGTTTTGTTGGACATCGGTTATTCAATTATTATTCAAATAAATTGCTAAATAACATTTTAGAAAGAATAGTTGATTTAGTATTTTACATTAATGACACTTCAAAAATGTATATAAATAGTAATAAGAATTATATCAAAAGTAATTTATACATTCTGTACAAGATGTCATCTTAAGTGTCATAAGATAACCCCTCTTTTAATATTTGACATTTTGTGCTATTACAACTAAATTAGCAAATAATTCTACTTATTTCCTGTAAAAAGACATTGCCCTATGTATCATCATCATCCAGTACATGCTAAACTTATATCTAAATATGTTACCGTTTAAAAATAAATCCACGTAAGAAGGGGCACCTCCTATTTATGACCTGTCATTTTTTTTTTTCACTGGCAGGTGTGTTAAAGTTAATTCTGGAGCCTGGATCAAAGTGAGCGGTCTCTGAGAGTATCCTTCTATTCACCGGCTGTGCTGTCTCTGCAGGTGGGCTCAGATCTGTTCTCCAAAGTACACCTGTGTGCAGTTAGAGTCACCAATCCAAACGCCACCTTTGCTGTCCTGCTACGACTCCATGCATGTGGGGCGTCATCTTTTTATTCCAAAGGCTAAATCTGTTTTATTTGTGCAAAAACCATCAAAGACAAAGAAGTCTCTGAAACAATGATGTACATCTCTCTCACACACACACACACATACACACACACTCTCTTTCACTCTCTTCTCTCCATCTGTCAGACACATTCACAGAGACATTCATGAATGGTATAACTCAAGGCCATTTCGAGTATTCCTCAATTATTTATCAAGCATAGAAATGCAACTTGATTGAAGTTCCTTTGAAGTATGGACATCATTTCTCACACTGAAGGGCTGTATAAAATCATCGCTCGGCTGCTATACAGAGCGCTCGCCCCTCTGGAGCCATGCGTTCGATTTAAATCTTTTTCGATTTTTTATCACTTTCTCTGTTCGTGTTGAATTAGGCCTGTGTAATGCCATAATAGAGGGAAAGAGGCAGATTATTATGAATGCTAATCCATCAACCCCTTTTAGTTTATTACTACCTGGTTATGTAAAGTGCATATTAAAATCCTCATAATGAATCCCAAAAGTCATTATACGTGATTTATGGTTGTGCCAAGTAGCAGGCATTTCCGTAGTGCAATTGAAGCCAATTGCAAATATGTATATTATTTATTAGTGGCTCTCTGCGCTGTTCTCATTGTAGCACACACTAATGTGAACCAACAGCATCGGGGTGAAGAAAAGCTCTGTCTATGTTATGGCCAGACAGCATTCTCATTCTACCACAATGAACTCTTTCCTCTGAGGACACAAACAGAGACAACAAATCCCAGACTCTTCACACACACAAACATCGACATCACTGAGCTAGATTAATGACCAGCCTGATGTGATCTCAGAACCCATTACCGAATTTTCAGTGTTGTTATCCATTTATTTTGTTAGCCGGCATGATTTGAGCAAAGCTCAACCTCGTGTCTCAATGAGCCCCACGAGAGCCGGAATGGGATTTTTCCTTCTAAACGTCCTCAACTAGTGTTGGCCTTTTGAAGCTGATCTGAGGCACATTTTGATGTTTGCCGCATTGGTGTTTTTGGCAGGACAGTACAGATTTTTTTTATTTGACCTGTTCCTAAAACCATTTCAGGCATTGTGATTCTCCCAAATCATTGCTAGTCAGGAAACTAGATTTTTGCATTTCCTGATGCGCATTGTAAAATTAGACAAATGTAGCGTTAGGGTGTTATTAGCGGTGTTGGACAATACAATTGCTGCAATTAGTGAGGCTTTTAGTTTAACCATTTTTCAGCAGTGTGGTGGGTAACATTGCTAGTTTTTAAATAATAGCTTTTCAGTAGTAAAGATATTTTATTTGTTAAGTTCTAGGGCAGAGCTGACAAACTGTACATCATTACTTTTCTCCCTGACAATATCTCAGCAATCAAGTAGGGTGTCCTATATTTTCTGTCAGCTGTTTAGAATCAAATTCAAATTTATAGTTATTTTTCGAGTTCACTACAATAAGGTTCAATTTTCTATTTTAATATATTTTAAATGTAATTTATTCCTGTGATGCAAAGCTGAATATTCAGCATCATTACTCCAGTCTTCAGTGTCACATGATCCTTCAGAAAACATTCTAATATGCTGATTTGCCGTCAAGAAACATTTCTTATTATCAATGTTTGAAAACAGGTCTGATGCTTAATATTTTGTACTGTGATATTTTTTTCAAGATTCTTTGATGAATAGAAAGGTTAAAAGACACCATTTATTTGAAATAGAAGTGTAATTTTTACATAATGTCTTTGCTGTCACTTTTGATCAATTTAGCGTTTATGTAGTTTATGTTGGTTTACTTTTTTGAATATTTAGTATTTAATCAAACTACAGCTAGTATTTAATCAAACTGCTGTCTGACTGTTACAGTCTAGTTTAAATGCAGAAAGCGTATTTTCCCTTGTACTGTAGCTTAATTAAAAAGTTTTACTAAACAATAGCTTTCAGCTTTACTTTTCTGTAGGTTTGGTAGTCTAACCGGTTCTTCCTGACACGCTCCGAGCGAGATTCGAAACATCTAGGCGCTCTAACAAGGAGACTAAAAACCACAGTCTCTAGTGTCAGTTGCTAGAGCGCCTCTTGAGGGCTTGAGATCATCTTTTTTAGTAGCTGGTTTCCTGAAAATTTCAGGTTGGTAAGGGGTTCTGGCTGGTTTCCTTCTGGTCCAAGTCGAATCCTATGTTTTGTTTTTTGTTTTGTTTTTTTGCCCATTTTATTGTCTGTCAGGCAAAAAATGCAAGTCTTATCACTTACGACTGGAATACACTAACGACTTTTAAAATCTGAACAGATTTTCAAACACTAGGCATCATACACTTTGTAAATGATTACACAGGAAAAACTAGGCATCGTAAATGATTGAAGATCACAAACTTCCAGACATTCAAGTTGTTCCGAACACAACAAACTCACACAGAAACATGCACAGGAAATGCATGACAAATGAAAACAATCTATAACACATTTGATATTCTCCAACCAGATGGATTCATAATCTGAAGTCTGTGCTCGTCATACACTACACAGTGTTTTGTGAAATCGGTTTACACTGACTGCCCAATATCTAGAGACTGACTCTGACTAGCTTTGACTCCTCCTGACTGCAAAGTGGGACAAAAATCTGGACGAAAGTTTTCGTATTCCAACCTTTAGGAAACAAGCCACATCTGCATGTCTGTTGTACAGGTGTGAGGGATGGGTAATGTTACGTAGGGGTTACGTACCACTAGCTGTTTGTCTATATAATATAGACATTTTATAACCTATGTGCAATAGAAATAATGAAATCAGCTTTAGAAAACACTATCAAACCATGCATGATAAATAGATTACTCTCTAAAATTGTATGATTTTTGTAAGCACACATCTCAGTTTAGATGATTGCCCAGTTTATTTTTTTATACCACAATTCATTGCGAGACCACAGCAGAGATTAAAATGCATTCGAAGCACATACAGTATCACACACACTTGCTCTTGGCATATTAGAAATGAATATCTGTTTCAGTGTTGTATCCCCACAGTGGAGAAAGAGGAACATTTTGTACTGTGTCATGAATCAAATAACACAGATTCCTCTGGCAAAGCAAATGTGCAGCTTCCAATTAAAAAGCAGATGCATGGCAGGGCATAGCTGTCATTATTGCATACATGCGAACACACGCAGACACCTACACAAGCACACAGACACAGTCAGGTCGAGTCCAGAGGCCGATAACACTTTCGTTCGTTTGTTGCTCCTGGCTGTATTATTGAGGCTCTATAAGGGCTTACAGATGGCTGCTTTTGATCTCCCCCACCAACTTACAGGCTGTTTACCCACATCGCTTTGACAAGATCTCTGCAATGCACACACAGAAAGTTCTGACACGGAGCCAGGAATGCGTAAAATATTTACTTGTGTTGAGGAAGTAAACAAGTGTTCCCTGTTTACTTGTTGGGACCAATCGCATCCTCCAGTTTTAGACTTGAAAGCGTGCGGGGGCGGAGGGTGGAATAGATGAGACGAGGGGCGTCTGTCTGCCACATGAAGGAGAGGAACGCTACGGATGCTTCGGAATGGAAAATGCTGGTGGAACTGTCAGATCAACACGCTCGTTCGAGAGAAATCGCTGCACGCCTCAATGAGCCTTTGGTCAGAAAGCGAATGAGGACACCTAACATCCAGAGCAGATACAGGAAAACAGACAGATGTCTGTGTCGGTTTCCTTACACGCCTATTGGTTAAATCATTCGTGCGTTCATTCAGTAGTAATGAATCGGACTGAAAAAAAGAGCACTCATATCTTCATTAATCTAAGCATTAATGTTCTTGCATATAGATTAGTCAGTTGATTTGAGGTAACTGATCACTTGCTGTTTCTTCAAACTTCCTTTTGTCCGGTGTGTGAAACGTATGCATGTGAGTGCGAGGAGTAGTGGTGTCCTACAACCCATGAGTCCATTTCTCTCTGGAATAGACTCTTACTGGAACATTTAGCGGTCAAATGTTGTATAATGACCGTTGTCCCTGGCAACCACTGATTTACATTGCAATTTTCCCTGAGAGGTCTCTGCACTCTTTGTCCTCACAAAATAATTTCACCTCGAGTCAACTTTTCATGTCCAGTTACTTATTGTGTAAGTAGCTGTGTAATAAGTGGGATAAGATGCTCATTATCCCCAAATAAACCCTTCAGGGTGATATACATTATTCCTTACTGATACACCTACTGTATCAGTTGATTCATTTGTGTGTTGTTCACTAGTAATGTAAAAGAACATTACAGAAACATTGGTGCTCTTAGATGTAGAGTTAGTCATACTCAATTTGAGGTAACTGATCACTTGCAATTTCTTTGCCTTCTATTTTTATCATCTCTTTAGAGAGATTAGTAAAAACCTTGGATTGCCAATGTTATCTTTATCCCAAATTCTGATATGGACTTGCACCCGTGTAGTCTTCGTTTTCGCATCACTGTTCATAACCAGGTTTCTTCAGATCTGGCCCTGAAGGTCAGCAGTCCTGCAGAGTTTAGCTCCAAACCTTATCAAGCTCACCTGCTAATATTTTCTTGTAATCCTGAAGATCATGATTGGAGCTAAATTCTGCAGGACAGTGGCTGCGTCCGAATGCTAAAAAATGCTGGCTATGGAGGTAGGGAGACATGCAACAAGGCACATCCGAATCCAATGACCATGTCACTTCCAGTCTACTGAGATGCCTTCGTCTGATTCTTTTGCATAGGCTGCATAAATATATCCTTCTCTGCTTATGATAGGCTAAAGGAAAGAAATAGTGCCCGAAAGTTGTGGCTGGCAGTCCAACCACACACACACACACACACACATATATACAGTATATGTGTGTGTGTAGTGCCTTTCTAGAGCTCAAGTTTGCTTTACAAATACATACAGTAATCCAAGCAGAATAAACAATACTGAGGCAAAAAACAGAATGGATACAGTCTTAACCCGAATTAGTTGACTTTACTCGCAAAACGCGTGGAAACCCGTTGCCCTATACCACTTTAGTTTTTACACAAGTTGAAACTAAACATGTTGAGTTGTATTAACATGGAACCCTAACTTTTTACACAAGCTGAAACTAAACATGTTGAGTTGTATTAACATATAATCTTATGTAGGTGCAGTAGACAAAACAAGTTTACATTAATAGTCTTTAAAGGGTTAGTTCACCCAAAATTGAAAATTAAGTCATTAATTACTCACCCCCATGCTGTACCAACCCCGTAAGGCCTTCGTTCGTCTTCGGAACACAAATGAAGATATTTATGATTAAATCTAAGAGGTTTATGACTGCTACATAGGCTCCCTAAGGGAATGACACCGGACGGCCCAGAAAGTCTTTAAAGAAAATGTTTAAATATTCCATGTCACAACAGTGGCTCAACTATAAGTTTATCAAGCGACGAGAATACTTTTTTGCGAAAAAACAAACAAAAATAACAACTTTATTCGACTATTCCTTTTCTTCCTTATAGGCCTGAAACGAGACTTCGAGAGATTTCCACGACGCATGCGCGAGAATTGCGATCTCCTTCAACTACTTCAGTTAAGTTCTCGCGCGTGCGCGTCATGGAAATCTCTTGAAGTCTCGTTTTGAGTGAGAGAGCGCTCATTCGTTCTAGATCTGTTAAATATATTACATAATCATTACTCCTCCCCTTCCGGATGACGTCCTTATTCTGAGTTCCGTACATAAAGAGAAACATTTCTACAGCTGAAACATAGATATATGATTACATCGATATATGTTCTGTATGTGTTTTTCATGAGGCTCAGGGTATTTTTGTAACAATGGATGTTTACAAGAGAAATGCTAAGCAGGTGTAGCGTGCAGTCCATTATAAAACACTACAAGTAATGCATGTCTGCCTATTATATAATCAAAATCCACTTTAGATCGCAAATCGGAAGTTATTACAAGCACTCAAGGATGGTTTA
The DNA here is from genome assembly GCA_030578255.1 of Tiaroga cobitis. Classification (NCBI taxonomy): domain Eukaryota; kingdom Metazoa; phylum Chordata; class Actinopteri; order Cypriniformes; family Leuciscidae; genus Tiaroga; species Tiaroga cobitis. Next base: position 52,846,560 of record CM060595.1, read on the forward strand.
ATTGATTTCAAGAAATGATTTCAAAGTACCTCCTCTAACTGATTTTAGGAGGCACCTTCAAACACAAACGCTGACTGAGAAGTCATTGACTTATAGGCCAGCCAGGCTACATCTCAGCTGCCTAAGCTTTCGGATGCAGCCAGTGAACCTCCAGGGCCAGATTTGAAGAACCCTGCTGTAGTGGGTAACATTTATGCTTTAAAGGGGTTTTGGCCCTTATTGACTCTTGCAATCTCATATCCAACAGTTAATGCAGCTTATCTCAACATTAGACTATTATATGTTCAAGTGTGATATTAAAATACAGTCCTTTGACATGACACCTAACAGTATTTGACCTGATTTTTTATTCATGCACCCTCATGGGCTTGCTGACTAGAACCCTGCTGGATTACATGATCAAACTCAGGCAGGACCGGACTATTGAAACTGTAACATTATAAATGACTGCTTATTAAAACAGGGCAGTAAAACCATTAAGTGGGCATTATTTTATCCATCCCCTCACCCTTCCTTCCTTATCTTTCTCTTGCTTATGTCCCTGGTGCTGTAAGAACGTAAACAGTGTTGGGGTTTTCGGTAATGACAGGTTTTTTTAGAACAGAAAAGCGTTTCCTGCAACAACAAAAAGTGAGACAAACTGATTGCTTTATTTGTCACATTGTATTGTGCACACAGCATTACAGCCAAGCAAGAAAATAATCAAATGTGTTCTCTTTAAATGTCGACTCTCTCATATGAAGCTTTTGGAAGTATGATTGATGTTGATGAATGGTTTTGTTCAACAAACCGTTCACATTTGGTGTGCTCACTAACCTCTGCGTGGCCTTTTATTTCTGCCTTTTTCAACAATATCCCCAATGTATAAAATTTATTACAATATTTTTCAATAATGATTTATGAATAATGTAATTTCTAAATGTATCTTTTCAGATGCTGTTTACCACTAGCACTAGAAGTAATTATTGTTCTGATTAATTATTGTTCTAAAGAGCCTCTATTATGCTTTTACTGATATTACCTTCAATGTGGTGTGCATTACAGCTGTTTCTAAATGTAAAAGGTATGGAAAGTTGCAAAGATCAAAATGCACGGTAAATGTAGTTATTGTCTCCCAGAAGAAAGAACCAATTTTGAACTGACTGAAATGAGTCGTCAGTAATTCAAGTCTTACTTCCTGCGCGAACCTACGTAGATTTGTTATTAATCTGCATAATATGCTCACCTATGGTGTTCATTGGCTGCCCACAAACAACGTCTACTTTGACCCGCCCTCAAACACTGTAGTTGTAGCTGAGGCCTGAAAGAGTTTGGTTTTCTGTTGTCAACATGTCGAGAAGATACAGTTGTCTGTGCTGTGAAAGCAAATCCACTTTGCATGCACTTCCAAAGGATGAGGATTCGCGTTCGAATTGATGCGGTTAAACAGTTACCATTGTTACTGTTCGTATCACTGTGTATACAAGTACTGGGGAAGCCTCCAGAGCTGTAATTCTGATATGGTAATGGCCGTTTCGTTTCCGACACATGCAAATCACAACATACTGGGGCATCTGACCAATCAGAGAAGAGTAGGCTGTCGGAAAGTAGGGTTTTATAGAGACTGGATCCTTGATCGAGTAATTTTAGACACTGAGATAAAAGGTGATGCTGTAGTGTATATGAACGAGAAGATGAAAGTGTTTTTGACCTTGGATGCATGTAAACCCATTGTAAATGAGTATAATTGGGGCAATTTAAAGAGATTCATTAGCTGCAATGAAGTTAGCTGCTTTTTGTTAGAAGCTCTTTCACAAGTGCATCTTGACCATATTTAAACTACTGTTTATCATGAGTAGCTTGTCGCTTGACAGGCCGCAGATTCAAAGTAGCTTTCTCAACAGTGAGCTTGAGCAGGTCACCTGTTCTAATGCTCTAATGTGTGCTGAGTCGAACAGAAATAACTGGAGTACATAGACAGATGAGCTGCTCTCTCCACATAAGCCCTTACACAAAGCAAATTAATCTCTTCTCCTCCTGCAGTTCCCTCATAAACCTTTCCTCTCTCCACACTTATTTTGCTGCACGCTGACAAAATATTTGCTTCACAAACCTGTAAATTACAGCGTTAGACAGCAACAGTGCCATATGCTGTCATTAAGAATTGTGCGGTGACACTACGAACAGAAAAATGGATGTGCTTTATAATTTACATGGAAAAACCTCTGAGTAGCCTCAGGAGTCACGCGTAAACACTGCTTTTTTTTTTGTAGAAAAGCAACCATTTTACTGAAATGGAGATTTCTAATGTCTCTCTGTCCCTGAAAAAAGAGATAACATCACTGCTCATATGGCCATGTTTTAGTTTACAAAAATTTGAATTTATTTACAAAAGTGTTGTGCTCTCTCTCTCTCTCTCTCTCTCTCTCTCTCTCTCTCTCTCTCTCTCTCTCTCTCTGTGTGTGTGTGTGTGTGTGTGTGTGTGTGTGTGTGTGTTTCTGAAAGCTGAAGATCTGTTTTGGCAGCAGACAGACTTTTGTGAAAAGATTTTTCACAGTGAGCGTAAGGGTCTAAATGTGCTGGATAATTCTGTTGGTTACAGACAGCTAGCTGAAAAGAGATGAATGGATCTGGAGCTTTGGGCTTTAAGAAACACAACATCAACACACTATACCGTCACTGACACAGTCAGATAAGCGTGTGTGTTTGTGTACTTGTTTTGCACACGTGGGTGCCAATTCACATATACTGTTAAACCACTTAGAGGATTGTTTTGGATGGTGTGCTGTAACAGTAGTAAATTCAAGTAACAGAGACAATCATTTCCAATAATCCCTCAATTTAAAAAAACTTAGAAAAAAATGTTTCAAGCCTATGTTTTTTAAGTTTACATTTTTCATCTCATATTTATATTTATTTCAGCTTTATTTCAATTAACAGAAGTTAGTTTTAGTTACAGTAACAACACAGGTCAGCGGAAAAGGAGCATAGTTTGTAAGGAATGATTGCATAAACTTTGTATCTTATCTTAAAAAATAAATGCACTGATTAATTGTTCACAACAACACCTATATATAGGTCTATATTTTCTCATCAACACATTCAAAAGCCTAGATTGCCCTCTACTTAAGAATACATGTGATGCTGCCTTAGAATTGAATGAAAAGAAGGTGATAATAAAGCCTATTTTGAAAAAGCATCAGGAGTGTCCATGATACCTTAACTGCGTCCTTAGACAGTAAATCCGCTGTATTTCAATCATAGCTACAGTTTACCTGTCTTGAAAAAATAAAATATCTAGCCATGGTAACAGTTTAAATGTAACACAATTGAAGTAAAATTGCAGACTTGTCTACCCTGTTTATCGCTATCATTCTAATTCATAGCAAGCCAAAGCTAGAATGCATAAGTACACCTGGGCACAGACACCCACACAAACACTTTACAGCTAGACGCTGTGACATTGAACACCTGTATACTGAATACACATACGGTGAGCACAGTCACAGTGAGTCAACATATGCTGAAAACAAGACAGGTCTGAAGATGCAATTCTCCAAAGACTTAAACATCACTGCAAGTCTCTTATTCGTGGATCCATATGGATCCATGCAGAATATTTACAGATTATTATATTTGCAAATATAAATGGCATCTTGCATAAATCTTGCATTATATATATATATATATATATATATATATATATATATATATATATATATATATATATATATATATATATATATATATATACATATATATATATATATATATATATATATATATATATATATAGTTGTAAATCGAAATTATTCAATTGCAAATCCCATTACAAATCAGGTTTATTGGCAAAATGTACAGACTTTCAGCTCTTTGCAATAAACAAATCAAGCAAAGTAGTTAAAATAGCTAAATGTTTCTAGTGGTTTCCCCAAATTCATCTGAAGATGCAATTTTGAATGACTTCTGCAGTCTCAAAATTATTCAACCCCATTCATGGCAAGCATCTTTAGTACTTAGTAGAACACCCTTTTGCTGTTATGGCCTGCTGCAAACGAGATGTATAACCAGACACCAGCTTCTGGCAGCGCTTCTGAGGAATTTTAGCTCATTCCTCATGAGCAATGGCCTCCAATTCAGTAATATTCTTGGGTTTGCGTGCTGCAACCGCCTTTAAATCCCACCAGAGATTTTTGTATGGGGTTCAAGTCAGGTGACTGTAATGGCCACTGTAGACTCTTCCAAGACTTCTTCTGCAACCAAGCCTTGGTGGAATTTGAGGTATGATTGGGATCATTGTCCTGTTGGAAGATACAATGACTCCCAAGCTTCAGCTTCCCCACTGACAGCATGATGTTTTCTCCTAGGATTTCTTGATACTTCAAAGAATCCATCTTGCCTTCCACACACTGCAGGTTTCCAGTGCCAGAGGATGCAAAGCAGCTCCAGAGCATCGCAGAGCCCATCATGTTTAACTCTAGACAGAGTGTTCTTTTCAGCATATGGTTCATTCTTCTTCCTCCAGACATACCCCTGATCCAACGGGGCCGAAAAGTACCAGTTTTGTTTCATCAACAGAATCCCAAAACTTCTATGTCTTATTTATATGATTTTGAGCTCTTTTCTTGTGCTTTTGGGTCAGTAGTGGTGTACGTCTTAGTGTTCTGGCATGTGTTTAGTATGTGTCTACTGTGCAAGCTGAAACCTCAGTGACTGTTTCCTCCAAGTCTTGCTTCAGGTCTTTTGCAGTCACTCGAGGGTTTTTCTGAACCTGCCTTCTCAGAAATCTGGTTGTAGCCGTTGATAGCTTCCTTTTCCGGCCCTGTTCAGGTGTAACCACTTTTCCTTTTAAACTTGTGAAATATGCTTATTGTATCCTGTTCCTAGTTTGTGAAGGGCGGTCATATCTTCTCTTAACTTTTTGGACCATTTATTTGACTTAGCCATATTTCTAACATGCAGTCAAACATGACACTCAACAAACCTAGCCAGTTCAGATATTTAATGTGTTCTAGCTCAAGCACACCAATTAAGCCCTTGATCACCTGTTTTGCAGATTCTTTTTAGGGGGTTGAATAATTTTGAGACAGCAGTCTGCAAGTGCTGTGTCAATAGCAACATGCTAACCGAACAAAATTACAGACATGATTAGAACTACAAACACGGATAAAAAGGGTTGCACTTTATATTACTGTACGTGCACTTACGTGTACTTACAGTGTACTTACCTAAGAAAGTACTGGTTAATATAAGATAACTACATCAGTTAAGGTTAGGTTCGGGTGTAGGTTCGGGGTTAGTTATTACCCAGTTATTGTATACTATAAACTATAAACAAGTACATAGCTCTATATTTCAAATAAATGCTGTTCTTTTCAACTGTTTATTCAAAGAATTATACAATATATACTGTACATATGTATCACTACCTCCACAAAAATGTTAAGCTTGTTAAACTTCAGCATTGATAATAAGAAATGTTTCTTGAGCAGCAAATCCGCATTATTATTAGAATTAGATCTCATATTAGATTTCTGAAGGATCATCATGTGACACCGAAGATTACTCCAGATGTCAAAATAGAAAAGCGTTATTTTAAGCTATAATAATATTCCACAATATTACAGTTTTTACTGTATTTTTGAGATATATTTAAAAAAACAAAACTAAAAATGACTACCTGTTTACTAATAGGAGGGGCCCTTATCCTCTCAACCAGCTTTGGCAGTAAGTAATACTCACTTAGGGTACCACTGCTTCAAGGAAAATATATAAATAATTTAACCTTATATCCATCTGAGTTTTGCACAAAATGGTCTATTGATTAAAGTAGCAGTTAATTGTATCACTCTAGTTTTTGAACAGGCTCAGTCTCCATCGCCTCCTCTGACAGTCTGCCTTTGGGGATAGCTTTGTTATACAAACCTGGCAACTCTGGCGATAAACCTCTCACTCTCTCTCTCTGTTCTAGCACAAAACCAGCTGCAGGCTACTCTTCCCCTTGCCCATTCCTTCCTGGTATCAAGGATAGGGAAGCTGCTCTCACCCTCTCTCTTTTTGAAGTGTAGCCGTGGTCATGGTGGTGATTAGCAGGGTTTACGCTGCTTTCATAACCACCTGCTTCTCCCTCCAGCAGAAAAGGTGGACCAAACAGCTTTTTAAAATAATCTTGCGGCCTCTGCACAAAAGTTTTTTCACACCCCATTGCTCAGATCTCAGAGCCTCGTTCTCCAGGTCTTCTGAGGTGACCGCATCTCTATGTCACTAAAGTTTGTGAGGTTGCATCAGTCCAAAACTCTGTGAAGTGCAACATCTCTCTGTCCTGATCTAAAGTTGTGTTCGACATAGAGTTGCCAGAAGGCATTCCCACTACTAAAGTATCCAACTATATCAGTAGCTAGGGTATAATTGTATGTATTAGGTAGAATTCTGTTCAAATGTGCTGCATCGCCAACGGTCGCTGTCACTCATGTCTCCAGAAACCGCTTTGTTGCCTCATGTTGTTTTAATTCTGTAACAAATTCTTTCTACTGAAGAATCTGCTGGTATATTTTTTCATGCAATCACAATGAATGGGAACTGAGGCTTTAATGCTATCCAAACCATCACAAAAGCATCATAAATTTGAATGTATCCTTGCTGAAAAAATTATTTGGGAAAAAAACATTTGAACTGTATTGTATGCACTTTATGTTCAAAATGGTGTCTTGGCTAGTCGAAGACATTTGTTTGTGCTAAGAGAATGTAGATCTGTTGGCATTGCATTGTATATGCTGCCTGATAGATCTGCCGTTCATATTATGTAATGAATAGTAATATAGATCTTCCATTTCTATTATATAATGAATATTATTTAATCAACAACATCAAACTTTCTTCTGAAGACTCTGCACTCTTAAAATAAAAGTTTCAAAAGGGAAATATTGCAGTTATGCCTTAGAACAACCATTTTGGTTCCCCAAAGAACCTTTTAGTCAAGTCATGCTCTTAAAAATCTGAAGAATCTTTGCCATCTTCACTGTTATCTTGAAGTGACAACATATAATGCAGTTCTGAAATAAAATCATACTGAAGTCATATTTCTAATTTAATTTATTTAGCATCTCGCATCTTCGCAACATGCCCGACAACACTACAATTCACTGAAGCCTCGTCTTCTTTATTTGCTTGGACATTATGCTAATATGGCGTTTGAGGAAGTAATATCTGGATGAGGTGTTTTAGGCAGGTCTGAAGCAGATCTGTTAGATAGAATTGATCCCTTTTAGTGAGACTATGAGCTTTGTAACTTTACAGATCTTATACATGCACAAACAAATGCATCACACTCTAAAGGAAAAGGAAGACATTAAAAAGCATCATATGACCCCTTTAAATGTCCTTCACGGAACCATCAATGCCTATAAAGAACCTTTATTTTTAAGAGTGTGCTGGTTAATCTTAAACATCCAACTACAATGAATGAGAACTGTGGCTTTTAAGCTTTAAAATCACCATGAAAGTATCATAAAGTGCTCTCATATTTCAAATGTTCGAGAGTCATACAATAGCTTATATGAATTGTGCATCATATTCCAAGTCTTCTGTAGTCATATAATACTTTGTTTGAGGAAAAAGACTGAAATTTGTGTCATTATTCTCTGACATTTTTCATCTTCTCCTCCAGTGTGCGAGCTGAACTCCGATTTGTGAACCAATCATAGCTCATAGCTACTTCTTTCATGACCTTTGGTCTGTTTCTCAAACAGAGGTATCGTATGGCTTCAGAAGACTTGGAACACAGCGTGAAGATCACAATGCTTTTGTGTCCTACTTGAAGCTTGAAAGCTTCAGATCCCAGCATTGTAATTCCATGAAAGAGTGACCAGCAACAGAATTTATACCACAAAAAAAAAAAAAAACATATGGGTTTAGACAAATATGAGGTTAAATAAACGATGGGTGAACTTTTCATTTCAAAGGGTTAGTTCACCCAAAAATTCTGTCATCAATTATGACTCCGGTATTTTAACCTTAATTTTATGAAGCGACACGAGTGCTTTGTTTGCGCAAAAACAACAACAACAACAACATAATTTACCACTTTGTTTACAAAATATGAATCTACACGCAACAACATCTGCTCTCACGTCCACACAACACGAATGGTGCTCTTCTTAATGCGTGTTGGAGGCTAATATTTTGTAAATAAAGTGATAAATTATGTTTTTTTGTGCCGACAAAGCACTCGCATCACTTCATAAAATTGAGGATTACTTTTATGATGTCTTTACTACCTTTCTGAGGCTTGAATGTCAATGTCCTAGCTGTCAATGGAGGGCCAGAAGGCTCTCAAGTTTCATTGAAAAAATCTTAGTTTGTGTTCCAAAGATGGACGAAAGTCTTATGGGTTTAGAACGTTAGGAGGGTGAGTAAATGATGACAGAATTTTCTTCTTTTTTTTTTTCTTTTTTTTTTTTTATTGAAAAAAAAAAAGTTTTTATAGTTTTACAATATCAGAACCGTGGTACAGGTGTCTCATGGCAGCACATACAATCATCCATCAACTGGTAGTTAAGGGGTCGAGTGAAGGGTAGTAAAAAAAAAAAGAAAGAAAAAAAAAAAAAACAACAAGAGTGAAGAATTAAAAACATTCAACAGTCATTTTCAAGAAAATTCCAGAGAGGGGACCAAATACGCCAGAAATCATTAGACCTCCGGCGTAAGTCACAAGTTAGCTTTTCTAAGGGAAGGAAAATAGCAATTTGATTCATCCACATATTAACAGAAGGGACATGAGGAGTGGACCACAACAGGAGTATACATTTCCTCGCTAAGTAGGTACAAAGATATAGAACACATTCTAGATCATGGTTGAGGTGTAATTCAGCTTTATAGTTCAGGAGATAGATACTCGGAGATAGAGCAAAAGATTTACCAATAATCCTCTGAACAATTTTATGTATTTCTTTCCAGTACACCTTAATCATGTCACAGCTCCAAAACGTATGCATCACTGTGCCAATATCAGACTTACACTTGAAACACAATTGGGAGACATTAGGGAAAATCTTATGGAGACGAGCCGGTGTTAAATAAGTCCTGTAAATGAACTTAAAGTTTTGCTCATGATTCAATATAGAGGCTGACAGAATTTTCATTTTTGGGTGAACTAACCCTTTAACTTTCTTGCTCCACTGCGGCTTCCAGAAAAGGTTTTTAAAATGTCATTATTGGTAGATATTATTGCTTATTTCACTCAGCTATTTTACCTAAGTCTTCCAAAAAAGAAAAAAGAAGAAAATATTTGCAAGTTCTTTACATGGCAGACACGGTCGTAATTTAGATCCGTAGGACACACTGTACCTGCAAGCTAAATGGTTCAAGCAAAATGGTCATGCATAATAGACAGAGGTTCTCACTTTCATTCTGTAATAAGATTATGTGCAGTCACAGGCAGAACAGCCTGTGATCACATCAAATGCTCCCTGAGTCAAGTGAAAAGAGGGAGAAAGAAAGAAAGACTGAGAGAGAAAGCTCTCCTCAAGAAAAGAAGGACCTAGCGTACCTCGCAGCTGAGACAAGGAGAAGAAGAATAAAGAATAGTGTTTGAAGTAAGACAGCCTTTTCTCCACTTCAGATATTTGATGACGGTGGCAGGGGGAGAGCGAGGGAAGGAGAGAGAATGGGAAAGGTAGAAGCGCCAAGATAAGGCAAGAAAGAGCTCCATATTAAATGAAGGAAAGGGAAATGACAGTGAAGGATTCGCAGCAGTAACAAAGAGAAATGCAAGATAGTGAAGTCCTACACAGGATCAAACGCTATTGGCTGAGAGTGAACAACAGGAACGAAGGCGAGTGCACATTGAGAGAGAGAAACATTTTCCATACTTATTTTCATTTTTATTTCAGCTCACTTAAAGTGATTATTTTCTTAAGCCAGCATCAGTGAATCAGGGTTTTCAATGTCGAATGTAATCACACATATCATTGTGGTCCTAGGGATGTCAAAAGTACTGTGAAGTCAATACTGAAGTACGTTAATAAAGTTTGAAGAAGGCTTGACAGGAGGTAGGATTAGAGTTTGGCTGAGGGTTAGTTGCATGTAATTATGAATAATTTACTGTTATGGTAAGTACATGTAACATATGTAATAAGGACACTGCAAAATAAAGTGTTACCAATTTTTTTAATGTTCTTATTCTCATCAAGGCTGCAAAAATACAGTAAAAAGTAATATTGTTAAGTATTATTGCAATTTAAAACAACTTTTCAGCAAAGCTGAATTTTCATCATTACTTCAGTCTTCAGTGTCACATGATCCTTCAGATATCATTCTAATTTGCTGATTTGGTGCTAAAGAAACATTTCAAATTATTATTAATGTTGACATTTTTGTGGAAACCGTGATATTTTTTTGTAAAGATTTTTTTATGAATATTCAAAAAGAACAGCATTTATTTGAAATATAAATCATTTGTAACATAAATGTCTTTACGGTCCCTTTCGATCAATTTAATGTATAAAAAACTAGTGTATGTATGTACTTCATAGTCAAGGTTGCGTCTTGGCTGGTTAAACACAGATGGTTTGTTGTAGATCTGTGGGCAATGTTTTGTAAATGCTGCCAGATAGGCCTGCTGTTTTCTATTATATGATGAATATTAATTGAACAACAATATTGGCACGAAAAACAGAAAAACCAGTTCTCTTACTGCACTTAATTTGTTTAATTGTTCATCATCACTGATTGTGTACTTGAATAATTACTTGGAAAATATGCAGTATATAATATTTATTTAATTGGGAAATGCTTAGGCTAGGGTTTCATTTTATCATTTTCATAATATCTAACTTAATAAAGGAGGGTGCTCAATAGCATATTAATTTTGCTGCTGCATTAGAAATCGTGACATTTTAACTGTTATAACTTATAGGCATTAAAACTGTGTGGGGAGTGATTTTGTGTTTCACTTTGAGAAGTGGAATTACAGTTCTGTTTCCAAAGAATAACAGTATAAACCACATACTGAAAACCAAATATCACATTAGTCTGTACAAAACTGATTCAACAACACCTTGTGTTGACAGAAAAGTTCAATTAACGTTGAATCACATTGATTTTGTGCAGTTAGAAAAGCACGTCCACTAGATTCCACCCTCAGTACCATTTGTAATTGACCGCCGCTTTCAATAAACTAGTGCAGTCGATTTTCACTCTGATAATTTGTCCCTCCATTAGCCAAACACTGGGGCTCGGGAAATAGGGATGTTTCTAATACACACTTATCAAGCATATTAGTATGTCTGCGTGTTTTGTATCTCACTGCAAATACTGTACACAGTGGTCATTTACATGTATTTAGCATACCTAGTCTATTAATGGCAGATGGTCAAAGATAGTTCACCCAAAAATGAAATATCTGTCATCATTTATTCATGCTTATATCATTCCAAACATGTTTGACTTCCTTTTGTCTGTGGAACTCAGAACATATCAGTGTCTTTTAGTCCATAGAATGAAAATCAATGCTGTTTGAACCCTAACCTTGTTCTAAATGTCTTCTTTTGTGTTCCATAGACGGAAGAGTGTCAAATAGTGTTGGAACAAAATGAGTAGTTTTTTGTCTGAACTTAAAGGTTGCTGCATTAACAGAAAATAATGATAGATTTAAAATAGAACATGTACAAGGTACATTGAGATACTCTTGAGGGTGAACTTGAACGTCAGCTTCCACATCCTGGTCAAAAAGCTTCCTCTTAGCTTTAATTCAGTGTTTCAGAAGCAGAGAAGTCCTCCACAATTCACTGAAATCTCACATTCAGGACTGGCTTCATTCCAACCACATACAGTTTTTTCCTTTTATTCACTCATATTTCACTGGAAAATGGTTACGAATGCTATGTCATGTTGTCATGATTCAGAACTAAACATCTTTGTTGGAAAAAATCTTATAACAGAAAACCACTTTGAAGATCTTTGTGTTGTGGTCGAGGGAGTCGTTCTTTGGGGTTTTGAAAACATGGTAGATACTGCTGTCCTTGGTCTTTGCACTCTCTCGTAGAATTTTTTTTTTTAATTCCTTGTTGTTTCAAATCAGTTTTAACACCCAGTGCCGCAAGAGTGAGTCATCACATTCATTTAAAGTGTGTGAGTGCTTGTGAGGCTTTTACATTTGTTGTGTGTGTGTGTGTGTGTGTGTGTGTGTGAGTGAGTGAGAGAGAGAGAGTGTTTGTGCGCAAGAGATAGGAAAGACCTACGGGGGAAAAAAACAGAATGAAAATGAGGATAGTCAACATTAAAGAGTGAAATTACATTTTAGACATCATTAGCATAATAGCGTCTTTATTTTGTTAAAAAAGAAAGAGAATTAATTCTGTATGCCAGAAATATTCCCTACCACCATTTGTCTACCATAATAAAGAACTTAAATGAAAAAAAAAGAGTGTACAATGTGCTGGTTCCTACCAACCATTACCTATTAGTTAATGCTAACTAATGTAGCAATTTATGTGTTGATTTGGGCTAACCTTGTAGGTTATGCAGCCTTTCATTTGTAATTTATAATATAATTTTTTATATTTATACCCATAGTTTATATTAAATTTAATCTACTTTAATATGTAAATTATTATTGAATTGAAAATGAAAAATAATCACATTTTAAGAGTATAGGATTGGGATAAAACAGAATTTCTTTAGCCAGATGTATAAAACGATGACTATAACTGAGCAGATGCCTTTGCCTACCAGCTGAATCTGCAGTGGACCGGCCGGACATACAAATGATCATCCTCGTATGGCTAGGGGCAACTTAATTACTTTTTAGCAACTGGACAAGCTAATTAATATTTATAAGCACTTTTCAGATCATTCCTATACCCTCCTAAATGCGCATTTTTATGTGTACGTGTGTGTTGGCATATAAAGTGTGTGATTCTTTATCTCCTGTGCTACTTTCCAGGCAGATAGTTTTTTAAGAACAGACTACTTTCACTCAAAACACGCTTCCCTCAGCGTGCAGCACGGCGCCTAATGAGAGCAGGTCCTCAAGCAGAAATAGAAATCCAAGATTAGAGTGAGTGTAGTCGCTGTCCTTTGATGGATGTTGACACTTCTTCTTCTCTGTGTACATTTGCATTGAAGCCGGCATGAAAGCAAACAGCATGCATGGAGGAAGATGAACAGTTAATAACTAGGCTTGGTTTGGAGAGGTATTGTGTGTGTGTGTGTGTGTTTGTGTCCATTTTTTTGTTATATTTTCAGTGTTTTCAGGTAGTTTTTGTGTAACCTAGATCCTGGGTCAGACGTAACAACCCAGTGTTTGGGTAGTTGTGTGTAACCTAGATCCCTGGGTCAGACGTAACAACACAGTGTTTGAGTTATTTATCGCAGGCTTTTGAGACCTCTTCAGGAAAGAGCAGTCAGCTCCGTCAAAATGTGCATGTCTTCAGTAAAATAGAGGTTTGTGGACATTTTTTGTATCTATAAATTCATTATTGTTCTGTATATCGTTTAATTTTATGCAAAGCAACAAACAGGGCGCAATGTGAGTCACCTAAATGAGTGTCGCGTCGGGCTTAAACATGATACAAGTGCCGGCACGAGATCCAGCACCGTTACGGTGGAAACGGGACAACATAGACTGGTCGATTACACTTCTAATTTTTACTTCTAATATTTGTTAAACGAGCGTAAATGTATGCAATATGTATTAAAAACTATATAAAATATGCTATACTGTAAAATATGATCAAAAATAAAGGAATTTTCATGTGAACCAGTGTGGAGTATATTTTTTTTTTAGTTTTTAAGTAAATCTGCAAACAGTAATTCATGCATGAAGTGAGATAAAAATAAAAAGCTAGTACTATAGTAAAAACGAATCAACCCAGTATGATGGGTTAAATCAACCCATTATGCTGGGTTTAATAAAAAAAAACAATATGCTGCTAGGTAAAATGAATCCAACATGTGTTCTGTCCTATATTTACCCAGCCCTTTGGATGTAACAACCCAAGTTGGGTTGTTTTTAACCCAGTGTTTAGTTTAGAGTGCATTATATGTGGTGATGCAATAACTTGCTGCATGTCATATGACAGAACCACCAATGCCGGCAGATACCGCAGTAGCCAAAGATGGTACAGCTGTTCATGACCTAGACTTGCGTAAGTTAGACCAGTGCAGCGTGACTACATGATGCTGGATCTGCCGTTTTAAACTGAAGTCTTATGAATAGGCTCATTAACAATAAGGGCTGCACATAATCACTGGGGAAGCGTAACTTCATTAAAGTCCTGGCCGATGCCCAAGTAGTCTGTGAGATCTCTCCAGTGCAGTCGAGCCGAACGGTCGCTACTGTTTTTCTCTTCCTGAGCTCAGCGAACTGACATCTTATTGACCAAATGATGTGTCCTTGCATCGTTGTCGTTTTTTTTTTGGACCACGCCGTGGTTTTTGATTCCCCAGCCCGTCTTGAATCTTTCTTTGGCTCGCCTCACAGAATGCCACCTCATGCCTGTGACATTTAAGCTCTACAACCTTTCCAGAATACACAAGATCTTGAGCGTGTGTTTATTGAAATGTTTCCTGTGTGAAATAATTTCACATCGAGTTTCCCATGTGTATTGCCTTTAAGAATTGAGCACTGCTTAATGAATCGTGCGCTGTTATGTTCAACAGTGACACTCTTTTAAGGTTTTTCTAACCGCTTTAGAAAACAAACTTCTACTTACTGTTGTAAATAGACAATCTTTTAAAGCTGATGTGTATTTTTTTTTTTTTATGTCAAAATAAATGTCTCCAAACCCAGTTTAATGTGCAGAGACAGCTAAGTAAGACATCTGTTGGTTGACTTCTTGAAGAGTGTCAACACTGTGGCGCTTTCAGAATATCGCTGTGTTTGAGAGGTCTGATATGTCGACTTCTGGCTCAGCCAATGACGTGATTTTGAGGCAGGTCTGTCTGATCACAGGTAAGTGTGCTCACAAATATGCTTTTATTGACCAATTATTAGTATTTATTAATAAATATGAATATAGTTATTTATAAAGGAAAAAAAGATAATACTATCTATCTATCTGTCTGTCTGTCTATGTCCGTCCAATATAATTCATAACTCAGTACTCTTATGCCGTTCATGACACCTGAGTTAGGCAATAAATATAGATACTCACTAAGTACATATTTTTATTTATACAGATGTATATACAGTACATACAATACACACATCTGTACATAAGCCTTCTGGTGTAGATATATATTACTTTATTGTTTTTAATTATTATTATTTTTTCTTAATCTTATTTAAATGTTTTTTTTCTATCCTCCTATGTTATATATGCATGTATGTGTTTAGTATGCATGTGTGTATGTATGTATGTACCCAGAGCTCCTGGAAATCGCAACACATTTTTGTTGCGTGTTTGCGCACACTCTGCGAATGAAGCTCAATTAAAAATAAATCAATTGTGAACATTTGCACTTTAGAAATGTTATGGTACCTGTTAAAAATGTTGTGATAATACACAATTGACGAGATAATCTCACCATCATGTTTTATGCAGTATTTCCATATGTAGACATGTAAAAGGATATCATGAGATTGCCTACAGTATTTAGTCACATACCCTGACTTACATGGTCATAAAGGCTAATATTCCATTTAAGCAATACTTTTATCCAAAGCAATGACCTCTAGACCAACTGCAGGGTTGAGGTTAAATGTATCCCTTTAACGTTTTGGGGAAAACCCCTAAGAGATCCACTAATCCAGTTTAGCGCTACACTCTCACAGTTTGAGCTTTACATTTAATGCAGTTGGCAGGAAGAACCTCAGATATAGTGCTTTTAGACTCCTCAACAAAGTTACTTTTTCGGGTCATCTCGGTACACAGCTCTTTCAAGAGACCTCCCTCTACCCTAAATGTTTCACTTTTTTCCCAATTTCTTCATCTTCTGGCCTCTCTCTGTCGGAATCAGAGGGGTGTCTCGTTGAGCTTGGACGAGCTCTCGCTAATGCTCTCTCGAGCACGGACTCCAAGCCAAGACCGCTTACCAAATGATTCATTGCTCCGTCAACACACATTATGCTAACTGATTATATAAACCGAGCAGAAATTAAACGTGTGAACATAAATTGAGGCTTGTTTTCAGAGTGGAGAGAAGATTTTGGATGCTGCCTGTGTTTTTAATGTCAGGATGTTAACCGATACAGAGGGCCGGTCACTGGACACAGATTAAAGACGGCACTGACTCACTGGCTCGACATGTTTCACACACAGAAATACACACACACAGTCTGTGTAAGATCAACAGTAAGTCATTGAGTGGGTTAGAGGATGATAGTATGACTCGGTCCAATGGCAATGCCACTACTGTGAGGAGGGAATGCCACTTCCTGTTGACTCACACGGAGAGTTCTCTTTCAGCAGCTTGCTGCACTTTGCCTCCGGGAGGTTTTGCAGCATCTTTCTCCCTCCCTCTCCCTCTTTTTTCCTGCGTTGGCGAGTAATGAAACTGTGTCAATCGTCAGCTGGCGGGTAGCATTTTTATGTATTCTAACAATGCAATGTTGTGAGTACATTAAAGTGAACAAATGTGAGCTATGCATGCGGAACAGTAGCCGCGTTTCCACTGCCGCTAGGGCCGGGCCAGGGCTAACAGCGAGCCGAGCCGAGCCAGTGGTCTCGGGCCTTAACCCTTTCACGCGTACGATCACACCGGTGTGATCAGTCTTGGCTGGTCCCTGGAGCGTACGATCACACCGGTGTGATTAGAACGGTCAGTGCATCACGTGATTAACTGCTAAATTCAAACGAGCTTTGGCGCGTTGGCTGGCGCTGAGCCAGAGACAGACGCACTCAGTGCTGTCATATATCACAACTATTGAGTGTTTTCAACCACATAATGTTTATTTTAGGTTTCAGACATTTAAATACACATAAGTACTAGCAAAACAATGATTTTGAGTTTGTAAAATACACACTGATGTCTATGGAAGCGGCAATAATAATCCTTTCCATTATAATAAAATAAGACGACACGTTTTATTCATATCAGATACACATTGTTTAAGTAGCTTTACATTTGACCCTAGTCTTCTCCCAGTTCACCGGCCACTTACTTACATGTATTTCGTGGGAAGTGGAGGAATTGACGTGTTGTAAATCCAACAGATCCGATTCTCTGAACTGTACAACAAACTAAAATGGCGCCGCCCATTGTGAATACAGCTCAACTAACGCAATCGTTATAAAGATGTTTAAACAACAAAACCCATCCACTTGCACATATTTGACAATCGGAATATCAGTGTTTCATGCTATAGCTAATACATTTGGGAATAATTTTAATAAAAAAGGAAAAATGACATAAAAGTAGATCCTCATTCATTCAGCGCTGTGTTGTGGTTGCGCTGTGTCACGTGACAAGCAATGATGACGCGTCACCATGGAAACATTAAAGTGAGTGACAAGTTCTAAATAACGTTGCCTTGAAAAACTCACGCTGGGGGGTCAGTTAGAATATTTTAAACTTACGTGTGAAAGGCTTAAGCACCGGGCTTGCGTTTCCACTGCCGGGCCAGTAGCCCCGCAGCACTGCCCTAAACCCCGCCCTTAACACGCCTTTCTGGATCAAACGTCATACATACAACCCAACCCATTTCAGCGGATATTATGAATTTATTTATTTATTAAGTTAGGAAGATAGCATGTATATTAACTCACCGGCCGTGGCTGCAATAGTGTCCCGATTGTCTCGCGAGTTGTCACTAACAGAGGGACGGTGACCCAACACACGTCCATCAAGTCGAACCATGGAAAAATCCTTTTCTGAGCTCCGCTTTGTCCGTTGTGCGTTTTAATCGCCTTGAACAATACTGCGCCCGCAACTTTTCTATTTTTTCCTGAACTTGAAGCGTTGATCGCCGCATGCTTAGCTTAGAAAGTTCAGCATCGATGTATTTAATAACTTCCTCGTTTCTTCACACGCCGTCAAATTGACGTTGTACCCTTTCTTCTGCCCAAATGCTCAGAAGAGCTTTGCAGCGATTATTTTACGCGATATAAAAAAGTGAAATGTGCATCTTGCTTCAGATCATAACGTTCCATAACACCGATAAACTCCGCCTTTTACCTTGAGCACGCGTCCAGCCCGTGCTGGCCCGCTTTGGCCCAAGGTATTCGACGGGCCAGAAATCCTGGCCGTTGGCCCTGAGGAAGCCCCGATCAAGCCCCGGAAGTGACAGTGGAAACGCGACTGGCCCTGACACGCACTAGCACGGCTCGGCCCCGGCCCGGCAGTGGAAACGCGGCTAATGACGAAAGTTTAAGCCTTGCTCATTTAAATATCAAGCGCAAGAACAGGGGCGATTCTAGGATTTTCCTTTTAGGGGGGCTAAGCCCCCAATGGGGGTATGATTTAAAAAAAATAAAAAAAACAAGGTAAAAGTTTAATTTAGGGTCTAATGCTCACTTTCATTACCCTGCAATTGCAGGGTTTTATAATCACTATACGGTAGTCCTGAATTCGAGTTGTGTTAGGGGGGTTCGGGGTTTCCCCGAGAAAATCTTTAATTCTCTGAACTATTATGTGCATTTTAAGATGTTTTGAAGGCAAATTTTTGGGGGGATAAAACCATTTCAGTTGGTAGCTGATTATTTTTCTCTCCTCATCAGCATTACACTCACGATTTTGCCTATGAATCATTTTCTCAGACGTGTTCATTTACTGAAAACTACTAGGAAAGGTAACTAAGTTTATCAAATTAATTCACATTAAAGGCTACACATTCATTATTGATCTTATGCCTTATCACATATTTGTATATGTGCACTGGAAGCATCAGCACCAAAACCAATTCCTTGTGTGTGCAAGCACACTCGGGATAAAGCTCTTTCTGATTCTGATGGCTAATACAGGACTGTAGACAGGGCTTTACAATCAAAGAGGTCCTGCATTTGAGGTGGAGGTTTGGGGGTTAAATTTTTTAATCTCTGAAATGTGCATTTCAAGACGTTTGAAGACCAAAAAAAGGATAAGAAATAGCTTTAAAACTATGTCAGTAGACTATTTGTCAATAACTGCTCTCGCCTCATCTCCATCTTCCTTTCTTTTTTTTCAGTCTCCTCATCATGCCCTTTCTCTTCCCCTCCTAAAGCTGAGCTTTTTTTTACTTACTAAAGGCTACAATTTGTATTAGGTATATTTTCAATATGTACACATTCATTATTAATCCTGTACCTAACAGGATGAAAACGGCTTTGTTAATGTTTTTTGTCCACTCACAATGACAGTAAACGAATGATTACATTAGGCTGATGTTACATGCCTAATTTCAGTTCAAAAGGTCGAAATTAGACAAAACTATATTCGTTTTCCTGATTATTTTTTGTCATTCGTTTAACTTTAATGACCTCAAAAAACTGTCAAATATATAACGTTATAAGTTTAGCTACTTACATCTTATCTCGCACTTACCCGTGCACTGAAGCGTCGAATTGTGCTGCTAAAATTCGCGCTCAGCGTCTGTGAATGTAAAGCCCGCCTATTTTGATTTGATTGGTCATCTCAAATATTCTGACATTGACGAGCAGTGACAGACCAATGGGCTCAGATGAACACACACACACACTTTCCTCTCTTTTTGACGCGCTCTCTGCTCGGCGCCACTGTGGATTTAAGATGAAGAACGCGCTGAATCTGATTAAAACAAGACTGAAGCGAACACGAATTTGTGTAGCATATTAATCACAAATTTTTAGGGGGCTAGGCATAAATTTGAAGCCCCCCTAAAAGGGGCCTAGTGACGCCCCTGCGCAAGAAGACGCAAAAGGGAACTCAATTCGTTTCTAGCGCACTGTGGGTAGTTTTTCTCTGCGGAAACATCCGAAGCGCGCGCCCAGAAGAGCGCAAATACTGAATTGAGCTCTCTTTCACATCTTCTTGTGCTTGAAAGGACAAATTCACACAAAATATCCAGATAGTTGAGAAAAATCAGTAGCCTATATTGGATCCGTGCAGGTCTTAAAGTGACAGCAGCCTAATAATCCTGCTGCTGTCTGTCGTTAAAGTTAACAACAAACAACAAAAGAAAATCACTCACTGCTCTTGTCTGAATCACTTTTTTAAACTTTAATAAGGATTAATCTACGTTTAATTTATGCAGTGTACACTATGAAGTGCAAGTTGTTTTACATTTGATTACTTTATTAAATTTCTGTACCTGAAAAGTACTGTTATATCTACCTGTAAAACGTGCCTAAAAATCAGTTCATTTCATTTTTATCTTTGTTCTGTTGTATTTGTTTGTGCTATTACTGACTGTTTATTTGTCTCTAATAATGTTTTAAATGTATATTAGTTAGGCTAGTTAGGTTAGCTTTGGTATTGAAATTGGAATAGAGAATTGTGAATTTTCACTGGTATCAACATTTTTGTAAAAAATATTTATGGCTGGTTAATTTTGCTATTGGCTGGTGTGGCAAAAAGTTAGTTTTTGGCCATGGTTTCACTACTCATACAAATGTTTCTGTAGCATCTGCAGTAAAGTTCAACTCCAGTGAGTTGTGGGTGATGATTTGACCGTACAGACAGTAGGCAAGGCAAAGACATGGTGGACAAACACACGCAACATCCACAAGGGTAGCATATGACTCTGAGGTTAAGAAGAACATATTGTACCCACTTCCTGCCTTCATTCTCTCTATCGCTCTCAACCCCTTCCTCCCTCTCTCTCTCTCTCTCTCTCTCTCTCTCTCTCTCTCTCTCTCTCTCTGTTGCTCTCCTAAACTCTTTGATGTGGTTTTGGGCCTGGATACTTAATGAAAAATGTATAACAACCCTTCTGTTCTCTCTCTCCTCTTCTCTCTCTATGTTTCCTTCACAATTTTACTCTAATCCAAGCCTCCATGATAGGACTGGAGACAGGCAGAACCAAGCGCTGTGTCGACCATTAGTCATTTTACTCTCTGAGACCTCCCTTCTCCATCTCTCCCCCCTCTCTTCCTCTCTCCTTGTCTTTTTTTTTTCTTCTCTGTCTTACCCTCACCTCCCCCTGATCTCTGCCTCTGTGATCCTTCTCCGTTCAGCAAGAAAGAGCATGCTAAATCTGTCTCGCTTCTCTCCATTCCCCTCACTGCTCTTTCTTTTTTCCCTCCACACAGCACTTCACTTTTATTAACTTGAGACTAGATGATGGAACTTCAGGGATGACACACACTCATGTTCGATTGTATTGTTAAAAGGTTCATGCACTGTCAGTCAGTGGCTTGGACACACTTGACCATGTTTCTCATTATTTTATAGAGATTTTGATCTAAACGCTCGTCCTCAAATGCTTGAAATTAACTTGCAAATAAAGATTGAATCCTATATATGCCATTTTGGTAACACTTTACAATAAGGTTTCATTTGTTAACATGAGGTAACTACATTAGTTAACACGAACGAAGAATGAACAATACTTCTACAGCATTTATTAATCTTAGTTAGTGTTAATCACAACGTTTACTTATAGAATAATAAAATCCAAAGTTGTATCTGTTAACATTAGTTAATGCACTATGAACTAACATGCACATTATTATTAACTAACATTAACAAAGGTTAATAAATACCGTAAAATATATTGATCATTGTTAGTTTTTCTTAGTTAATGCATTAACTAAAGTTAACAAAGAGACCTTTTTGTAAAGTATTACTTTTTTTATGAGATGGATAGGTTGGACCCGAATCCCGATCATTCATTTATTTGTTTAATTATTAATTTGATGTTAATATTTAATTAAATATTAAATCATCAAATGTATTAATCAGGAATAAAACTGCATTTAATTTATATAATGATTATTTATGTATTTTACTAAATTATTCATTTATGTATTTTTATACGTTTTTTTTTTTTTTTTATTAGATGCAGACTATCAGTCAAGTAAAAAATTACTATAGTTTTATGGACGCTGACAAAAAAATTTAATAGAAAAATTGGACTGGTTAGTAAGGGGTAGTACCTCCATGCACCTCATGAAGTTGAAAATGAATTCAATTCTGGATGTCAAAACGCAATGATTTATTAGCTCCCATTAAATGTAATTCACCCATAACTTTTCTGTTAGTGAGGTTTGCCAATTTGTAGTTTCAGTTTGAAGAATCAAATCCGTCCCTCTGTTTTTTTCTTTCTTTTGTTGCTTGCAATGATCAAAACAGTTTCTTCTGGAATGAATGATCACCTGAGGCATGCTTGCAAATTGAATTCAATTACATTAGGTAAATGTCTGCTCCGATTCCACTCAGGACTGCATCTCCTCCGCTGATTTCTCCTCTCAGTCTCCATGATGAGGTTCTCCAACACTGATTGCTTTTACGTTCTCTCTTTCTCCATCTCTATCACTATCTCTTAGTCCTACTCTCTCACTTTATGTTTGTGTGTGTGCATGTGTGTGATATGTGAAATGCTCCACAGATATTGTGATAAGCTCCCTGCTGTGAAATGTTTCATTAAATAAAGTTGTGCGTTTTTCTCCTTCTTCCCTCCGTCTGTTTTCTCTTCTGTCTGCTCCAGCCTCAGGTGATTGCTTCTATATTTACAGGCTGCTTGATATTATTGTTTTTCGTACCACATCGTCTCATTTTTTGTGCATTATCTTTGCCGAGTGAATGTCAGCAGTACTGTACGTCTCTGCCGTCCATCCGGCGTGCTCTTTTTTCCCTCTGGAATACGATATGTTCTCATTTCAGCATATGAAAGGAATAGTTTGACCAAAAATGTAATTTGTGTTATTTACCCTCATGTTCTTCCAAACGCAGACACAAAAGGGGATTTTTGAAGAATATCATGGATGTTCTTTTCCATATAGTGATATTGAGTGAGAAATGGAGCTGTCAAGTTTAAAAAAGGACAAAACAGCCCAATAAAAATATCATAAAAGCATGCCTATATTGCAAGTCTTCAGAAGCCATACCATACACTCTTAAAAACAGTAGGCAAGGCATTTACTGGCATCTACTGAAATGGTTCTTTATTGCATTTACTGGTTCTTTATTGCATCTACTGTATGGCTCCATAAAGATCCTTTAATCTCCATCACTCTTAAAAAATAAAGCTTCCAAAACGGGGTTTTCACAGTGATGCCATAGAAGAAACATTTTGGGTTCTGAAACAACCTTTCTGTCATCATTTCTTAAAAGAACATTTTTTTTAGTGTGAAGAAAATTTGGATGATCTGAATAACCTTTTTTCCAATATTAAGAACCTTTTGTGCACTGAAAAAGGTTCCATGGATGTTAAAAGTTCTAATCCTCTTTGTTTGCGGCGTTGTGTTCTTTTCTCAGCTCATGTAGCACTGCAAGTTGTTGTAGAAGATTTCATCTCTTACCCCTCTTTTTGCTCTTTCAATCACATAACTTATACGTCTATCTCCGTTATCACGAAACCCACGACAACAAAAACACAGTGCCGAACACGGCATCCTCCATCCTCCATTTGTTTAATACCATGCTTAAAGTCCCTGTAAAGTCAAAATTAAGTATGTGTTCTGAGTATGTCACACCACAGAAAAATGTGTTATTAGCCACCCAGCCAAATTTGAATGATAAAAAAAGCCGGCAAGTACATAAAATAAGCTATCAAAATCTTGAAAAAATGAGCAGCACTTTCTGCTCTCAAAAGCTGGGGGCGTGTCCGCTGGCTGCGCTGAAACCACGCCCACTCGCGGGAATGCTGCCGATGGTAATATTAGGTGATACTGCTTTCGGGACGGGAGGATGAAGGCCGAGGCGGGAGATAGTCGGTTCGGCCCATTTACTAGTAACAGCGGATTATCAGTGAATCCCAGTTGTCTCCGACGAAAGTTTATAAAACTATCCTGTGTAAAATTATCCTTACAGAGGCGGGTGTTGGCGGTGATCCTCAGCTCTCCATCAAGGTTGGCTCTTCACAAAATTAATCCACCTCTTCTTAAAAATTTAAATAAAGACACCGATCTGGAGTGTGTTTCCCGAAAGCATCGTTAGCCAACTATGGTCGCAAGTTGGTCGCAATTTCCATTGAACTCTATTGGTAACGAGAACGACGGAACTTGCGACCATAGTTGGCTAACGATGCTTTCGGGAAACGCACCCCTGTTTATTACATGATCGCATTCAGGTTGTAGCCTACGCATTTCTGTGTCGAAGGCATAGCTAGCTAGCATACTGTAGGCTGTAGTAACTAATAGTACTGACAGTAACTCGCGATTGAGCGGCGAACTGATGCGAATGTGCTCTATTGTTATGGGAGGGGCCAGCCAGCCTCAGTGGCCTCAGTGCGTCATCAATTAGGGGCGTGTCCACGAGCTCAGGGGCTCCAGTGCGTCATCGAGCCCCGTTTAGGCCCCGCCCAAAAAATCCGGAAAATAGCAAGGGTGAAAAACTGTTTAACTCCACAATTCAGTACTTCACAGTTCACAGTCTTTGTAATATGTTTTAGCAATACATTTCTAACATTTATAATGGGTTTAGAATTTTTTTTAGAATTGCCTTTACAGGGACTTTAAATTTCGTCACTCACTGTCAGCGGGCTTACAACACTTCAGAGTTCCTACTGGCGGTGCGAATGCAACCAGGAAAATGACCCTAGGGGAAAATGTTGTTCTCAGGGGATCGACCTGGTGGCTAGTTCCTATAACTTCCTGGCACGAAAGCCCCTATATATGCCAACAAAGAACCTTTATTTTTAATAGTAATGGAAATGTAAAAAGGTCTGCACTCTAAAGATAATTGTATTAGGTTCAAGCTGTTGTGATTCCTGTCTTGTGTTCACCTTGTCTTGTGTGGACTTTTGTTATTTCCTGTTCTGTGCCATGTTTTGTAGTCCTTTGTAGTTTTTCTTGTTTATTAGTCTTCCCAGAAGTTTCTGATTAGCCACGCCCCCTAGTTATCTTGTTTAGCTTGTTTGCCTTTGTATTTAAGCCTTGTGTAGTTCCGTCTTTGTGAGTTCTTGATGTTGTAACGTTGGTTGTTCTGTTCCTGTTCCCGAGTCTTGTTTCTGAGCCTATGTCTGTATTCTTGTTCCAGAGTCTTGTTCTTGAGCCTATGTCTGAATTTGAGAAGTTTTGAGTTTATTTAATTAAAGTGTGCTGCACGTGGATCCTGCTTCCTCCTATGATTCAACCACATCATTACACAAGCAGGAGATAAAAAAGTACAAACATTTTGGCTGTTTGTCTTCAGTGTAACTATTCTCAATAGTTATATAAAAAGCATGCTACCAATATTCAGGTAATCACAATCAAACAATCAAGCAATCAGTCCACTGACTCCACTTTAACTCCATCTGGAACAACAATAAATGAAAATAGTTAAGGGAACAATAACACATCAGGCAAGCATTCATAACAAGAAAAAGAAAAATTACAAAAAAACATGGAAGATCAAAATCTTAATTTAAACCCAAAGAAGGCATAGTCTGTAAATGAAACATCCAGAACGCCTCTCTTTTTTCATCAGTCTCTCCAGCACAGCAGGAATTCATTACTTTCTCAATGCTTATACACTTAAGTTGTTCGATACTGTGATCATAATAATGAAGTGTCTAGCAATCAGAGAGGTAATGTCATGAGTGTGAGAGGCTGATTTGTGTTCACTCACTCTAATCCTCAAATGTCTCAATGTTTTTCCAACGAATAACAATAGACACGGACATTGGAGTAGATGAATCACCTTCTTTCTCAAGCATGTTATACAAGATTTAAATGAATAGTTCACCTCAGAATAAAGATTTCCTGATAATTTACTGACCCCCATGTCATCCATGTTCATGTCTTGCTTTCTTCAGTTGAAGAAAGCTGCATTGAAACTGCAATTTGGATCTTCAAACCGTTGTACCTCAGTAGTAGTACCCCCAAAGTCCACTATTCCTCAAAAACAACCTTGTATGTATGCTTTTTTGTCATCACACACGAAATCTGATCTGACTAGCATATTCACCAAGTTTTGAGGTCTTAATACATAAAAGAAGTATGTGAAAACCCCTTTTTGGAACCTTTATTTTTAAGAGTGTAACTTTATGTGACAAACAAACCGAAGAAAGAAAGTTGTATGGGTTTGGTGGTGGTGACTATTTTAATTTTGGGCTGAACTATCTCTTTAAAATGTTCATTTTGTGATTTTTCTCATTTGATCTCCCTCACTCTCCCTCTTCGTTTTTAAATGTCGTCCTTCTGATATCTCACTCTCCCAGCTTGACTTTCTCAACATTGCGTTCCATCACTCTCAGGCCCCCCACCCTTTCCTGATGCGGCCGCTCTGTCTATCTCTAAACTGAACTGAAGGTCAGCACAATCATCGGTCCATTAGGGACCACGCAGGGCCCTCCCTCCTTGCCAAGCCGGAGAGAGAAAAACGTGAAAAAAAAGACTGTAAAGGGTCGGAGTAGGCCGTCCCCCAAAGACACGGCACCAGTTGCACTTTTCCCACATGTAATGTGTGTGAACATGCACATTTGTGTTTGTTGCTTCGCAATTTTCTGTTTGTCTCCCAACGTAAGTGCCTCGCAGACTGCCGTAACCTTTTGAAATGGCACAGTCTGTCTGTCGCTGGCAAGCAGCCCCCCCGCCCGCCCGGTGCCAGCTTGCTCGCTTTTTACGCTTTTGTTTCGGTCAACACTCGCGTTCTATTTCACTGCGAGCTCAATTGACTGCAACCTACTGGAGCTTTAGTTAAAGCATTTAAAAATCGTTGATTAAGTGCTTCAGCTGTTACTGTCAGCTATAGGCAAAGGAAAGAAAATAGGTTAGAAATCTGGATTTCTTTCTCCCTTTGAAAGAGTTGAGTGGGGAATAGAAGAAGAAAAAGTTATTGTTCAAAGATTGCTCCTCATAGTTCAGGAGACTTTAAAGTGTTCTCACTTATTAATTATTTAAGTTTCAATTTGGTCTAAGATGTTTTTCCTAAAATCCTTTACGAGAAAAAAAAATAGAACAGAATAATGTAAGAACCATTTTGGTTCCCCAAAGAACCTTTCTGTGAACAGTTTTCTTAATGTGAAAGATATTTCAATAATCTGAAGAACCTTTTTCCAATAAAGAACCTTCTATGCAGTGGTAAGTTTCCATGGATGTTAAGGTTCTTCATGGAACCATCAATGCCAATAAAAAACCCTTAAGTGTATATCAATTAAATAATGCTGAGAGATTTGATGAGTTCATATTGAAATCTTGCTCGGACAGACAAATCCCAGCATAGTTTGAGACATCATTGAGAGGATCTAGAAAACCTGTGTAGCTAAGTAAAAGTCTATTTAATCTCATTGCTGTCGAGGAGAAACAATTGAGATATTAAAGAGATCTCATTTGTGATTGTTCTTTCTTATAGGAAAGGCTGACATTACGCTCTCTAGTCAACATAAATCATACATAACAATGTATCTAAAGCACCGCTGGCTGTGTTAAAGGGTTAGTTCACCCAAAAATGAAAATTAAGTCATTAATTACTCACCCCCATGCTGTACCAACCCCGTAAGACCTTCGTTCGTCTTCGGAACACAAATGAAGATATTTTTGATTAAATGTGACAGCTGGATCACTCCTCCATAGGCTCCCTAAGGGAATGAAACCTGACGGCCCAGAAAGTCAATGAAGAAAATGTTTAAATATTCCATGTCACAACAGTGGCTCAACTATAAGTTTATCAAGCGACGAGAATACTTTTTGTGCGGAAATAAAACAAAAATAACGACTTTATTCGACTATTCCTTTTCTTCCTTGTAGGCCTGAAACGAGACTTCAAGAGATTTCCACGACGCATGCACGAGAATTGCGATCTCCTTCAACTACTTCAGTTAAGTTCTCGCGCGTGCGCGTCGTGGAAATCTCTTGAAGTCTCGTTTCAGGCCTACAAGGAAGAAAAGGAATAAAGTCGAATAAAGTCGTTATTTTTGTTTGTTTTTTCGCACAAAAAGTATTCTCGTCGCTTGATAAACTTATAGTTGAGCCACTGTTGTGACATGGAATATTTAAACATTTTCTTCATTGACTTTCTGGGCCGTCAGGATTCATTCCCTTAGGCAGCCTATGGAGGAGTGATCCAGCTGTCACATTTAATCAAAAATATCTTCATTTGTGTTCCAAAGACGAACGAAGGTCTTACGGGGTTGGTACAGCATGGGGGTGAGTAATTAATGACTTAATTTTCATTTTTGGGTGAACTAACCCTTTAAGGGATGTCATGGTGCAAGGACACTCTGATATGAATGTGATGCCAGCTTATTTTCTTATAAAAAGAGCAGAAATAAAAGATTTGTCAGGAAAAATTGTGAAGAATTGCTTAATGAAACATTCTATAAATCTTATTTATTTACCTAAAGTATTTGTGTCATTTTTGGTATTTAAATAATACCACATGATCTGTTGTATTGAAGATCAGTGCTGCTGTGATTTGTCTCTATGAGGCTGCAGGCTTTTTATACAACAGTTCAATAAGCAAGTTCAAATCGACTAACTTGCATTTTAGAAACAGTGTGTGCAGTTATTTTTCCTCTGGCAAAGAAAATAGTTCCAAAAGAAGCCAAAGCAGAATCAACTATTGTGTTGTAGAGCATCGCATCGACTGACAGCCTGTCTGGAACACATACAACTAGAGTGATGCAAACAGTGAAATGTGCCAGTGGAATCTTAGAACCTGGGTTTTGCAAAATTCAGAATTGATGATTTGGCTCCCTTTCTAGTCTTGAATTTGAATTGTCCATAGCACACAGGAGTTAACTAATTGCGTTATTAGTTACTTTTTATGGAAAGTAATGAGTTTAACCAACCCGATCTCACGGGAATTCGTACGAATTCTACGAGGTGGCCAATTCGTATGAATTCGTACGAATGACCCCGCCCCTAAACCTACCCATCACGTGGCTTAAGACAAATCGTACTAATTCGTGCGAGTGAGGTCGTACGAATTCGTACGAATTAGCCACTTTTTAATCACTCGTACGAATTCGTACGAATTGGTCGTGAGATAGCGTTGGTTTAACGCGTTTTTAACAATACGTTTTTTGGCAAATGTAAAAGCCCTTTCTGACCAAAGGTGAAATGAATAAGCCTCAGGCTGAAGGAAATGCTAAATTCACATCTGTACAGAGGGTAGCTCAAACTAACCAAACACAAATGTGGTTTATTTAAAGTCATTTTTGTGTTATTAGTGGTTGAATTGAATCATCAAAGGTCAGCAGTGAAGGTTGTTGGTTTATAAAGTGAGATTAAATACATAAAGTATATTTGTGTTATTTAACATATTTAATTATTGCAGATTTGCATAATAATCTGAGTTTGCATTTTCCTGTTTTTATATTTATTTTGAGGAATACTGAATCTACTGGTTACTTGAAAAAGTAATCTGATTACGTATCTCATGTTACTTATTATGTGTTACCCCCAACACTGTTTATGACAATGATGAATTTGTGCTTGTAATGAAAAAGGCTGAAGAATGAAGTTCTCGCACACATCGCTGAGAAACAAACAAGAGCGTATCTAAAGCTCCGCTGGTTGTGTTATTTCAGCGTTTCACTCTCTCCACTAGCCTGTAGCTAAGTACCTGTCTTCTGTGCGATTGTGTGTAATCACTGCTGCTTTGTGAGGATACTTGTGGGCATTTTTCAACTTGAAATACAATGAGAGATTATTTCTCTGTCCTGTCGTTCCCTCCCCCTCTGTATTTGTGTATTAGTATCTCATCTCTCTTCCCATCTGTCTCTGTCTCTCTCTCTCACTGTCTGGCCTCGGTCCTGCTCCTCAATTGGCTTAGAGGTGTGTAATCATCCCCTGACGCTCCTGCTGTCACAGTCTCTCCCCGGCCAGACTGATCCCGGGTTCGGTAAATACCCCCCGCTGAACATAAACCTTTTGTCTTCCTTAAACGCAGGCCGATTCTCTGCGCCGTACGCCCACCAGGTCCTGCTCTCAAACGGGGAGTGGGCGTGAGAAGCCATGCCTTATGAAGAGTATCCACTCGAACTGGCAGTCTGCATCTCACTGAATCATTTACAAATCACACTAATTCAGTGCTTAATGAACACTAATTTCAGCACGGTCATGTGCGTATATGTGCGCACAGCCACTTGGCATTGAGCTAATCCAGGACTGGATATGTGCACCCACTCATTAAACACCCACTATATTCTGACGACCCCAGACTTTTGACTGTCAGTAACGTCTTGTCCATGTTGTTTCTTATTTTGGATAACAACCACCCCCCATTAGACAGGAAAAAGCTGTCTGACTGACATGTGAACTGCAGTGACGTTTAGGGGCAGGTAAAAACGGTATAAAGGATAATGACTTTCTGACATTATATTATCCTTCTTAAGACTGAATAAATAAATGGGCATGAAATAGTGATTTGACCAAAGAAAGGTCTGAGTGGTCAATCAGAATCAAGCGTTATGGTATATAACCCTCTGTATAGACTACCGCTCAAAAGTTTGTGGTTGGTAAGATGATATTGAGTCATCACAGTCTCTAATGCTCATCACTCAATCAATGTCATCACTCACTCGGTATTTGATACTGCAGTATTTGAACTTCAAAAGAACTTAATTGGAATGGAAATCTTATAAGTACAATGTATTTTCAAGTTTGCATCCTTACTGAACAATAAGTAATCTAATTGACCCCAAATGTTAGTGTACTTCATATTTTGTGATGACTTTACATTGATAAGCGTATTTTATTAAAACTATCTTGAATTCAAGAAAAATTTTTTGCTGGTTAATGATAATTGCAAGTGATGATACAAATTTATGCTAAAATGCCCAAGACCTGGGGCATGTCCAAAGTTTCAAAAGGCACTGTATATACATAAAAAAAATCTAAATAAAAAAAACAACAAAAAAAAACAACCCTGGGAAGTCCAATGACAGTCTTACTTCTGGGAACTGAGATGACTTATTTTCCCTTAGTGTTAAAATCCTTTCCACTATGACTCCCGAACCTGTGTTAAGTCAGCCAATCTGATTAGAGCTTGCTGTTTAGAGAAATCTTTTTCCATTTTTGTGTGCAGTATGCATGAGAGATCGTGTGCATGGTTCATGGGCGTGTCGTCTGAGCTTGAGTACTTCTCAGAAGTTTGCATTATGTAAAACTGACAGAGGAACATAAAGGCACACTGATGCTCTAATTCACAATTTCCACTTTAAAAGCTGAAAACACAAGCTCGCCATTCCTAGCGAGACGAGAGATTATTTGAAAAGCAACTCTGTCATTTGACTGCACCAAATGACTGCACAAGCAAAAAAACTTCAATCCATGAATAGACATTACAGAGCGAAAGTGCTGCCTTTCCCGAACATTATCCTGACACTTCAAAGGAACCAATCAGAGGCCAATCCGTTCAATTTCACCGTGAGATTGCCTCGCTTCCCAGCTGTCATCACGACACACATGCGATGACAGGAATGGAGAGTCTGGATCGTCATGAAAGACATTTCCGGATTTCTTGGTAACGTTGAGATATTAACATAAAAAGAAAAAGATCTCCAGATGAAATCCCACATATCTTATTAACATGAAAATAGCAGAGATGTTTTTGAACTCAGAAGAGCCTTCGGCTATCAATCATGTATCTGTGAAATACATCAAATCTGCTGTAACTTTTACTAGGAGTTTTACTATGCAGAGTTTGTAGTATCTTTTCAATGGCTTGAGGGCCAAATCATTGAGTTGATCTTGAGAATGAGAAACGTGCGAATCTTCATTCTAGGTCAATCGACAATGATATTCCTGGAGCACATTTGGGCTGCAGTCTCTCATGAAGATACACACAGAATCACAC
Organism: Tiaroga cobitis; assembly: GCA_030578255.1. Classification (NCBI taxonomy): domain Eukaryota; kingdom Metazoa; phylum Chordata; class Actinopteri; order Cypriniformes; family Leuciscidae; genus Tiaroga; species Tiaroga cobitis. The sequence continues at coordinate 52,878,321 of CM060595.1, forward strand.
TCGAATACACACGCTAAGACACACACACACACACACACACACACACACAAATGAGCACCCGCTCACACGTTGACGTACTACTTCATACTTGTTGCAATGCATTTAAATCTGACCTTGTCATTACCTCTGAGATAATGGTGCGAAGGGCAGCATACATTATGTAGAAAAATGGTTTGGTAAAGATTAGCCCATCAAGTGTGGCGAAGTGCTTTTGTATGCGTGCGCACGCCTGTACACACACACTGTCACACACAGATACGTGTATGCAAATAGGCACACTGCTCTCCTTCTCTAGCTTCTGGCTACTGTTGTGCCGTATGTGGCCTCCTCTCTCTCTCTCTCTCTCTCTCTCTCTCTCTCTCTCTCTCTCTCTCTCTCTCTCTCTCTCTCTCTCTCTCTCTCTCTTCTGTTTTCCCTTAACATGTTTCCTGTCTCCCTTTCAGTTCTTTTCTATCATTCTATCTCTCCTCCAAACCACTCCCTCGCTCTCCCCCCATCCTCTTCTTGATCTGCTTCTCAAGGGTCCTGTTCTAATTCAGCCCTTTTCCTTCAACCTACTTTGCTGTGTTCTAATCCCTCTCTTCACTGGATACATGAGTAGGACACTTTAAGGCCTCTCGGTCCTCTACTCTCCTCCCACTGATCTCCTCACATATCCTCTCATCTCCCTTGATCTCTTCTCCTCTATGTTGATCTCTTCTTCTCTCCCTTGATTTCATCACTTTTTCTCCTCCTCCTACAGTATGTTGATCTCCCCAGGTCTCGGTTGATCTCCTTTGTGTTGCTCTCCTCTCATTTCCCTTGATCACCTCTCCTTTCCACTCCTCTCCTTTCTATTCGTCTCCTTTCTATTCATCTCCTTTATTATCTTGATATCCTTTTTTATCTCCCTTAAACTCTTCTTTGCTCCGCTGTTAATTTCCCAACACAGCAATTCTCTTGGCAATTTATAACTGTTTTTCATTAATGTGTTTTTGTACAATCTGCTTTCGCTCTATTGAGGGTTAGGTTTAGGATGGGGTTGGGGTGGACCTTCATGCATTGTTTTTTTGTCAAAAAAATGTACTAATTAAAGTGAATGTTTTAATTCGAAATCTCCTAGATCATGCAGGCTGTGATTTCCTCCCCCTTAATCTCTTTACATCATGTCTCACCAGATCTCCTCCTACAGTATATGTTGACTTTCTTTTATTCCCATCTATGTTGATCTCTTCATCTACCCCATCATCTCCTTTGCAGTGTTGGGGAAGCTACTTTGAAAGTGCTCCTCGTTAAGCTACAATCTAATCATAATTTGAAGTAGTTAAACTACAGTTAAGCTAATGCTTTGAAAAAAGTAGTTAGCTACGCTACAAACTACCTTTCCAACATTAAGTTACTTAAAGGGTTAGTTCACCCAAAAATGAAAATTCTGTCTTTAATTACTCACCCTCATGTCGTTCCAAACCTGTAAGACTTTTGTTCACCTTCAGAACACAAATGAAGATCTTTTTGATGACATCTGAGAACTTTCTGTCCCTCCATTGACACTTTAATCAATGCTTCAAAAAGTTTATAAAGAGATCATAAAACTAATCCATATGAATTGAGTGTTGATGAATGTTTATACTATGTAAATAAAAGACTAAATTCAATCTGTGAATCATTTAAAGTGATTGTGTCTCTTAAGAAAATTTGGACTAGACCACTCAATTCATATGGATTAGTTTACAATCTCTCTGAACTTTTTGAAGCGTGAAAGTTGTAGTTGCGTGAGGTTGCAAACCAATGAGGTTTTTGAATGAATCTGAATTATGGTGACAGTATCAAATTTGAACAGGTAAATGTATACCAAATACAACAAAACTACCATTCAAAAGTTTGGGGTCAGCAAGCAATAATGGATGCTGAAAATGTAGCTTTCCCATCACAAAAAATAAATAAATAAATTTAAAATATATTAGAAGAAAACAATTATTTTAAATAGTGATAATATTTCAAAATATAGCTGATTTTACTTTTATTTTGATCAAATAAACGCATGAGCAAAAAAAAATGAATGCAAATGCTACCGATCCCAAACTTTTTAGCAGTGCTGTAAACTATTATGAAAAAAGGTTAGTAAATAGTAACATTGTTGCTTTTAGTTAGTTACTTGTCAACACTGCTCATTTGATCTCCTCTCCTCTACTGGCGCTTTTCCACTGCTGGTACGGCTCAGTACGGTTGGGCTCGCTTCGCTTTTCCGCTGCGTGGTACGACTTGGCTCGGCACGGCACGGCTCGGTCCGCTTTAGCTCGGTTTGCTTTTCCACTGCAGTTAGTACCGCTTCAAAGTGGGTGGGATTAGAGACTGATCGTTATAGTTTATCCGCTCCTCGGCAACCAACGAGCGGAACGTCTGCACTTTGTCCACTGACCACGATTCAGCCATTTATTTTTTGGACGTTTTTTTTTCTTTCTTTTTTCTTCAAGCAAGTCAAGCAAGTAGTTTTAAAACAGGTGCTACAGCGGTGGCTGTTACTGGCTATTTAAATCTTGCGGGTTTCGCAAATACAATGACGCTGGTAGTGACGGTTCCGTCTTTCCAATCAGTGATCTGCAGTGTTTTCACCTCACATGTTAGTATCGGTACGGTACGCTTAGAATCTCAACAGAGGTGGTACCATTTAAAGCGAACCGTACCGTACCATGCAGTGGAAAAGTGGCAAAGCTATCTTCTCTTCTCACTTCTTCTCGTCTCATTTACCTTGAACTTCTCTCTTTGTTGATTTCTTCTGCTTTCCAGTCCTGTGAGACAGGGAACGAGAGTGTGGATTCCTCACAGAATTATGCAAACACATGCTGATCCTCCCTCAAACCTTTCAGTCTTTCCTTTCTTCTGCGCAAACACACCTCACTCTCCTGCTGCAGTGACCGCCTGCAGTTTGACAAGACACACAAGCAGTTTTGTCAGTCGTTCTCATGCTTTTTAAAATGTGTGAAACATCCTTCTTTTTCCCTCTCATTTCTGTAAGCGTTCAGTTACAAACAAGCACAACACACAACAAAAACACTTATTTTATGCATTACACAGGACATGTTTAAAAATGGATGTGAGAAAATCATGGCTTGTGTGCCACAAACAGGTTTGTATCGTGTGCCATTTAGAATTGAATGGAGAATGCTTTTTTAAATCCAGTACAATCTCTGAATTTGAATTGAGGTGGCAAACGAGATGCAGAATTGCATTCAAATTTGAATATATGGAAGTAGAATAAATTCATGTGACAAAGTTTGTTAAAGGGATAGTTCACCCAAAAATGAAAATTAGCCCATGATTTACTCACCCTCAAGTCATCCTAGGTGTATTTGACATTCTTCTTTCAGACAAATATGATCAGAGTTACATTAAAACATTTCCTGGCTCTTCCAAGCTTTATGATGGCAGTGAATGGTTGACGCCCTACGCAAGTCAACTTACACCAAAAGAGTAACACTTGACGATGTATGACGTAGGATATAGGAGTATTGCGTAAGCTTTGACGCCTCTCTCGGTTCAAACAAACAGGGCTGGGCAACAAACTCAAGCTCCTCCTACATTTCTCTTTAAAAATTGTTGTTTTAGTCTTCTAATTCATGACTGGTGTTTTGTTTTGCTCTATCCTCTGCGCATCCACGTTCGTCATTACGTTGTGCATGAAGGTCAAGTGTTACTCTTCCACTGCAAATCGATGCGTACGTACGGCCGTCTGCCAGAAGCTAGTTATTTTAGTCGAAAATTTTTTAAATATGGATATTTTTCTTACACAAACTCATCACTTAATTTCAGAAGGCCTTTGTTAACCCCCAGAGCTGTGTGGAGCACTTTTATCATAGATGGATGCACTTTGATGGACTTCAAAAATATAAAGCCATTCACTGCCATTATAAAGCTTGGAAGACCCAGGATATTTTTTAATATAACTCCGATTGTATTCGTCTGAAAGAAGAATGTCTTATACACCTAGGATGACTTGAGGGTGAGTAAAATTATGGGCCAATTTTCATTTTGGGGTGAACTATCCCTTTAAGATTGACATTTGATGTTCTATGAAAAAGTTTTGAAAGAATAATTTGATGGATGGATGGATGGATGGATGGATGGATGGATGGATGGATGGGTGAACGAATAAACAGATAGACAGACAGACAGACGGATTGACGAATAGATTTTAATTTATTGAAAGGATACCCCCTTGAGATGTAACATAAGGGGGTCCTGGAATAGATCTGCATTGCATGACATTCGTAGCTGTGTGTACTGTATGTGTGTGTGGGCCGGTAGAGATTCTGTCCTCTTTAGTTTCTCCTTCACTGCTATGTGTTGGTCACCTGAGGCAGTTTATACACTCACACATCAGCCTTTCCCTGATGCCTTTGGATCAGAGACTGCCAGACATGAGAGCAAATTGTGTGCATGAGTGTGTGCACAGAGGAATACCGTTTTGATAAAAGTGAGAATGGAAAATTAGCAACTGTGATGTGTGTGTGTACATGTTTTTATATCCCGGTGGGGACTTAAACCTGAATGCACACAGACTCATGGGGACTCGTGTCACTGTGGGGACCTACATTGGCATCCCCATAGGTACACAAGCTTACAAATCACACAGAATGAGTTTTTTTGAAAATGTTAAAATGCATAAAGATTTGTGTGATGCGTAGGGTTTGTGTAGGGGACAGAATATACCTTTAGGACAGTATAAAAACCATTACGTCTATAGAGAGTCCCCACAAAGATAGCTTAGTGTGTGTGTGTGTGTGTGTGTCCGTGTCCGTGTGTGTCCGTGTGTGTGTGTCCGCTCTAGCCAGTGGACCGTACCTCTGCTCTGCACGAGTGGCTGCTGAGAGTGACCGGGCGCTCCCTAGAGAGGTGAGGTGTTTAAAACAGGGGACTTGTGACTGGAGCGCTGCCCTGCCTGATCTCCCAATGGCACAACATCAGTGCCTCAAGTAGTTCCACTGTTAGACTGATGACACTCAAGCTAAACACACACACAGAAGAAAGAAGGAGAAAATGAAGGAAGGACAGGGAGAAGAGGCGGGTTGGCGACAATGCTGGGACTTGAATGCTGATACACAAGTTATGTTCTTCCTACAGAACTCAAGTAGCTGTGAATCAGAGCAGTGTGTTTGAATGGCGCGTTTGAGCCGCTGAGATTCCAGTGCAAAGTTAGCTGAAAATCTAGCGGTCAGAGTGTGGGATTGTGTGTTTGCATGCATCTGTGTGAGTTTGAATTGTCTGCATTCTAGCATGTCTTTGGCTACGTCTACATTTGTCTGTATACATTTTAAAAGGTCGTTTTTGTTTCAAAATGCTTTCCATCCATGCTAGCATTTTCCACAAGTTTCTCACCTACACTGAAACGCTGCAAAACGTTAAAATCATTACTGCACATCCGTACAATTTATGAAAGCTCACTGAGATGATAAAGAGAGACCAGATGTAATAAAGTATATTCTATTCCAAGTATATTAAATTTATTCTTCTGGCAGGATCATTTTACTAACAAAATATCCCTCCGCTTACTTGTGCCTCCAGATCGAACTCAATCACCAACTGTGGTCTAAAACACAGTTGCCGTCACTGTCGTGAGTAAATTACCAGTCATCTTTGTAGGAAGGCAATATGAAGATTGTACAATGTAACGTGTTTCTTCAGCAACACTGTGAAAAGGATATATAGCAGGCGCATACCAGTATAAACATACATCGGTACAATTTGCGTCACATGACTAAACAAGCGTCATCGGTTTCACTGTTCACTCTACAATGCGAAAACGGCACTTTCAATTTCGAATCTTCAAAAAGGTCAGTTTATACAGTATAAAAACTATTACGCCTATGGATTGACCCCATTTAGATAGCTAAGTAAACGTGTGTGTGTGTGTGTGTGTTAGTCTCAGACAGAAATGAGTGTTTTTCTCGTGTGAGTAGTTTTGATGCAAATATTGTTGGCAATTAGTGTCGTTTTTGTCGTGTTAGAATGCTCACATGCATCAAGTGGTTCATGAGGTTATTTACTGTACCTGATGAACAATAAAAAATCTGACTACATGGAAGAAAACACACTTTGATGTAAAGTTCATTCATGCACAGTGTAATGGGGACAATTTGTGAAAAATGTTTAAATGAGCCTTCAGAATGGTGCTTTCAAATATAAGTATCTCTCCAATCTTTGTATTTTTATTAAGCTCAGTGTGAATCATTCACACTGACCCTAAAACACACAACCTAATCTATCTGCCTTTTTTTGTTTGTTTGGTTTTCAGGTTTGAGGGGATCATTTAACTTTAAATGGGGTTTAAATTTTAAATAGTTTTTTTTCTTCTTCTTTTTCTGAGAAGTAGGAATCTGGAATGCCGCTTCCAGACAAATGACCCAAAATAGGTCAGTGACTTCTTTTGCTGAGTGAACAGAAAGTTCAACATACACAGCAAAATAAATGTCGCTTCGTCACAGGAAGTATGAAGGGGTTCATAGTGATGCATTGTTTCGATTTTAAAGGCTTGTTGCAGCAAAAAATGAGCGCTGTAAATGCAGGCTTGGTGGGAATAGGCCTTTAAACTGTGTGTATGTGTACTGGCATGTTGGAGAACAGCAGTGGGCATCAGGCGTGGGAGAAACAGAGGTAGAGAGCGGGAGGGGGGAACTGGACAACAGCTTTTACAGAACAGAGACTCATTCACCCGCCGTCCCACCGCTGAGGCCGCAGGGGCACAGGAAGTCATGTTAGATTTGCATCCACATCAGTTTGGCTTCTCTCTCCATAAATGTCCGTCCATTCATTTGTCCGATATTGTGAGTGGACGCAGCAGATGTTACTGGAGGGTCGGGGTGGAGGGGTTTATTGGTTTGTTGGGGGGGCGCAGTGGACAGCTGGCCCTTGTCTGTCCACACCAGACTTTGTCTGGACAATGAACCACAGACAGGGAGAGAGAAAGACAGAGCCAGAAAAGAAACAAGGGTTGGGGAAAAGAAAAGAGAGAGAGATGGATTGTGCCAGGGTCTGGTCAGGGCTTAAACATGGATTGACGGGATGGATGATGCTGCAACTGGTGGTAACAAGATCTCAGTTCCTTCACTACACATGACGTGCATCTAATCCCAAAGTTTCCCTCATCCCTTCCTACTTCTTTCCCATAGGAAAGAAATATCAAAAATGCACTATTTCATATTTTTAGACAGCATTGAGATTAATGGAGAGCAAATATTTTCTCAGATTGTTTCTCCTAATAAAAAGGCTGCCATTTTTGTGTATCAAACTTTTTTGTCGTAGGTATACCCCGGCATTCTTGAAGACTCAAATACTTATTTTAATCTGAAATGATGTAAAAATACAGTAAAAACGGTTATATTTAGAAATGTTATTATAAATTAAAATAACTGTTTTCTATTTTAAAATATTTTAAAAAGTAATTTATTGATGTGATGCAAAGCTGAATTTCCAGCATCATCACTTCAGTCTTCAGTGTCACATGATCCTCCAGAAATCATTCTCTGGTTTGGTGCTCAAGACACATTTCTTATTATTATCACTGTTGAAAACAGTTGTACTGCTTAATAGTTTTTGTGGAAATTTTAGGACTCTTGATAAACAAAGTTCAAAAGAACAGCGTTTATTTATTTGAAGTAGAAATCTTTTGTAACATTATACATTTCTCTAATGTGATTTTTGATCAAGTTAATGTCCCCTTGCTGAATAAAAGTATATTTTTTTTCTTTTTTTTTCTTTTTTTTGCTGCGCCAACATTTTCACGTTTAAGTGCACTAGTTTGAGAAATTGTGGAATCTGTTATTGAATTTAGAATTTAGACTTAATTGGATGAAAATTGAAAGTGGTGTTGTTGTGGAGGAGTGTAGCCTAAGTGAAATGAGTAAAGAGCGGTGTTCTGTTCTGCCTCATTATTATTCCGCTTGCTTTCTTTAGTAACTCAATGTGTTAAGCCAATAAAAAAAAAAAAAAAGAATAAATTTGACTTATTGTAATATTCTTAACACTGTGTGTGCGTGTGTGTCCAATACCAAAGCATATGAGCTCAATACTCTTATTATATGTCAACAGTTGTGCCTGTTTTTATTTCTTCTGAGGACGTTTAAGAGAAACATCTAAGACAAAGTTTATTCTTCAATATAACAGAGAACTCCATTAAAGGGATAGTTCACTTTGAAATTAATTTTTGATATGTTTTAGCTTACCTCCAGTGCATCCAAGATGTAGGTGTCTTTGTTTCCACAGTATCTTCAATTTTGATAATTTTAGGTAAAACCGTTGTTGTCTGTCAGTCATACAATGGAGGTGAAGGGGGTCCAACTCAAAGAGCAGTCAAAATTAAACATTATTTAATGACTCGTAAATGTAAGTACACATTGATGCCCTAAGACACGAAACGAGTGGTTTTTGTGAGAAAACGAACAGTATTTATATCTTTTTTAGCTCGTGTAAGCATATCCATGTCCAAATGATCTGAGAGCAGGGCGCTTCGGTCTGCGCATGCGTACAGCGTTCGCCGGAATGCCCCGGAAGGGCTCCCTCGCGCGTGTTTACGTCACTCATTGTTTATGCAGAGATTTCGGAAGTTTTACCTTACACTGTGAAGATCTAAACATATTTAGATATACAGGATCGCAATGGTAGACGATTTCTATATACCAACAGACAACGTTGATTTTTTTTCACAACCTTATTTATTTGAACCTGAACCGGGGCATTCCGGCGAACGCTGTACGCATGCGCAGACCGAAGCGCCCTGCTCTCAGATCAGTTGGACATGGATATGCTTACACAAGCTAAAAAAGATATAAATACTGTTCGTTTTCTCACAAAAACCACTCGTTTCGTGTCTTAGGGCATCAATGTGTACTTACATTTACGAGTCATTAAATAATGTTTAATTTTGACTGCTCTTTGAGTTGGACCCCCTTCACCTCCATTGTATGACTGACAGACAACAACGGTTTTACCTAAAATTATCAAAATTGAAGATACTGTGGAAACAAAGACACCTACATCTTGGATGCACTAGAGGTAAGCTAAAACATATCAAAAATTAATTTCAAAGTGAACTATCCCTTTAAGTATATTAATGCTCTGAGCAATAACATTTTTCACCTTTCCAGTACATATATATGTATGTTTGCATCTGAGGAAAAATGCTTATCCAACCTTAATAGTAACTGCAGAGGTTTTACCCCCATTTTATGTAGGACACTGATGCAGCAATAAGCCCATTAAATATTTACATCCCTCTTCCCTTTGTGTCGGCTTTGTTGTCTGGCTTTCTCTCGTTCCATTGTTTGAGCCGTTTTCCTTTCTTTCCCTATGTTAGGGTGTATTATTTATTAAAAAAAAAAAAAAAAAAAAAAACCTGGGCAGGCTGCCCTACTGAGTGGAGCGTTTTATCTGTTAAACCGCGAGGCAAATCACAATCTGAACGCTGGCTGAGGTCCTATCAGACGGAGCTGAGAGCAGGCGAGATGAGATGGAGAGGATGTGAGCCTCTGGCCATCTTAAGAGAAACTTAAGCTCGCACACACTCGCGCACACACACCTCCTGAGAATTAATCTGTGTTCAGCTGTCCTAACAGACTTGGCACGGAGACAGTAATAGTTGTTAAAGTTATCTCAGCACCTCTTCCCCTGGCTCCTATTCATGTCAGCCTCTCAGATCTCTTCTTTTTCACATCAGAAGTTAGCTTTTAGTTGGGGTTTTACTGCTATTGTGTATCAGGAATTGTTTTAAGTGCCTACAGATGCTAATTACACCAAAGTCACGGCCTAGCGGTTAGCGCACATCCTCCAAATTGCAAACAACGTGAACTTGGCTGTGTTCGAAATGGAATACTGATGTAATGGTTCTCAACTGGCGGGTCACGACCCAAAAATAGTATGAAAGTCTGTATTGAGTGTTGTGGACAGCAGGGAGAAAATGCTAAATGCAAATAATAAAGTGCAACTAACCATGTAATCGTGCATCGTTAGGTTTATTAGCTTTTTAAAGCATCCCATATCTTTTGTTGTTAGCATCAAAGGCACTACTTCTTCTTAAACTGTTTGATATTTTGCTGCAGATTATTGGGTCTCCACTCATTTGATGTCCAGTGCAAAATCTCAGGCAAAACCAACTGAGAACTGCTCTAGCGTGCTGCTCATTGCATACTGCAGTTTACATTAAATACTTTTTAAAATGGTGTGAAGGAAGCAGTGCACTTTATGTAGCATTATGCAGTAATATTCTACATTGACTTGTTTATGTTGCATGTTTTATTCAGTAAGCATTCAGTTATTTTTAGAAATATTATTAAAATGTTTTCATCTGTCTATCTGTCTATCTGTCTGTCTGTCTGTCTGTCTGTCTGTCTGTCTGTCTAATCTTTCTAACTATATATCCATCCATCCATTCATATATTCCCCATACAATGGAAGTCAATGTTGTCAAACGTTCTTCAAATTATCTTCATTTATGATGCACTGAAGAAAGAAAGTCATTTGGGTTTGGAACAACATGAGTGTGAGTAAATGATGACAGAATTAAAAATTTCGATGAACTATCCCTGTAATATTTTTACATTTTCATAAAAGCAATTAGCCTATTTTGTTTTAAAAAAAACAACAACATTTATCTGTGTTGCATACAGCATGGAATAGCTACAGCAAATTCACTGCACACACAGTATACATATCGCATATACTTTGAAAAAATACTACTTTGCTAATTGCAACATAGCCTGCAAGTTATTTTGATCTTTGTGATTTTGTAAATTCTTCCTCCTATAATTCAGTATCACTTAAAAAATAAGTCCAAACATTTTAAAAGATGCAAAGCGTTTAACATAATGAAACATCTCTCTCTCACACGGACAAACACGCACATTCACATTTTCCGGGCTCTCGTCACAGGCGTCCAGCGATCGGTCATACGAGTTTTCACATGATCTTCCGAACAACAACAACCTTATTAAGAAAGAGGGGCATGTGAGGGGAAATGAAAGCAGAGAACATGCATAAAACCCAAATCACCCTGAAGTCCTCTAGAAGCTATTAGAGAACACATCTCTGTGTTTCTCATTTGGATTTGTTTTTAGTGCTGTGATGTTTCAGAGGGTTGCCAGGCCCAGATGTGCTCAGTCGAAATGAAAACACAGTTAAGCCTCAGTCACAGGTCTGCTGCTGCAAGACTGCAACAATTAGCCCAGTGTTTCTTCCTCCGCAGTGCCTGCAGACCAGCAGCCAGCACAGCAGTCTCTCTCTCTCCTTCTCTCTCTCTTTTCCTCGCCACTCTTTCTCAAACTCTGTGCCTTTGCCTCCGTACCCTGAAACCACCTTTTTACACATCCCTCTAAACACACCTTTGAACATGTGCTCTTCCACCAGGGCATCGCTTCGTGTTAAAAAATTGTGTGGAAAGTAAAAACATGTTGAGGGTGGGGGTGGGGGTCGGGGGGTTATTTTATTTTTATTTTACTGTTTTAAAAGTCAATGAGGTGAATAAATTAGGGCACCGTGATTTGCGGAAAATGATGACAGAATTGCAGAATCCAGTCATAACAGTCTACAACATAATGCGAAATGTTACAGAATTTGGCAAAATTCAGGAAGCTTAAATCAAAAGTAGGTCTGTACAATGAATCGGATTGCGTGTGATTGTGTCTTGTGAATATTAAACCACAAAAATACTGCTATTGAAATATGAAGTCTGCGTGTTCTGTGCCTCTGTTTGAATTAGATAATGAAAGTAATAATAATACAATTAAAAGTTAGTTTTTTAAGGTTTTAATTTTTACAAAAACTTCTGTTGTTTAATTTTTTTTATTTGATTACATTAATTTGCCTTTATTTGATTACCAACAATAAAAAATGTGTAATAAATCATAAATCCAGAAAAAAAAGAAAAAAAAAATTGAAACATTTATTATTGCAAATGTCAATAAATTATTAAATTGCTAAAGTTTTTTGAATTCAATTGATTAGACGTGCTTTTTGATGACCAAATTTAATTTAATCGTTCAAATGGAATTCAGAAAAATGAACAGAAAAAAAAATGGAATCCAGAAAATTTCAAACGGCATTTGGTTAAAAGTAATAAAATAAAAATACAACTGATTTCAATAGGGCCCTGTAGTAAATTCTGACAGATTTTTCATTTTTGGGTGCACTGTCTCTTTAAGGTTAGAAAGCCCATAGTTATAATTGTCAGGGAATTATCATTCAGTGTTGTCTTTACTTCAGGGGTTTATTACAGCTGGCTCGGAGGAGCGGTATGATAAAGTTCCAGATCTGACACAGGAGCACTCCTTCACACAAAGACACTTCACACATTTACCTTCAGACTGTTTTCCCTGTGAAAAACAGAGCATGACTATTTGAAGGAAAGGAACAGAACTGGTTTAAGGCGATAAAGTGGGATGCCTCTGTTCTGATTGGTCCTCGTTTGCTCTCATTTTGCATGGAGGAAAAGAAAATGTATCACATGAACAGTGATTCTGTCCCATATGGAATAGATTAGATAATACACCTCCCTCTTTCCCCCTCTTCCCACAGAGACGGATGAAAACAGTTTGTTTTGTTGTGTGTTTGTGAATTTTGGCCTTTACTGGAGCCTGAGCTCGGAACTACATCTGATCTGCCTTGTTCATTGTTAACAGTTTATCCTTACTTGTTTCATTAATGTGACTTCTTTAATTCCATATTTTTTTTGTGCGACATTTGTGGATTAGCTTTTATTTGATTATTTTTGTATTAAGTTTGCACAGTTACAATTGTATTTGTTAATATTTCTTGTTTACTTTTGATAATCCTTTCAACTTGACAAGTTAATTTAGTGCTATTGTTTTTATAAAAAGAAAAAAAATACAAAAATGAATGCAATCTTTTTATTTTCTTATGTATTTTTTGCACATTTGTTATTTTATTATTAATATTACTGGTATACTCCATTTGCACCATTTTAGGACTTTTAACTTAACATGTTAATTTAGTGCAAATAATTGGGGGAAAAGCAACTATAAAAATGTATAATGTTTAATGTTTGTTAATATTACTTGCTACTGTTATTTTTAGGGCTTTCAACATAACATAATAGTGATCAATATTCTTCTTCTTAATTACCGTACTTGTTCAATTAATGTGAGGCCAGTGCCAGTGCAGTGCTAGGCTTATGTTCAATGGTATGGAAATAAAACAACTAATTTACTGACCTTTTGCTACTTCTTATAACGGTAAAGTCAGTGCTTTCACCTGCCCAGTGTGAAAGTGTCTCCAGTCTTGTATACAGCAGAGGCCCAGTTCCCTGAAAACATGAGGGACGCTGCCAGTTCAAACACATCTGGAGTGAAGCTGAATCTTTTCAGTGAATACAGCAGGGGGACTTTGCCAGCACTCTCCCCTCACCTCTGTAGTCGGGACCGGGGTTAGGTCAGGTTTAGTACGGTAATTACTACAGAGCTGCGTCCAGCCCCCCGGGGACCAGATTTGGGAGTGTTTGAGCAGTCGTGTTTTCTTTGTGTGGCGGAGTCCTGCTATCACATTACTGCACACATGCTGATGCAGCAGTGCCACATAACCCCCCCACCCCAACCTACCATCCCCCTCTTTCCCTCAGGACCCCGATTTTCAGACAGCCACAAAACGCCCGCTATACCTCGTTACAGTTCGGTTCCAGAACGGGCTATTTGCTCTAACTCAAAGAACAAATGCTTTTTGTTTTCTCTTTCTTTCTATCGGGAGGATTAGCATTAGCATTTACCTTTTTTACCCATCGTAACAGACCAAATTTGGCACAGATCAAACGGTCTGACTGCAACTCTCTCACGCTTGTGATGAATTTTTGATCAGTAGGCATAACCTGCGTGAGGCCCTTAAATCGGCCGAGGCACATGAAATATGAAGTCGGACTCGGAGGCATTGGAAAAGTCTAAAAAAAACTGTTGAAAACTGGAAATATTTCTGTGGGCTTCTTTTATTTTCCTCCCTGTAGAAAGACGCTCATTGACGCTTTAGGAAATTGCTCCTCTGAGGTACGAGAAAATGTATTATGTGAGTATTTCAAGGGGGAGCCTGTAAAGTCAACAGCCGCTGCCGTCGTACATGATGATTTTTGTAATAATCCTGCTTTTATTAGTCGGAGTAGCGAGGGGCGGGTGCTCTGTAGTCATAAATGCACAATTCATGTTCACACAAAAGCTGAACTGTACTCGCTGATACCGTACTGTCTGCTTCTGACTGCCAGACACACATGCTGCTGGAAAAGTGCTTGTGGTTGTGTAATATACACAAGGCGTATGAGAGGGTGTGTGTGTGTGTGTGTTTTCAGTCAGCAGAACGGTATATGAGTGGGGGGTCTTTTATGACCTGTTGGTGTTTGAATAACTTATTCACAGTTGATCTGGAGTTTCTGTTGGGATTTTTCTACAAATAATATTAAAAAAATGTAATGTGGTTTAGCCATGAATGTACATGGACCAACATCCGCATGGATCAACCAATCAGCTTTTAGGAATAGGTTGGTACTTGGACAATCTGTTATTTGCTTCTAATTTGAATGGTAGTTAATTGTAGTTTTCTTTTCTTTTATGCAATTGACATTTTATTGAATAAATGTATTTGTTTTCTTTTATGTTTTGTATTTTATATAATTTTAATATATTGATATAATATGTTTAATATAATAATTTTATTTTAGCCCCTTAATTTATTTTCTTGGGTAAACCAATCAGATTTTAGGCTGCACATTTAATAACAGTTGTATGAATTTATTATTATTAGGCATAGTTATTGGTTATTTTATTTTGTACTAATAATATTTTATTGAATATTTGTATTTTGTGCTAAATATGAAATTTATAATTTATAATAATAATATAATTCTAATATAGGCTAATCATTTTATTTTATATTTATTAATGTTATTTTTAAATATGACATGTTTGCTCCTTTTTGGAGCCATCGGTTTAACCTGTTAATTTATTGCGATTGATCACAAGATAAAAATATATTATTATCCATTTTTATGGATTTTAGATTTTAGCATTAAGGTTGGAAGTGCTTGAGAAACATTTGTATCAACCTATTGTTTCAACCATTGTGAATAAATCTAGGCTTAAATTCAAAGAGACAAGATAGTCTGTGCATGACCTGATGTTTTATTCTCATTTAAAACGAGGCGATATGAACATTATGGCGCTAAACACTCCCATTTAATGTATGTTTCATTCATACTCGAAGCCGGAGGGAAAATCCAAGAAATCCCTTATATGGCCAAAGACATCCAACTATAGTTATAGCTGAATAAAAAGCAGAAACCTTTTGACTGATGAAACATGAAGACAATAAACTCACGATTGCTACAATATAAGAATTTTTTTTCAAGCCATCTCTGGGTATTTTAATAACAATAAAGTAAATAAATAATGCAATGCTAATTGACTGCCTTAATTACAGTAAACAAGCTATTAAAAATATGTTCTGTGATTTAAAAAAAAAAATCTTTTTTTTACATCAAACACGTGTGCATCATGTATTTTTAGTACATGAACCTAATCATAAAATTGTCATTATGACACAATATAGGGGAAAAAAGCAAGAGAAGAAAAAATAAAACCTGTCAGTAGACAAAGGGGAAAAAAAACTGGTATTACACTTGACATTTCTGTCCCCCTCACTTCTGAAATCATGGCTACGCCTCTGACAATAATAGCTTATTAGTATTGGTTTGCTAGGAATGTTGTTCCAGAAGAACTGAACAAAATGTTGAGCCAGGATCATAAATCACATCATTCAAGCACTCAAAATGCTCAAAGAGCAGCCAGCTTCTAATCCGTCTAGTTAACCAGTGAGGTTTATTGCAAATAGCCTGGCTGATTTTGAAGATGGAGGTCCATTCCGCCATATGAATATCAATAACGCTTTTAATTCCAACAGGTCAACAGAGATTCCTTTGACCTGCCGAGGTGGACATTTAAAGACCGCACAAATCTGAAGCTAAAACACACATGGGGGAGGATTAATAAAATGAAAATGAATCTTTAAGAAGAACACCACATGATGAAATTAAAATAAATGTTTGCCTCCTTTCTCAGATGAAATGAAAGGGCCGCTGCGAAACCATTACCTCTCTGAGTGACGTTTGGAGGCTAGAAATGACTCAGGTCAATGGGTATTTAGCAGACATAGATGAATTCTGGCTGAACTTTCCAGAGATGAATAATTTTCCCTTTAGGACTATGTGCATGCCTATGGATTCCAGCCTGGATGTACAGCAGAACAGTGTGGTATTAATATGAAAGTGCAGTGATGGGCATTGACAATCCTGGACAGGGCTATGCCAACCAAAAAAAATGCTCTTTCAAGAAGTGGCATGTCTGTTTTTGAACAACTGGTGCCATATAAACGCCTGGCATCTGCTGGCATCATGCAAGCACATTTGCTTGCATGTTGTGTTTGCTCTGAGCACATGATATCAGTTGCCTTAAAAGCCACAAGTGTGTCTAGGGCAACAGATATGAGGCGGGTAATTGATTAAATCACATTAAAGCAGATGCATTATGAGAATGAACATTAGAGTAGCTGATTCTGAACACTGGGTGGGGTGGCAGTTTATTATGGTGCTTGTTGCAAGGTGATCACAGCTGTCACAGGGGCAATTGTGCAAAAACAGCGGTAAGATCTCAGACTAGTGAAATATATAATCCTCAAATGTACTTTAACTAATTAAATGCTATAAAGCCCATTTCTAAATTTGCACATATGTTTCTGCAGATCAAGAGTGTTTGTTTTATCATCTCTAAAAATGTTCTGGAAAAATGTCAGTTTCTTGGGCTTTTTGCACCTACACAATAGGCCTATATGCATTTCTTAGGTCTAACTTTAGAGATGAGAGTAATTGGTTCATATCAGCCTGGTTACTAAGCAATGTGCAATGAAGCCAAACATATCACAGTGGGGACCAGAGGCAAAATGTCAGCTTCAGAATCATTTGGATGTCTGACCAGGCCAGCGTTTGATCAGCTCAAGTAAAAAAAAACATGTACTGTTTAAGATTAGTTTACCCCAAAAATGAAAACTCTGTCATCCCCCTTATGTTATATTCAAAACATGTGTGACTTTCTTTCTGAATTGAGCACAAATGCAGAAATGTTCAGTAATACACTAGTCGTTCATTTCCATGGAATTATAATGAATGGTCTACTATTTCCGGTCAGAATCCGAAGTGCAGATCGATGCACACTCTAACGACTGATATTGCTCACAACCCATCGCGCATTGGACGAGGATTCGGTTAGAACTACAAACACGAGTGAAAAGAGTTAAAAAACTACAGACATGGAGGTTGAGTCCGAGTCCGGCGGTTATGTAGAGAGTTTAGATAAAGGGGTTTGAGTGATTAATTATCAGTATCTAACCTGAGGAAAATGTATTTTTTCAATGTTGGCTACATTATATTGCATCATTGTGAACTTTTGTAAAGATACTTTTAGCCATTAACTTTTAAATGCATCATTATATTTCAATTGCAAACACATGAGGAGAGTCTCCGCATGAAAGACCCACGACTGGCAGGTGAACGTGCTACAACATTTCTCTCCGAAACAGTAAGAAATTAAATTAGATTGAATGGAGGATTTAAACTGTGACAAGATGATTGACAGGGCAGTTTACGGTGACAGGGTCCACGCGACAGAGCTGTCCATTAAAGATGACGAAGTAGTGTGTCCCAAAACTACTCTTTTGCTACACACTCAAAAGTATGTACTTTTTCTTCACAAAAAGGGGGTAGTATAAGTAGGTGAATTGGAGGTCATAGTCAACAGAATGTTCAAAAGGGGCCATCAAAATAAAGTGCTAGCATTTGTTCTCATTGAACAAGCCCCAGTCCTCATTTATGTGCATTTGTATTGAAATAACTGACTGTGATATTGTTTCGAAAAATCTCCTTTTATGTTCCAGGGTATAAAGTAAATGATGAGTGAATTAGCATTTTCATTTCCTTTAACATTACCACCCAGGTTCGCAGGTGAAATTTCATCTGGCCTGACATCAATGGTCCCCTCTATCTCGGAACACGGTGAGTTTTGGAATTAGAACATTTTCTCTTTGAACTACCATTGGAGTTCTAATAGAACTTGTGGGCTTAGCTGAATTCTAATGGATTGTGTAGAGTGCTCTGTGATGTGAAGCAACTGTTCGTGTGTGTGTGTGTCTGCTCATTAAAGTGAGCAGACAGCCAGAGACAGGCTGGCTAGGGTGGAACAGAGAGCCGGTATAGTCCCCTGAGTCTACCCAACATGCCTCCCTCAGCACTTTTCACTGTGCTGCACAATGGAGCAGCCAAAGGGGATTCAACCCAGTTCGTCTTGAAAACAGTCCAAATGTGCTCGCAACTTTTCTAGTTACGTCCCACAAGACATTTGCATAGCGCAACGCGGTAACGTGACTTCAGCTGAGCATTGGCCTTGGTTGTAGACGAAAACACGAATTCTCAGTTGCGAATCTGTGATACGTCTCATCATCTTCTGTGATGAGCGAATAATCCGTCCCAGGCGACTCCATCCGAGCTGCTCCGAAGAATGAGAAATGGCACATGGTGCGGATTTATGTTTTTATCTGTGGGTGACTGACTGCACCCTTGTACAATATTTAACAGCGTCTCTGCATATTCAAATCTAATTAAACATTATCAGATGGAATTAACATGCTCTCATCAATTTGTAATTGTGCAAATGAATTCTAAACACAGTCTTCCCCTTTGAGCCTCATAATTCTAGGCTTACCTCTCAGAATCATCCCGGAGCGGCCACCCAGCTGCGTGTTTGTACGTTTATTTAATATTTCTGCTGCGAAAATGGCTTTAAAGTGAAATGTGCGTTTAAAAAAAAAATGGATGTGCCACTCACGAGAAATCGTGTAGCATGGGCATGTAATTTCCTGCTGGAGCCACAAAGTGTGTAACTCATCTCCTTCCGCCGTCTTTTAATGCCTTTCTCAGATGTTAATGAGTTTCGGTACTTTCTGCCAATATTGAAAAATACCACCCACATCTCAAATACATCAGGCCCCTTCCTGCGTACCCGCATGAAATAATCACTATACACTTCAACCGGTTATGTAATGCCGAGTGACAGCTCGTCATTTTAGGAGACCTGGGTTTCTGTCAGACAGCCAATGTAGCGATAAAAACTCGCAGACGAGCGGGGAGATGTATCTGTACACAGCTTCAAACTTCACAATTCCATTTCACTGCTCATAACTTCTTATATGGTTCATCGACGACGCTATAACTGTTAATTGTATAGTCGAAACTTACCGTAGATGGAACATTTCTCTTGTGTTTTATTAATTGCGAGCGCTGATGGAGTGTGAGTCTGGTGTTTCGGTGCATGAATGAGTGATGAACTAATCCAAAATGACACTTCAAAATGCTGCTGCAAAAACAGAGAGTAAATTGGGCACCTGTGAAACGCTACAGAGCCATTCATCAAGATGTCTCGCAGGGTTAATGAGAGAGGGCAGGAAGGAACAAAATAAATAAATAAACCGTTTATTTATCTCCTTGTTACATCTCTTCAAAGATTCACCTCGTGTGGCAGATGACCTATTCACAGGTGCTGTATGTCAAGATGACAGGAGAGAGTTTCGGTCTGTTAGATCTGCTACACAAAACAATCACAAAGTCGGATGGGGTTCAATATTTCTCTAAAGACTGAAATAACCCTAAAACCTATGGGGCGCCATGTGTAACCTGACTCATTTTGTGGACTGACATGATTTGTAGTGTTTAATGACAGAATGCTGTTTTATTGCAGTTTGGACACAGAAAAACAAAAGCCAATTGGATATGTCAACGGAAATGTAAAGTCAGCACTATGATCTCCAATGAATGTGTATTTGGTAAAAGAAATGTGAATACATAAAATGAGTTGCTGACCTTACCATTTTTTTTCTAACGAAATGCTACTGGCTTTTCTCTTTCTTTTTATGAAATAAATTGAAATTACAACTGCGTTTTGTTTTGAAATTATGCATTTTGCACAATGTCGTTACGGGACGTTTGGGATCATTTATTAATACTTTTATTCATCAAGGATGCATTAAGTTGATCAAAAGAGAGATTAAAGATATTTATATTGTTAAACAAAACATTTCTATTTCAAATAAATGCTGTTCTTTTGAACTTTCTATTCATCAAAGAATTCTTAAAAAATGTATCATGTTTTTCACAAAATAATTTAGCTGCAAATATTTTTAGCATTGATAATAATCATGTGACTGGAGTAATGATGCTGTAAATTCAGCTTTGCATCACAGGAATCAATTATTTTTTGAAAATAAATTAAAATACAAAAAAGTTATTTCAAATTGTAATAATATGATCAGATAAATGCAGCCTTGGTGAGTAAAGAGACTTTTTTTCTGAAGCAAAACCCAATGTCTTTAAATGGTAATGTATGTTTTGGGGGGTTTCTTTTTATTTAGATTGGACCGTTCAAGAAGAGACAAGAAAATATTGAAGAGGAGAGAGGGAAATGGGATCAGGACGGAACCATGAGATGGGGTGCTGTTACAGTACATCATTTTGCTCAAGAATATGGCTCAGACTGGCCCTCAAAAATTGTAAGGTCAAGCAAGCCCCAAATACATATTGCTGTCTGATCGACTTAAAGTTGATGTGTGCTTTTGGATGTTAAAATACTTTGTCCAGGAAACCTGTGTGAAAATAGTCACTATTTCTGCAGTCCACTTTGCTGATGCGTGTGCCAAAAAATGAGTCATTTCACCTTTAAGAGCTAAGATTGAGTAGTTCGCCCTTACTTGATCCAAGGACCTCATTAAAGGGTGTCATTGCTCTGACATGATTAGATGCTGTTGGCCGGCGTCTCGCAACTGTAGATGCTTTGCAATCCATCATGTTCTTTTTCTGCACTTCTAACATCACAGTGCACAAATACCAACTCACAGGGAAAGATAAAGAGAGGAAGAGAAGCAAAGAAAACCGCATATCGGATGTTTTGACGTGGCATCATGGGACATTGGTCCTTAGTTTCAGCTTTCACTGAAAAGGGCATCTGTTTCTTTTCAGGTGTTTATAAAGTGTTAACTCAAATGAGAACAAGCTGTTGTTGTGAAAGAGAATCCATCCTCTCCCTTCTGTTGTCAATGTTTGAGGTCATTTGAACTCTCTGTTCTGTGAACGCTACCACAACGCCTTTAGCAAAGATGCTATCATGCTTAATTTGAAATTATCCTTCTGGTTGGCCGTATCTTTAGATGGGATGTTGAGGGAACAGATTTTACTTTCTTGGAAAGCCCTCACAGCACTCTCCGTTCCGAGATTATGGACGACATGGTGCCAGTGCAACTTTGTGCATGAATCTTCAAAAAGTTGGGCAGGGCTCCATGTGATCTGAAAGATCTGAGCTAGTTTTTGGTGCAGGATGAAAAGTTGCCAGAACATCTCAGGCGGTTCTTTCATATCTGAACTTATTCAAGCATTCAATGAATTCATCACCGCTTTGGCAGCAAGAGCAGTGCCAGACAGAAGGAATTACCACAGCTGTCCAAAGTATCCGTATCCTGTGAAACCTCCCAGCTTTCAGATGATGCATTAGTGATAGCAAAATTCTCTTTGCAACACGCTCTTTCTTGCATGCGAAATGAGTGGCTTGGTGATTTCAGCATTGGCCAAAGAGTTGTGTGAATAAGCAAGGCTTAATTAGGCCTGTACATGCTGTGCCAGATACTCGCTGTTTACCTAAACCCGAGGACTAAAACAAGTTCTCATCAGCATTCATTCCGTTTGAAAGTGTGTCTCTGCATCAGTATGATGCCAAAAATCTGCAGTAACTCATTCAACATATTAAAGCCACGATAGGATTTAGCTTCCTCATATCCTGCAGGGGTACGCAGTCCTTGATCTTCTTGTTTTCTTCCCAATTTCTATCTAGGTCTGCAGTGCTGAGCATCCATCCACCCCCCACCGCAAAACCATATATTCAAGCTTTCTTGTGCTATTTCCTTGTTTTCATTTAATTGCTCTAGATTAGCTTATAGCAACGCTTGCGATAGCTCTGCTATCATCTTCCTGCTGTGCTCTAGTGCAAGTCAATTCCAGGCCTGTCATCCAGAACTGAGCGTGTTGGCTCTCTCCCTGAACTGTAGCTGAACCTGGCAGCGTTTCTCTCTCGGCTGCAGGTAAATAGAGTCAGACGACAGGAACGGCTAGCCTATCCACATCACTCCTGGGAGTCAGGCTGCAATGGAAATGCTCTTGTCGCTCTGGATTTATTTAGCTGTTGGGACAAAGTTACGACTTGAAGTTAAATATACGCTTTTAAGATCATGTGCGCCCATATGCATTTGATGAAATGCATGCATTTATGGTGAATGCAGCCAAATGGGATTATGCCAATAGATGATCATTAATTGAGTTTGGTGTTATGGTCGAGAAAAAAAAACAATTTGAGGGTCATATTATAAATTAAATTAAAAAAAAAATATATATATATATATATATATATATATATATATATATATATATATATATATAATTAAATAAGCCTTTATATCGTCAAGAATCTGGAGTGTAAAACTTTGGCAATTGTACACAATTTTGCTCCTCCTTATCTTTCTAGTATATGCTGACATTTAATAATCCATCTAGATCTTTGGGATCCGAAAATCAAAATCTTCTCTGTGTTGTCAGAACAAAATACAAACATAAGAGCGTTTTCCCGTGTCGGACCCAAACTTTGGAATGATCTCCCTCTTTCTGTAAGGTAAGTAAAGTCACTACCGAAATTTAAGGCCATGTTAAAAGCACATTATTTATAGACTTCCTGGGCATCTTCATGATTGGTGTTTGATCATTGCCTTGTCTATGTTGTGTGCATTTTATTTCTTTCTTTCTCTGTACTTCTCTTATTTTTGTGTTATTTTTTTTGTTGTTCTTTGGGCAACAGCTTGCATTAAATGTGCTATATAAATAAAAATGAAATGAAATCCTTTATTTTTAAAAGTGTTATTCTTTTAGTTGTCATGAATAATAATTAAAGTGTGATGACATTATTTGAAATGGGAAAACATATTTTTACTAAATTATATTGATCAGCTTATGCATTAAACCCTTGATTAGATACATTGAATAAAGTGCATTACATAATTTAATTTAAGTTTAAATTAAGTTTAAATTGTTATATTGTAATACAGTTTATTTATTTATTTTTATTTTTGATACAGTTACCCACAACATGACAGCAAGATACAATTTGTGTTGAGTTTTATCGGATTTGACCTAAAAAGAAAGAAATGTGTACAGAAATGCTTTTAAATGTATCTAGAAATCTTTTTTATTTAACAATTTTAGAACAAAAGCTGCTGTTCCACTGTTGGGCCAAACCGTAAGGAATGGTTCCAGTGATGTTTCCACTTGAACCTGGTTTTGGCACGGCACGTTTACAAACCATCCTCGGCCCAGAATGTGTGTAGTGACGTCACAACTCTGTCACTTGGTTACCAGTTTCTCTGTAGTTGTGAGCTCTAATCGAATGCTTATCGGTATATTAGATCTGTGCTTTTGTGTTTAAAAGTGACATCAGCCTAATAAACCTGCTGCTGTCTTTTTTACTAACATTTAATATTAATCAAACAACAAAAGAAAAAGAGAGAATTTACTGCTCCTCACTGAATAACTTTAGTAACTATAATAAGAATCAATGCAAATGTAATTTATTTAATTCATACGGTGAAGACTATACACAGCTTTATTTTTATTCAATGTCTGTATTGGCTATAGGCAAAAAATATATATTTTCTATTTTATTTTTATAATCTATTTTTATTTTATTTTTTCTATTGTATTTGTCCCATTGTTTGTCATTTTATGTTTTATGGTTTTACTGACTGTTTCAACTCACTGTTGGTTAACAATGAAACTGCTCTGAAAGAACATATTAAGGGGTTCGGGGTAATTTTAGGGTGTTTATGAACCCCTTACAAAGTTTTGCTTAGAGCCCCCAGAAATGTAGGACCAGCACTTGGCCCGCCGGTAGAAAAGCGACTAAAGAAAGGATCATAATCTTTTTCTTCTCTTTCTCTAAAGCAGAGAGAGAACTTAAATGTAATCATCACTCTAGCTTATTTGTGATTAAAGACATTTAGTGCATTACTATTGCCCAAACGACAATATACAGTATTGTGCATCGCAAGGTTCTTCATTGATTCATAGATTTCTCGTATGCACTACATTCACCTTACAGAATGAGTAAATCTAACCTTGTTAGTGAAGTTGTGTGGTCATATACTGTATTTTCGCTATCATGACTGTGCATGCTTTCAGCACTGTGGTTTGGGCTTAAGTTAGACCATATGAGCAGTAGTAATATATCTATAGCTGTAGCTTTGGGGAAGGGACCTCTGGACCCCATCCTAATGAGTGTACACCTTACCTCTTTGTCCTGGCCTAGTTTCCACATTTGTCTGCTTCCTGTGCTATATTCCAAGCTGTGCTTGTTCCACATGACTAATACAACCTTGCTGAAGCAGGAACTGTGAATAGATACAAAGTCGGCTCTCACTCAAAAAGTGATTCTGCATTTCAGTAGAGTGCTGAAAGGTTTTTTGTTTTTTGTTTTACTCAAAAGGCAGCATCTCCTCAAGGTTCAGCGTGTTTTAATAAGATTCACCCTTGTCCATATCTTGATCTGAATTGAGAATAACCCCTGATAATCCTTCCATCAAGGGCAAAACCTTCACAAAAATAAAGCCAGGTATAAGGTTTGCACGTAAATCCTTTGCAGTGATGCAAGTGACAGGGTTGTTTCACTATGTATCGCTTAATGCTATTTATTTCATGATATTCCATTAGAAGCATATAACATTGCAGCACTAAGAGGGTACTTGCAATCAAACATCTGCATTTTGCATTCAGGTTATTTACAGTATCTAAGAAATGGCATTAATTGTGGTCCAGAGAAACAACTTTATGGTCATAGCAGCAGTGTTTGTTACTGTTATCCGTGTCTTATCAACATAAATATTCCCAGTAGATAATCTATTGAAACATCTCACGATGCAGAAAAACGAATCAAACCCTTTTTCTCATGTCAAATTAACCTTTATAGGTTCTCCACATACCGTGGCAATTGTACATTTCACCATGTGACTTGGCATTGATGGAGATTGTTTTTGTTATAATATGAAGGGTTTTCTGTTTGGTCTCCTGAGTCCCACTGTGGACCGGTGTCCATTATCCATTAGATTCGCCTCCCAGAGTAAATCCTCATCCAAACAGATTCTAAATTATATCTATGCCTCCTCCGTTCCCAGCGCCCGCACTCAAGGCTTTTATTCGTGAATCTGAGGGGCCTCTGGGGCAGGACGCTTTTATTTAAGTAGCCTGTGTCACTCAGAAATATAATGAAGATTTCCATTATGATTACACTAGAGGAAGCACTGCCCATAATTGAGTGTCTCAACTGCAGTTATACACGTTTAGTTCGTCTACTCAAGTGAAGCCAGTCCAAATGTTCTAGAAAGACCCCTCCTCATTCAGATCTGCTGCAGTCCCTTGACTATCCTACATGCAGGGTCCACTAGTACAGTTGAAGATGAAGTATAATTGGTTATGTGCTTTTCTAAAGAAATATAGAAAAGAGACACACAAGGTTGAGAGACATTTGAATACGCTTTTCTTTCATTGCGATGTTTGAATTCACATAATTTAGGTTAATCCTTTGGAGATATTTTCTTTGGCTTTGGCAAAGGCAAGATGCTTATCTATAAGTATAGTGTATATTACGTGGGAGATTGTTAAGCTGAGCATGCAGACAGACAGATTTATTCAAGTGTTAAAATGCAGAGACTGGCAATAATCCATTGAATCTACTAAAATGAGAATATACTGGATTATCCTAGGGCTGTTGTTTTGCTTCCTGTTGCTGCATCTCTAATGTTTTAAACATAACCCCAGACATGCATATCTATCTATCTATCTATCTATCTATCTATCTATCTATCTATCTATCTATCTATCTATCTATCTATCTATCTATCTATCTATCTATCTATCTATCTATCTATCTATCTATCTATATATCTATGTCCGTCCAGCTCTATATTTTAATTCTTAACTGTATTTACAGCAAAACATATATTTCACGTATATTGAACCATATAATTTAAACGGACATAAAAAAGAATAGCAAATTTAATATTATTATTATTATCAGATGTGAAGCACAAATTATGTGATGTGTCACACACATATAAATGTCACACACATTTATACACACAACTTGGATGTCTTTTTTCCAGTAATAAACAAACATTGTTAAGTTGTTTTGATTGATACTGTGAAGCAGCTTTGATACAATCTGTATTGTGAAAAGCGCTATATAAATATATTTGACTTGACTTGACTTGACACATATTAAAAAATATATATATATATGTATATATATATATATATATTTTTTTTTTTTTTTTTTTACAATAATTTACTTATTTATATTGTAAATGTAAATTATTCCAAAACTTTAAACATTGTATTGTAAGAGTACATGTTTTATCATGTTAAATCGAATATTTTCACTGTAATTGTAAGGTAACTTAAGTCAAGATTTTGCAGTAGCATTTTTACATTATTTTTCTTTCCTGTAAAAATGTATAGCATTTTTACTGTGCATTTTTACTACTCTATTTCTGGTTGAAAAGAGTTTGTATTACAGTGCTCATGTTACAATATAAATAAGTACTTATGCATAGGTCTAAATTCGTAATTTTTACATTTACTAGCTTGTATGAAAGGTAACTGTAAATGTTAGAAAAATTCATTAAAATAATGTAGTAGGCTACAGCACAGAAGCCCATTAGAGAATGACAAATACTTCACTTCGTCTGATTATGATGATATTCCGGGCCCGTTCCCGTACAGGACAGGGCGATTGGGGCGGAGACCTGTTTGTACTGCTTTTGTGAGCCACCGGTCCGCCTCATCGCTTTCCCGATACCCATCAGGAGGCAGTATATCCTCCAGTGCAGTGTATATGTGTGTGTGTGTGTGTGTGTGTGTGTGTGTGTGTGGCATTCTGGAGCTGCGCTTCCCATCCGCTACCTTTGTCTCTCTCACAGAGCTTCACTTTAGCAGGGCGCGGGGTTTAAGTTGCTGAGACGGAGGGGAACCGCTTTGAAGAAGTGGATCTGGACGGGTTTAATACACCCTCCCTCTCTAGAACTACTACAAAGGGAGTGAACGGAGAGAGTTGCGCTGCATAAACCGACACCGACCATCGCGCCGCTCGCTCGCTCGCTCGCTCCCCTAGACGTCAAGAAAGCAAGCATGCGGGAAAACACAAGGAGCTGAGTCTTTCTTTGGGAAATGTGGATTTTGTTGGGCTCGTTTTGAAATGCTGGTTCTCTGAGACCAAGCGCTGGGTGCGTTTTCGTGCGTTTTTGGACGCGCTGACAGTCCGTGAGTGTTACGCACTGACTCGCCAGAGGTAAGTTTGACGCCTCCAATACAAATACAACTGGATTATTGCAGCGTTCTATTATTGCAGCGTTCCGTTCTGTTATAAATTGACGTCACAACGTCACGTAATTAGTGCTTTTTGTAAATGTCGTTTATTGTTAAAAGCGATGGGGGTGGAAAGGATATTTGATACCGTCATTAAGTCAGCCAGTCATTCAGTCGGCGGAGCTCCAACTGTTGCCATATTGTTTTGATAAGTTTTAAACCCCAACTAAAGATGATTTTATTCAATTTAGATGTCAGTTTGTGTCACTTTGGCGAAAACGCAGTGCGGTTTTGTTTGGACACGCATTTCAACGTAAAAACAAATAAGATACTAACATCTTTATGTGGCAGATTTAAGTGAGTGAACAAACGCTGATTGTTTGTTGCATATGTGATGGGATTGTACATTTAAAGCCCAACATCAGCACTTTTTTTCTTAATGCAATTACAACGTCCCTGCCACGTTCACAGCGCTTCTTTCTGAGGCTGATAATTATTTAGTGACAGGTTTAAGCGATGATGATATTTTCTGGAAATTATATATATAGCCTAGAAGTGATGTTGGATATTGACCACCACCAGCTGTGATCTTACAGAGTGCGTTTTCCTTCATTTCATATAGACTGGTCGTCTGTAATGAAATAAGTGCGCACTGGATACTGGAGATTACAGTAATTACAGCATGAAGTGGACACTGGTGTTTTCATATGACTGGGTGCTCATTCATGCAAGAAATGGTCAAAGAGACAGTTAAACTAAAAATAAGATATACTGTCATTATTTACTCACCTTTAGCTCCAAGAACTTATGACTTTCGTTCCACTGTGGAACACAAAAAGAGACATTTTGGAGAAACACTGTTTTTCCATGCATTGACAATAAAACGTGACTGAAGATGTCAAGTCTAAAATAAGATGTAAAATCGCCATATAGATGTTGTACACATCCCAAGTCTTCCGAAGATTTACAGTCGTGTGAGTCCATGCAGAAATTTAAGTCATTATTCAGTGATCTTCCCCTCTATTGAGCTGTTAACAGCAAGTTGATCAATTGAACTCCAGAATCAGATCCGTCTGATTTGTAAACAAATAATTTAGATCAACTTTGTGAATGGAATTAAAAAATTTTTTTTACAAGATCTGACTGCAATCAATTATTTATTCATGAATCGGACATAGTAGTCCCTTGTGTTCTCTAATGAAATCATAAATAAGCGTGAGGATGAATGTGAGGACTTAATTTTTTGCCTATTTGTCACACAAACCTATTGGGTTTTTTTTCCGGAGTCTTTAAAATGACGACTTTTATGATACTTTTGTGGTGACCCTTATTTATCATTTATTTCTACTGCATGGAAAATATCAATCAATCATGGGGGTTTGGATTGATGGTGAGTTAATGATTACAGAATATTCTTTTTGTTTTTGGGTGAACAATACCTTTTCATTTATTTTTCAGGGAGAAGTGTGTGTTTGTGTGTGTGCAGGGTCCTCTTATGAAGTTCAAAGGATCATGTCTTAAAGGGATAGTTCACCCCAAAATGTACTCACCCTCATGTTGTTCCAAACCAAACCTGTACATATGACATGTTTACATGCAAAACACAAACAAAGATATTTTGAAGAATGTTGGTAACCAAACAGTTTTGACCAAAACGTCGTACAGGTTTGTAATGACATGAGGGTGAGTAAATGATAGAATTTTCATTTTTTGGGTGGACCCTCCAAAAACTTTAAATGACACAAGGTGTACAGGATGAGAGCAATGGATGTCAATGGGATTTTATAGATTGTGGTTGTGTATATGTGAAATAATGAGGTCAGTGTGTATCATCACTTCCAAGAACAATTGATTGTTTATTATAATGGTTCATACAGTGCCTGTAAGCATAGAGGATACTGGAAGCCTCGAACAAAGCTCTTTATTATTGTGATGTAGGGCTGTCATACGCTCTCGTCATTGTCTGTTAATGAACAGTGGAAGGAGAGGAGAGCAGTAACTGTATAAATGTGCTCCATTCATGTTTGTTCCCAGCCTGTCCTGGACAGTGTTCCCGCATTAAATGCAACTGGCAGGGAATAGCTTGCTGGGGGCCCATACACTGTCACCCCTTCAGCCCAGATGTTCCTCAAATCCATTGAGAGTCAAATTGGGCTCCTGGAGGGAAGATCTTCTCATTGTTGTGCCACAATAGACTCGCATCCTTCCTTAGTCAATAGTACCTAAAACTGAATCACACACACACACACACATTGACATGAGGGATTCACAAGGACAGGAAAAGCTATTAGTATTCTGATCATCCAGTCTAGAATCTGGAATGTTGAATTCCAACTCCTAAAATTCAGACTTTGATCTCCGACTATTTAAAGAGAGGTCAGTTAATGTAAAAATGTTCTTCATGGAGTAACATCTAAATTAACCGGTTTGATCCAGTTCAAAGAAACTATTTCTAATGCCTGAATAATAGCGGTTTCTCCAATGTAAGAATTTTAAAGGCTCAAATCAGGTAGAAATATCTACTAGTCTCTTTCTTTTTAGCTGCATGTTCACGTTTACAGTGTATTTTCATTCAATATAAGTGCTATCCTTGAGCTTAAAAAGCTGTTTGACTAGATTTAAACCACAGTTTGACCTTTTATGCAACTGTAAAGATGCATTCATGGTAAAATGCCAGGAATAAACCATCCATATTAATTGGATCATCACGAACGCGGTCACAACTCTCAGTTGAAGTGCATCAAAATCGCATTATAATGTCAACAACATTCGGATTGCGCAGAGGCATCACGAGTACCTGTATGGAATTCAAAAGCCTCTTTTCTAAGTCGTCCTGAGCGCTTGCTATCTGCCCCTGCAGGAACTCATATCACATGAATGAATTATTGGATTACATCCCTGACATCATGAAGCAAATGTTCTGGCCTTGGGTCTTGTTATAATAGTGTGATTTTGCGGACACTGTTGTTCAATTAGCGCATGCAGCGCACCGTCATAACCAACGTGACTGTGTCCCTAAACCACCTCTACGCCGAATGAATAGAAATCAATTGGCAACCACGATACCTCGCCTTGCGTGACACCTTCCGTCCTCTGGCTTATTATGAAGTGTGTTCCCTTATAAGCCCGTACAAGGGTCATTTGTCCCCCTCTCTCTGCTGGGAGTTCATGTGTGGTGGCCGTGCGTATTGACGGCGACCCCTTCGACTAGAACCCTCATTATTCTCAATCAGTGTGCGCTCCTATATGCCATTTCCTCTCTGCCTCTAGTTAGTCTCTCTGTTTTCTGGCCTTCACCTGTATTTGTAATGAGTGCAGTGGTAGTCTCAGGAGTGATGTATAAAAGTGGAGAGAGGTCATGCAGTCAAGGCAAGTCCGTGAGCCTGAGTGGACGCAGGCGGATGGTGAGACGGGGGAGTGAAAACAGCAGGGGCTGGGGATGGACATGCGTGATGTTTAGATAAGAGGATGGGGAAGAGTGTTTTAAGAGCAGCACTGCAAATATAGAAGAAATTGCGTGTGTTTGGATGGAAGGGCCGCTTGTGTGCATTTGTGTTAAGGGTAGTGCTTTTTTCCACCATCCCCCAGTGTGTTTACACATATTGGAATGATGGTTGTGTGTGTGTGTGTGTGTGTGTGTGTGCGCAGCTGTGGGCCAGAGGTGGAGAAACACATTCGTACAGAGCTGTGAAAGTGATACAGGCTTGACTATTTTAGAAAAGACAAGTTTCGATAGACAAACATTTGAACATTTGTCATCGTTTACTCTCTTGTGTCATTCTAAACCGCTGTAACTTTCTTTCTTCTGCAGGCCAGTGTTATTTTAGTATTATACCTCACCGGCCCGTTTTTGGTAGCGTTCCTTCACCTCGTTTTTACTTCTTCCGCCCAGGGGCTCGTTTTCCTGGTGCTGAGATGGATCCATCAGGCCAGTTTTGCGTGTCTTTTATGAGCTGCATATGGAGGCCACGCAGAGGGGAAAGGTGGAGAGCGTAGGCCATCTCGTTTGCTTGCAAATGACCAGTATCGACCATCTGCTATTTTAGTGTCCTTCCCCACAGGCTCTTCTAGTGATTTTTTCAAGCTGTGCATTTGTTGCATGTGTATGAGAGTGACTGTATGCGTTTGCGTTTGCAGGGCTTTTCTTCCGATCCATCCTAAAATTAGGGTCGTGTTTTTGTTTTTCGCCATTCAAAGCCCTGGCAGCCACAGGTAGGAGCTGAACTGCATTAAAACAACCGGTCAATGGTTTCCTTTGTGAGCCAGTTCCAAATGTCCTTTTGGAAATTGTGTTTACAGAAATGTTATTTAGAGGCGCAATCACATGTCTGTGCTTTCGCTTTGAGCAAGTGCAGCTTTTCTCCTCCCTCGCTGCTCTTTTCTGTCTCTCGCTCTCTTCTACTCGTGCGTTCCTAACAGATGTTTGCCCTAATGCATCTCGGGCTCAGGTTGTTTACTGAGCTTACATCTGGTTTGGGTGCTTCATATCCCCCTTTGCCTGGAATGAATGGGTGTTTTTTTCTCCCCAAAAGCCAAATGTATTTACTTAAGTGTATTTTTGCACACAATGGAGTTGGAACGGGGAAATCTCTGGTCTCAGAGAGTATTTGGTACTCAGTTCAGTTCAGGCTGTAATGTGAAAATTGCAGTGTTTTAAACACATCTGAACAAATAAGCAGTTGGGGGCTGTTCAGCCTTTACAGTTCATATTATTAGTGGTGCTAGAATTCAGACAACCCTTAAACTGAAGTACATAACGCGTCCCACACAATTTGTGTTAAGGGCTGCACGATTAATGATAATAAATCAGAAATTGCGGTATGACTTAGTGCGATTATCAAATTGCAAAGACTGTGATTTAATTACATAAATAAATGCACTGCGTGTTTCAGAGTGAAGCTTATTATCCGCCGGTGTTTGCAGCGTCTCAGAGCGGATCGGTTCACAGTAAATGCTGCTTGACAAGAAGCTCTGCATTTGCTCAGAAGCTAGTTATTTTAGTTTATAAAGTTTTAAATATAGATATTTTTCTTACAAAGACCCATTGCTTTGCTTCAGAAGGCCTTTATTAACCCCCTGGAGTCTACTTGGAGATTACTTTTATGATGAATGGATGCACTTTTGTGGACTTCAAAATCAGGAGCGCCATTCACTACCATTATAAAGCTTGGAAGAGCAATGATATTTTTTAATATTACTCCGAATGTGTTCGTCTGAAAGAAAATAGTCATATACACCTAGGATGGCTTGAGGGTGAGTAAATCACGGGATAATTTAAACAGCCTTAAAGGGACTAATCTAAAATAATCTAAAATCAATATTTTTATTCATAAATATGTCCCCAATGGTGTACAAATACCTCTGCCAATTATCTGATTTATCCTCGTAAACGAAGAATTTATTATATTTATATACGACAGGTAAGTCCACGGAGGCTTCCATGTAGTTCCGCCATCTTGAAAAACTATAATAGCAGAGAGGGACAAAAGGTACGCCAACGCGTTTCCACAACGCGTTTTCGTTCAGAGCCAGCGTGACGTAACTGAAAGCAACAGAAACAGAGGAGCAGAAGTACTATTAAGCCCAATTTATACTTCTGCGTCGAACTTACGCCGCAGCTACGTCGTAGGCTGTGTGTAGCGCGCGTACCCTTCGGCATACCCTGATGTGCACCTCTCCAAAAATGTAACAACACGTCAATTCTACATGTACCACCAGCGCTGTGATTGGTCTGCTAGAACCGCTCTTCGGGTTTCACACGCTCCCTCTGCATGTGTAATTGCGCGTCAACGTGGACAACGACGCAGAAGTATAAATGAAAACCAACCCGTAGTCTATAGCGTAGAGGCTCCGGCGTAGATCCGACGCAGAAGTATAAATTAGCCTTTAGAAGACATCCTTTTGGACATAGCTTTTTGGTACATAACGGCTACCGTAGATGCAACACGCATTTGAAAACGCGAGGCGCTGGAGAGCACAATTCGTTTGAATGCAAAATACAATTTCACCGCTAGATGAGAGTAATTCTTACTTAATGTCCCTTTAAATATTTATATATATATATATATATATATATAAATTATATTTTTTTTTATATTTTTTTTAACAGTGAAATATTACTATGGTAATATTTCTTTTGTTTTTATTTAGTAATAATGATATCGGTAATAATAATGCTAACATTAGTATTATTTTATAGCCATATTGATATATAAATTGTAATTATTATAATACATTTTAAATAAATTATAAAATGATTGACGTATTGTGCAGCCCTACAAACAAGCAAAACAAAACTGGATTTTTTTTATCGCATTTTAAATTGCAATCACAATTTTTATCAGAAAAATCTCAGTTCGATTTTTTTTTTTCTGAATCGCGCAGCCCTAACAGACATAATTGATGTGTCTTGTTGAGATGTGCATTACTTTTTAAAGGTACAAAAATTATAATTAAATCGTCATTTACTCAACCTTGTGTCATTCAGTTAGGCCTACATATCATTGCTTTTTGTCCATAAAGGGATCCAATGTTGTTTCCAAAGTTGTTTCGTTTAAGTAGTTAGATTCTATATTGGTTTTTTTTTTTTTTTCAGTTAGAAACCACTTAGCAACACCCTAGCAATCTTTGCAGTTGCATAGCAATGCCCTTTCAACCATGCACAACAGTGCAGGCGTGTTGCAGTGTAACAACACGTTTTGGCAGTGTTCTTCAGAAAACGTAGCAATTTATTTTGGCATTGCCCTTTAACATAATTCTTTCCCGTGTGACTTGAAGATTGAACTGTTAGCAGCAGGAAACACCAGAGGAACAAACAGTCAAGCACACCAGCATTCACACACAATAAAAGTGGCTGTGTGTTGCCATTGGGGCAGAAACAGCTCCACAGCTGGGCTCGGCCCCCTTCCCTTAACCCTCCCCCCTTCCCTCGGGAAACACATCCACAAAAATCTCCCCGCACAGGCCCGGACCACCCCAACACCTCTGCCTCCTGGTGTAAGGCGGGTTCCTCTGCCCGTTTCTACAGCTTGATCCCCAAAGCAGATCTCCCCCCAGATGTGCAAGACCCACAGGATGGAGTAACAATAGTGAGGCTGTTGGACCATTACACCCTGGTGAGGCAGTGTTTGCGAGCGCTTAGCCCTTCACCCTCCCCCCATCTTCTGCAGGACGACCTTTAACCCTGGTTCGCTACATGCTGCACACCTCCTGCTGCGCCTCTCACACGCAGTCACACTAGCTCTGTCACTCAGAGAGAGAGACTGATGCAGATAGAGACTGCATGCTGATATAAAATAGCAAGAAAGAGAGAGATCAAATGCAAATGCTACTGGGGGAGGATAGATATGCATCTGCAATATTCATATTTGAGCTACACACCTTCAGAAACCACTGCGATCATCATATTTAATGTTGTCTGTGCAATAGAATATTCTTACGGCAATAGTTCAGCCAGAAAATAACAAAATCTGTCATTATTTATTCACCCTCATGTTGTTCCAAACCTGTATGACTTTATTTCTTCCATGGAACGGGATACTTTTATGGTGCTTTTTGTCATTTTGAAGTTTGACAGCCCCAGTCCTTATTCACTATATGGAAAAGAGTGGATATGCCTCATAAAGTCATGTGTTGTGTTTGGAATCACATTAGGGTGAGTAAATAATGACAGCATTTTTTGGGATGAAGTCTGTTCCTTTATTCTTGTAATGTTGATTCTGTCTTTGTTCGATTTTATTTTTATTTTTGTTTTATTTAAATGATATTTCAATTTAATTTTATTTTTGTACTTTAAATGTAAACTGAGAAAGAGAGAGAATTTCTTTCCAGAAGAGGTGAAAGAGGGAGGAAGATAGAGGAGCAAAGCATGGGAGCGCCCATAAACTCGGGACCTGAGAAACAGAGATAACGGCAAACCAGCAGACAGCAAATACAGCATCAATCTCCTCAGTCACTCCTTCTCTTTCTGCTCCTCTCTCCATCTCTTTTCCCTCCAGTGAGTCTTTTTTCCCTTGGATCCTCATGCCGAGTGCTCCTGTGTGTTTGTAATAGACCCTTTCCACGTGCTGCCTGCTCCTTCTCTCTTTTCCTTTGCCTCTCTCTCTCTCTCTCTCTCACCTCTCCAGCACACATGGAACAGTTTATCTAGGAGCTTATTTTTTGCGCCTATTAAGCAAAGTTCCTTCTCAGACACACACAAAAAAGGCAGCCATAGAGAGAAAAACTCTTTTTATTATGATTGTATAGCAGCACTTCGAGAAAGGCAGAGAGAGAGAGAGAGAGAGAGAGAGAGAGAGAGAGAGAGAACCCCCCCGGTAAGCCATGGCTCTACCACGCATGAGAAAATCAATAAAGCATCTCTTAAAAAGAGGTTGACGGATAATGGAGAAAGACGGGTGGGAGAAACAGGCTAGGTCCCCTGGATACCTTTCTGCCCTTTCTCTTTCCCCTTCATCCCACAAATACACCGTCCACGCTGTGAAAGAGCAACACAATTGTATCGCTGCCATAATTTTTTATAAAGTTTGTGGCATAGGTTTTCAATTGTAATGGGACCAATATAGTTGTCGTGTCACATCACTACAAGCAGTGTCAATAACATTTTTAATTTCTGGAGATAGCTGTCCGATAGCATTCCTATTCTTCTCAATGGCAGTTGTAACCGCCCCCCCCCCCCCCCCCCCCCCCCCCCCCCTCTAATGTGTAAATGTACATTTCTTTGCATATGTTTCTGGAACTTATGGACCAGAATGTAGATCTTTCATCTGAATCTGTGAGCGTGTCTAGATTCAGAGTTTCACACACCTTTTTGGCCATTTGACTGATTTTGCCACTTGAAATTTGGGATACGTCGGCTACAAGCAGACCTGGTAAAATATGTATCAAAAGAATTGTGATTTGTTAAATCATTTCTATGAACCAGTAAGTTTTTGGGGCATGACTATTTGACATGGGCTGCGTTTCCAAGAAGCATCGCAAACCTAATCTTAAGACTGTATCTGATTTCTTTGAGCATCCATTAGTGCATTCTTTAAGGTAGGGTAGGCAATTTACGGGGCGGCTAGCAATAGCAAGCTAGCTTTCAAAGCATGAGATCCCCCCTCCCTTCAGAGCGTCTCCAAAGCCATGTCTCCTTCAGAACACATGTGAGAGTTTGCAAAGCGTCATGAGACGAGAGACAGCGTTAAACTACCGCAGGTCTCAAAGCACATAACATCACAATAATGATGAACATAAACAACTTAAAGAGCTCTGACCTGTACCACCTCACTGCTGCAGTTCATTTAGGCGTTGATAGTGTTGCCATTGAAACCCATAAAATGTAGTCACAAACCAAGTATATAACGTCACAGGTTTCCATCTATTTCAGATTGCATTCGGACCAAATGCAATGATTGGATGAACAGTTTATGGTCCAATGCCTTCCACAGACTGTATATACTGTACTGTATACATACAAATACATGCAGTGATTGCTATCAGGATGTGAAGAGACTTTCACCCAGCATAACACCAAAAAAATCTGGTACCAATTCCCTACCCTGCCTTTAAGTATGCATGCTAGATACTTTTTCCGTCATCTAACATTATAATGTTTTGTTGTTTAAATATACTTGTGGCATTTAAAAGGATTGATTTTAGTTTTAATTTCACCAACCCTTGGTTGCTATATAGTCTCCTTTGTTGATTATAAAAGGTGCGGTCTAGTTTTGTTGGATTGCACTGGTTGCTTGCAGGATAGACTGCATTGTTGATTATAATGCAATCTAGTTTAAACCACTCATTATGATTTGACTAATGTGATCAAGTTCTGTTGCATCGCATCGTGCCACAAGCTGAAAGAGAGCGCTACGGCAACACAGCGTGACATTACCTCTCTCTCTCTCTCTCTCTCTCTCTCTCTCTCTCTCTCTCTCTCTCTCTCTCTCTCTCTCTCTCTCTCTCGCTCTCTGCCCATCCAGACTTCTGATGCTGTTATTGAATGTGTGTTGATTAAATTCACACAATCCACACACCCCCTCCTCTCCCTCAGGGAGCTTTTATTTAATTAATAACGCAGGCCTACCATTAAAACACTTGCTGTGTGTGTAGGTGTGTGTCTGACAGAGCGAGTCTCATGGCTGTTGTGCTTGTGATCGCCGTGTGACGCTGTGTGTGCACTTGTATTGTTGTGGTGGTGGGGTTCCCCACCCGGCGTTAACAAAGCAGTATTGTGTGTGTGGTTATTGTCGTGGGTTAAGCTGTGCTCAGGGCTGTCATGGGTAATCTGAAGCTCTTCACTCCATTAGTATGTACCTGGGAGATGCAGGTATGACTTACATATTAGTGCTGGATTGTATATCACAGATATGATGTGCATTGACTGAACGCATCATGTGTCCTAGAGTATTGATGGAAGGGAAGTGCCGGTGTTTTTGTAGAGATGCTGCTATTTTTAGGAATGCACAATAAAATGGTTAACCTATTGATGTTGATAGATCTGTCTGTCTGTCTGTCTGTCTGTGTAATTATCTATCTATCTATCTATCTGTCTATCTGTCTGTCTGTCTGTCTAGATAGTGAGAGTTGCACTGCCTTTCACAACTTTGGGCTAAATTTTTGTTTTTGAAAGTATCCTATGCTCAACAAGGCTGCATTTATTTGATTACAAATACAGTAAAAACAGTAATATTGTGGAATATTATTTCAATTTAAAAGAACTGTTTTCTATTTTAATATATTTCAAAAAATAAATGTATTCCTGATGCAAAGCTGAATTTTCAGCATAATAACAGTCTAATCAGTCTTCAGCGTCACATGATCCTTCAGAAATTATTCTAATATGCTAATTTTGGGCTCAAGAAACATTTATTTTTGGCAAAGTGAGACCACTTTGGCAAGTTTACTTGAGTTTATTGAACACAATTTATCTTTGGCGGTATGGTTCCTTGTGGGGGTTCTTGCTCCATAATTAATGACATACGTAGCTTTAGCATTAACCCCCCTATGGAACCATCGGCTTGAGCAATATACAGATGATTAAGACAGTTAGTAATGTATTTAAGCCGTGGTTTAACATGTAGATGTATCAGTGAAGTCCGGGACGTCTATGCTGTAGCTTGCTATGAGGAAGGGTGTGTCTCTCATGATGATGTTCGTGACATCATCATGAGCCTTAACCAAGGAAGCCTTGATAATCTGAAACAAAGAAGACGGCAGCCAAAAGGTGCACAGAAAAATGCTTGATACTTATAGTGGTCAGGGTGGGGGGGTTGCGGGCAGTTTAAGCATATTTCCCAGGGGGAAGTGCCGCATATATATATCCTTCCGGTCTAACACGAGAATGGTAGTGGTTGGAGCCATTTGACAGCTGACCGCAGCCTATGCCTATGTGACCTGGCTGAACTGACGCTGTGCTCGATTTTATTTTAAAATTGTCTATTACATTGCATCCTTGTGAGTTTAGTCCTGTGTCATGCTGTCTAAAGGGGTTCATTTTGTGATTCCAGAATGATAATTGTTATAATATACATAAACATAATACATTTACATTTACATTTATTCATTTAGCAGACGCTTTTATCCAAAGCGACTTACAAATGAGAACAATAGAAGCAGTGAAATTAACAATAGGACAACAATATGCAAGTGCTATGACCCTTCTCTGTTTAATCTAACGCAGTACATGTACCTTTTTTTTTAAGATAATAGATATAGAATAGATGATAAAGTGTTAGTATTAATGGATCAATGACTCTGAGTGTGTGTGTGATGTGTGTGTGGGTGTGGTGTGTGTGTGTGTCTGGCTTCACTTTTTACAAGTGTAATCAAGGATGCTGCACAGGTGGCCTGCATCTTCTCTGGAGGAGACCTGAAGTGCTCTCCTCTTCTCTGCTGGTGTTTCACTTTCTTTTGTTTTTCACTTCATGCCACTGACCCTAGGCCAGCCTGGTGTCGTGCTTCTCCCCATCTTTCCCTTCTCTCTCATCTCTCTTTGTGTGTCTTCCTGCCTCTCTGAAATGTTATTTTCATTGCACCCCTTAACGGAAAATATTATATAAATATAAAACCGAATCACTTTCCACCCTGAACGTATCAATTTAAAGATGCGTGTGAAGCGCGATGTGAGCTAGCTGCACTGAAGGATTTCACAGTCATTGATTGCCTCTGGGTCCGTTGCGGATTTTAATAGCAGCTTTTAAACTTAGCAACATTTACCAGCAGTTTATTAGCTAGCCGTTGACCGAAAGTGGTTCTAAATGAATTTAGGCCGAGGCCAGAGAGGGTTTGAGAGCGTCTGCATGGGTTCCGCTGAGTAGGACAGAAAAGGGTCCTTTGCTTCCTCTTTCTTAGCTTTTTACCTATTACAGATCCATTAACAGAAAGAAATCAGGACTAGCAACCCTATAGAGCAGAGAGATAGAATTTCAATCCATGTCTACTGAGAGTCTCTTCAAAATAAACAGAGTGAGAGAGTGATACACAGCCTTGGTTAGATTGATTTAGTGGTCATTCAGATGAACATCCTTCAGCAAAGGCCCCAAAAGTGCAAGTCAACAGCAAGTGCACCACAGTGGATTGTGCCATTTGTAAGCATTTTTAAAGCTATAATGTAAAAGATATAATTGTAAGTCCATTTAGAAATGAATTGATAATAAAATAAAACAAAGATTTCGAACCCAACCCCTTTTGCTGTGTTCACACCGAGCGCGAATAGAGCGTCAAATACGCGTCTATCGCGTCTAGTTAGATGCTTGAACATTCGCTCGAGTTAAACATTTTCAACTTGCGCGGAAGACATTCGCGGGAAACGCGTCGCCCAATTCGTGTCATTCGCAACGCCCTGCGCGAATGATGCGTCTATTCGCGTCTTTGCATTGACTTTGTATGTAATCCACTCGCGCAAATAATTAAATTCACGTTCGGTGTGAACACACCATTAGGATTGAAGTGACCCACGCTTGTCAGATGATGTTTACCTTGTCAGATGATGACGACGAACAGCCAGGAACGTCTGGAACTAGCAGTGCTAGTAGCGCTAAACGCATTTGCCTGGAGGTAAGGTTCTTTCTGACTCGACTCTATTAGCAGCTAGTGGCTACTGAGAACACACACTGACATAGTCGTCTGCTGTAAAGCAACACCTCTATGATTTGTCTGTTTACATACAAATTTTCAAAAAGTTTCTGCCGGTGAAATCAAACGCACTGGCACTGATCTGTGATAGGTCTGTTAGCGCATTAGGTCCAGCCTATGGGCGGGTTTGAAAGGTGGGAGCTAGTGCTTGTAGTCTTTACAGAATTCCTCCTTCCTTTACTTACACTTCCTCCTACAATGACGTAAAATGACGATTTTTGCGTCATTGTAGGAGGAAGTGAAAAAGGTAAATAGCAGATTTCTCTCGTCTCAGGGGAAAATGAGAGTGTTGCACGACCATTCAATAGTATGACTGGGTTTCTAACAATGGAAAGCTTAATGCAAATGGGGGGAGTGTCCCTTTAAGTACATTTTGTAATATATCTTTTGCTATTTCAAGGTTTGAACAAAATACATCATCAGTTTGAAAAGTATATATCCTTAAGGCGCGTTTTAATAAATATTAAATTAACTGCTCGTTTAATGCAAATATCTAATCAGCCGATCACAGGGCAACAATTCAATGCATTTATGCACGTAGACAAGGTCAAGACGCTCTGCTGAAGTTCAAACTGAACATCAGAATGGGAAAGAAAGGTGATTTGAGAGACTTTGGCAAGGTTTGTTGGTGGATGCCAGATGGACTGATCTAAGTATTTCAGAAACTGCTGATCTATTGGGATTTTTTCACGCACAACCATCTCTTGGGTTTACAGAGAATGGTCCTAAAAAGAGAAAATATCCAGTGAGCGGCAGTTTTCATGCCTTGTTAATGCCAGAGGTCAGAGGAGAATGGTCAGACTGGTTCGAGCTGATAGAAAGGGAACATAACTCAAATACCCAGTTGTTACAACCAAGGTTTGCAGAAGAGCATCTCTAAACCCACAACACATCGAACCTTGAAGCACACTGGTGCCGCTCCTGTCAGCTAAGAACAGCAAACTGAGGCTATAATTCGCACAGGCTCTCCAAAATTGGACAATAAAAGACATGTTGCCTGATTAATTTATATATATACATACACTCACCTAAAGGATTATTAGGAACACCATACTAATACTGTGTTTGACCCCATTTCGCCTTCAGAACTGCCTTAATTCTACGTGGCATTGATTCAACAAGGTGCTGAAAGCATTCTTAAGAAATGTTGGCCCATATTGATAGGATAGCATCTTGCAGTTGATGGAGATTTGTGGGATGCACATCCAGGGCACGAAGCTCCCGTTCCACCACATCCCAAGGATGCTCTATTGGGTTTAGATCTGGTGACTGTGGGGGCCATTTTAGTCCAGTGAACTCATTGTCATGTTCAAGAAACCAATTTGCAATGATTCGAGCTTTGTGACATGGTGCATTATCCTGCTGGAAGTAGCCATCAGAGGATGGGTACCTGGTGGCCATAAAGGGATGGACATGGTCAGAAACAATGCTCAGGTAGGCCGTGGCATTTAAACGATGCCCAATTGGCACTAAGGGGCCTAAAGTGTGCCAAGAAAACATCCCCCACACCATTACACCACCACCACCAGCCTGCACAGTGGTAACAAGGCATGATGGATCCATGTTCTCATTCTGTTTACGCCAAATTCTGACTCTACCATCTGAATGTCTCAACAGAAATCGAGACTCATCAGACCAGGCAACATTTTTACAGTCTTCAACTGTCCAATTTTGGCTCAGACCGGCCCGTCTGGCACCAACAACCGTGCCCCGCTCAAAATTGCTTAAATCACCTTTCTTTCCCATTCTGACATTCAGTTTGGAGTTTGGGAGATTGTCTTGATCCGGACCACACCCCTAAATGCATCGAAGCAACTGCCATGTGATCGGTTGATTAGATAATTGCATTAATGAGAAATTGAACAGGTGTTCCTAATAATCCTTTAGGTGAGTGTATATAATGAGCTCTCCCAGAGAATGCATGCAAGTGACTGTTTGAAGTCGTTATGTGGTACAACAGATACAGTAGAAAGACTAGTGTCTTGTTTTATTTTTGTGTCGACGTGGTACAGAAGTTACGTTACTTTTGACATTCCTAATCACAGCGATAAAATGTGCAGTTGGCAGTAAGTCGGCAGTATATGAGTTACTCTCTCTCTCTCTCTCTCTCTCTCTCTCTCTCTCTCTCTCTCTCTCTCTCTCTCTCTCTCTCTCTCTCTCTCTCTCTCTGTTTCTGTTAGCTTTTGACAGATGTGCCTCTAATCCATCCAAGCTCCCAACCACCACCATGGCCCTGTGTAACCTCTATTTTTCTGACTCTCTTGGTCTTTCTTTCTTTCTCTTCTCTATGCAGTTCTCTGACAGATCTGCTCTGAAATATATCAGGGGCAACATGTCCTACTAAACAAACTTCTACACACACATACACAGGGGAACACAGGCACACACACATGCATGTACATATTGTCCCATTAAAATGATCCTTGTCTGTGCACACTCTGTGCCTGTTTGCATTAGTAGGGGTGTTATTAATAAATATGACCTCATCTGTGTCCGCAGAGAACTTCCTCTCCCTTCCCAGCTCTCCCTCTATGTACTTCATTTGCTTTTCCCTTCTTTCTTTGCACTCTTCTCAACCCCTTTCTCTCTGTCTCTTGGTCTCTCAATGCAATACATCTCTCTGCGTCTCCAATATGTCTTGCCCTCTGTCTCTCACCTTTTCTCTGTTCTTGTTCTGTTTCCTCTGCTCTTTTTTTTCCAGTATCATCCATCTGCCCGCCCTCTGTTTCTATTTACTCTAGTAGTCTGTTTCTGCCCTTCATGTCTGCTCCTTGTCACTCTCTGGCTCTCACATGCTCAGCTGTACTCTCATATTCTCTCTGTGTGTGTATGAGAAGAACACAGAGAGACCACTTCTATTTACCAGGATGAAGCCAACAAAAGTATGTTTCAAAAGAGGAAATACATATTTAAACTTTTATAAGGTAATTTTAATGACAATTCAGCACCCTTCCTCGCTATGTTTTCATTATTTTAATCCATATTAGATTTTAAATATAATAAATATAATATTTTATAAATATTTTATATATTTTAGCAATAGAAATTAGCTATATGTTCTATATTCTAAGGATTTCAATCTGCATGAGTGTTGAACAATTGGGTTAAATGCATTATTTACTGTAATGCATTGATTTAAATGTGTATATATTTATATTTAAAAAAATTTAGCAATGCAGTAATCATGTTAAATTTAAGAATGCACCTGATAAAAATATTTGGTTTCACTTTATTTGGTTGGTCCCTTTAACACATTCAGTTGACTAGAAGTAATGTTGCACCTACATCTCTACTAACTCTCACTAGAGTGTTAGTAGAATTTTTATAATCTTTCTGCACACTTTGTG
Source organism: Tiaroga cobitis (assembly GCA_030578255.1). Classification (NCBI taxonomy): domain Eukaryota; kingdom Metazoa; phylum Chordata; class Actinopteri; order Cypriniformes; family Leuciscidae; genus Tiaroga; species Tiaroga cobitis. Next base: position 52,922,289 of record CM060595.1, read on the forward strand.
TGCATGTAGTATCACATCGCAAAACAATGAAAAAAAAATATTTATGGACATATAGTTTATTATTTGTTCCTTTTGATTTTTTTTTTTTTGTAATCCTTTAATGCACATGAATGATTCACTCTGGTTGTTGTTCTGCGTTTTGAGAATTCCAGCTGCATATCTGCATGAATGTTTCAGTTCAAGATGCATCACAATTAACCTTAAGATAGCGTGTAGCTCAATTATTTTTAACGATAAACAACTGGCAGCTGGTTTACTTTAATTTAACAATTACTGAATGCATTAGCTAATTTACAGTGACAGTCTGCCATCAGACTATTTACCTGATGTTTAAACAGACACATTGATTAATTTTAGAGCACCGGCCATATGTGTGAATTATTGCAATTAGAACCAGCATCTGAGGCTTATCCCAAAGGCTTGATGTCATCACGTCATAATTAGGGACAATGATGTTTCTTTTATGATGTGATGTTTTATACAGGGTGAAAAGATATATTAGGATGCATCAGAGACTGATCAGCTGGATACCATAGTATTTCCTCATTAAAGCGTGTAGCTCTACTATTTCCTTTGGGATGGAGTCTGAGGTAAACATATGAGCTCACCTCAACCTTACCTCACCTCTGTGTGTCTATGTGCGCAAAGGTGAGGCATCACATTTTTAACGGTCAATAAAGCATGTCAGTATGCACTTATTTGAAATGGATATGTGCATTTTTCTATTATTCATATCTCATGAATAAAACTCTCCTAAAATATTCCATTTTCTCCAGTCTCATCGAACACAGCTGAGATATCAGTAACCTTTGGGAAAATGACCCACAAGCTCTCCTTTCTCACCCTGCGTGGACGTCTGTAGACCTCCGTAGGGCTCACAAACACTTGCTGCTGAAAACAGAAACGTCATTAAGAATATATTATGTATTCAACTGTCAAAAACAGATAAATGAGAGAGCAGATTGTTTTATAGCGGAGCTGAACTAATGCGGAAAGCAAGACAAACTGATTTTTAAACAATTGAAGTAAACCAAATTACTTAATGTTGTTTTTCATGCACCATACAAAGTCACCATCTGTCGCTTTCGCTCAATCTCTTTGCAGTATACAGCAAAATATAATTACGGCCATTGTGAGGAACGTCCTTGAGAATAAGGTGGTAATTCTGGGTCATAAAGTTTACCCATATGAAATGTCATCTAACAAGACAACTAGTTTTGTATTGTAATAATGCAAGATTTTCTTTATCCTTAGTGCCCTCACAGCAGGACAATATAAACAGAAACACTTAATTATGTACCCATAAGAGAAGGAAAGTTTGTTTGGTGGGGGCAGGTTTGAATCCAGTGCTTCAGATCGGCTGTTTATATCAGTGGGCGTCTCCTAACATGGGATTTGTTTGGTTTGTACTTTTTTTTTATGAGAAAATTTTTAGATAAATCTGACACAGCCCTCGGGTTTGTTGTGAAAAGGCTTGAAATGAAGCGAGGGCATTACTTTGTTATCCTCCCACTTATATAAACACTCACACACTAACCAAAGGCACCCAAAATCTCTCTACCCACTCTCATATAGCATACAGATCCTCTCATATACTTTAAAATGAATATAAGCATGACTTACAAAAATACTCATCAGTGTGTATAAAACACACACCCAATATGGCAAAAATACATTTTCAGATATATTTTTAATATATGGCAAACAATACATTGCTAACATATTTGTAAAAATTAATTTACATTTGACACAATGATATTTTAAATTTCCTCATATATATATATTGCTCACCAGCCACTGTGGCTAGTGGTTTCCCAAAGTTATCCACTTAGCATTTTCACTGGCCATAATTTTGAAATTGATACCATGGGAAAAACCTGCCATAACATAAAAAATATATATAATTCATAATATTAGGCTGCTGTCACTTTAAGACCTGACACACAGATCCATTATACTGTGACACATGCGTTTTCTTACTCGACTGTTTACATTCACTTGAAACATAACTGTGTATACGTAAATACTCACCAAGCCTGGCATTTTGACATTATTTTGTGTGTATTGTTTAAGCGCAATAAGCAGTGAAGAAAATAACTCAATTTAGTACTGAGAGGCGGCTTTATAATCTGCGGGAATGAGGAAAATGATGTACAATACTCGCAATCCCATGCCAAATCTCAAGCCCATTAACGCCAACAATATTCATCCGAATGAAACGAATAAGTGAGGGGAGGTGGGTTTGTGTGCCAACTCTCTGTCGGAGAGGTGAGAGAGCGAGAAAGCGTGGCTGGTATCATGTATCTATTCTGCAGAAAATGAGTATTGGAAGTGTTTCAGATATTTCAGTATTGATATGTATCAGAAAATCGATATTTTTGACAACACTACATTGCACTTAGTTTACTATTTCAGATTCCTTTTTAAAAGACTACAATTGAAAAATGTAAAAAAGATTACAAAATTCACCCGGTTGGCGGGTGTGAATCCCTGTAATATATATATATAACATTTTTAGCACTTGAACTATATTTTGGCCACAAAACAAAACAAAAAAAATGCCAAATGGGAAACACACAGTTCAAAGCTCAAATAAAACACATTCGAACCAAACACTATGTGCTACAGTGAACTTATTAAACATATCACGATTTCTGGACAGAAAAGTTGCACAAGTTCTTTCAAGGTCACGGACCTCTTAAAAGGTGCCGTATGAGTGAAACTAGCACCGAAGTTTCTCTAGACTGTTTCTCAACCGTCTCCGAAAGGCCGTCCTCCCACACACTGTCTAGTCATAGAGTGTGTGTGTGTATGTGTGTGAGCGTCTCCATGCTGGCCTTGTTGGCGGGTTGCTAATTTCTTGCCAGGCCCAGCAGCAGGTGGAGGGTATTACATGGTTCTTTCCCCACACATCGGCATATAGTTAAAGAAATAACAAAAGCAACCCACGGCATTTTCTCAGACAAGCTTTTATCGGCTCGAACACACCACACCCAAAGCCCACTCTAATGAATGCGGCTCTAGCTGTGTGACTGTGCTAAATATTCATATTTGTCACAACCACAATCATTGCTTCTTTCCTTCTTTTTATTCTCTTCTTTCTTTCTATTTTTAGTGGATGGAGGGTGAGGGTCAGCGTGACAACAGCTAATTTAAAGCGAAGGTCGGCCATCATGACCCTATGAATAATTTGCTTCTAGGGGTCGAAGGTCAATGCAAAAGTGCAGTAACTCAACAAAGAGGGCACACACACGGGCCGACACTTCTGCTTCACTGACCCACACTGCCCCTTTTATGTGTGGACAGACTTTTATGGCCTTACGAATGACCTTGCAAATGGCCACTGGTAGAAAATAAAGGACACTTTGATCAATACTAGTGCTTACAAGCATGCTAATGTCCACATATGCTTTTACATACTAAGCTGGTTTCACTTAATTTCACATACCATCAAGTATGCACTACTGTTGCATTTCCAAATTCATTACGCCATTTTTTTAGCATTGCATCATTCTCAGTTTTGAGTCTAGAGTGTTTCAGTTGTCATTTTATAATTCCAAATGGTGCTTGTGAGTGCCCCCTTTGTAGTTGATATGCAATGCACACTTTGCTGAGCATTTGTGGGATCTCCTTTTCTATTCTGCAAAGGATTTTGGGTAATTTAATCAAACCATGCACAAATCAAAAATTACACCCTTCAGGCACTCTATTTTCAACATGCTAGGATTTGGAATATGCTAATTAGGATGGGTGGCATGCAAATTGGGATACAGAGCAAGACTTTTTACACTTTGAAAAGTTCCAATGAAGTCGAAGCCAAAACCGCAGTCGAACGAATGACGTCCGATATGAAAATCATGCAGTAAGCGCTAAGCCAATACTCTCATAATTATCACTGCTAGCACCAGCGTCTTCACCATACTCAAGCCAGAGCAGGCCTCGGATAAGCATCAGAGAGCATATGACTCAGCAGTGTCTCCCAAACGCTCTGCACGGATGTGATTAGCGTTAGCGATGTCAGCTAATGAATCATCCGTATTATGCCGCTGTCACGCTTGATTTCAGGGTTTAATAAAAGGATGTTTTAATTTAGCTCTGACTTCTCTGTGCTCTCCTCCATAGGTGAAAAGGTGGTCAGATTGGTTTGAATTTATTCATGGCCGATGCTTTTACAACAGTACTGTTTCCGAAACTCATTGCAGTTGCCCATGGTCGATTTGCTATTAAACGAGAGGTTTTAAACAGCATGCATGGGCTACACATGTCTAATTCATGAGGCTGTTGAAAGGGTTTCTGAGTGAGACAGAGAGTTTGCTGAAACTTGTTACTACAAGTTATCTGAATTTGACCAACAGAGTATTTTTTTCAAGGGAAAAACTGGTTCATAAATAAACAGTGTTTTTTTGGATTCAGTAAGTTAAGATTTAGTAGATTACTGAGAAGCTTAAAATTCAGTTCAACTTTTAGTGCAATAGTTAGGGTTTTTAATGTTTATGATAAATACTTTGATTGCCACTTAAATCTGCCACATTTTCAGTTGTAGATTAATTATAAATGTTATCTAGATTATGTTCACTACCTGAGCGATGTATGTTTATGCTCAAATATGATTATCAGTCATGATGTGCATTGTGCATTGATCATGATCACACAATTTATGTTTCATGCTTCAGAATTTATGTCAAGGCAACATAGTGAGCAACGATGATCCCTGGTTTTCATGGCAACGTTTCTGTGCACAGTGATTTTGCGATTATGACAGTCCTTAAAATGGCCTATTCCCTGACTAAGATTACAATAAATAAGTAGTTTAGTTTCTAGTTGATAATATTACCTTTGTATCCAGCTAGCATTAAGATAGCTACAGTATGTAAATATTTGTGTGTTTTGAGAAGCTAAATACTCAGAAGATCAACTTTTAGTGCAATAGTTAATTAAATTCAGTAAGGTTAGTATTTAGTAGTTATGATAATTAACTTTGAAAAGTTAGCATTTAGATAGCTACGGTATGCCGAAGATTATCTGTGTTCTGAGATGCTTAAAACTTTATATGTGCAGGTGTTTGTCAGATCCCACATTCTCCACCAGAAAAACATCCAGCCCCACCACTGGATCGGTTTGGTGTGTGTGTGTGTGTGTGTGTGTGTGTGTGTGTGTGTGTGTGTGTGTCAATCAAAACTAACTTTAGCTGGAAATAACATTATTCAAGAACCGCTATAAAGCCAAAACAATCTCTGTTACCTTAAATTATATATTTATCTCTGTAAAGCTGCTTTGGAACAATCCATTGTTAAAAGCGCTATATAAATGAAGATGACTTGACTTGTGTGTGTAAATTAGGTTTTCTGATGGCCTATATTTTGGAAAATCAACACTGAGCTCAGTAGCAAAACGTGCCGGCAGACATTTTGTACACAAGTGTGTTTTTATGTGTGCGTCTTTGTATTTTCCATTAGTTACCATTAGTTTAACATTTCCTTGCCTTTAAGTAGTGTGCATTCGTTTCCAATGCATCCTACATTTTGCCAAACAGATCATAAAGCCATGGGGATTTTTCTTTTTTTCTTCTTCTTTTTTTTAATAGTTCGGAAGGTTCAACTCCAAGCAGAGGGACTCTCTGTTAGGGGTTAAACGTTTTAACAGCAGTAACACACACACAATAGTTCTCCCAGATGGGTTGTGCTTCTTATTATGGCCCAAATTGAGTTTGCAGGTCATTTGATTAAAGTAATCTGATATGAGATATTCGCAGAACTTAATTTGATGTGCGTGGGTGTGCAACTTTAACATAATCAAAGGGACAGCGTCCCTTTTTTCTTAGTGATTCAATGTGACTGTGCTTTATTATAGCATATGTAACAATATCTTTTAATCGATCACAGGGTGAAAGGATGAACTCTTCAGAAACCTAATCTGTTTAAACGTCCCCTCCTGTCTTATTCGTTACTCACTTCTTTTTTTGTGCTATATTCTTGATACACAATGAATTCTTTCATCTATTATATGCATGTGTGTGACAGCTGACAGTCTGTTATATGAGGGAGTATTTCAGACACCCTGGCTTCATCTCTCCGTCCCCTTTCATGCGGATGCGTTTCTGTCTCAGAGAGAATGAGAGAGAGAGAGATCACTCTCTAGAGAAGGACATTAACCTGATTGAAAGCGCCCACCCCTCACCCCCTCGAGCTAGCGTGACCTTCAGTCACTTGTCTGTGTGTGTATCTTACACTCCCACAGGAACTTGAGTGAAAAAAGGGTCCTCTGGTACTTTTAGAGTTAGAAGCAGAAGAAAGACTCAAGATAAGGAAGACCCAGAGAGAAGATGGCTGTACATTTTGAGGCCAGTTGTTTCACGGACGGGCGCTTTATACAGCTTTGTTGATTATAAAGGGAGTGGTTTGGATTTTGATGCGTTTGATGCGTCTATAGTCTTTTATGCATTTGGCAGATGCTTTTTTCCGAAGTGTCTGGCATTGCATTTAAGGTATATATTTTCCATCAGCTCATGCATCGAACTACAGGAATGCTAGCTTAATCACTCGCATCCAGTGTAGAAATGTGTTTATGATGCAGTGTCAACTTAGTGCATTAATATACCAACAGTCTTCACAATATCGTCTTTTGTGTTCCGCAGAAGAAAGTCATAGAGGTTTAGAACAACTTGAGAGTAGGTCAATTATGCTATAAATTTCATTTTTGATTGAACTACCCCTATCAATGTGTGCTGTGCATTTTTGTACTTATTAGAGTACGCTCTAAAAAATGCTGGGATTTAAAAAAAAATTAAACCAACGGTTGAGTTTGTCCATATTTGGCCCAAACTTGGGTTGAATCAACCCAGCATTTTTTAGAGTGTAGCGTCTCGTTAGCTTAGCAAACTGCTTACATCATAGTCCATTGAAATCAATAGTCTCCTGTGCATTTCACAAGTCTGTTGAGCTGCTGCCTATGAAGAGCGTTCCAAATCAGTCACTTTTGAGGATTCTTGGAGGCACTATTGTGTAGGTCACCAAAGCAGCTCACTAGGAATACAATTTGAGCAATCTTCCATCCATGTTCTTGTAAATCAAATCAGCATAAATCTTTTTTTTTAGTTTTATGTTTTTAAAATGCCCACTGTAATATGCAATGGACATTGTTAAGAGTGCTGTAGCAACAGTTGAACTTGATCAGACCTGTCAAGCTTTTTATGAATGAATTGGTTATAATGAAATGCATTATGTAGTTTTCTGAAATAAGATTTTATTTTAGCTAGAAATGTAGTCTTAGATACTTCTTGAGTAAAAAAAGGATCTGAGCAAAACAGGAAGGGGGATGAAATGATATGAAAATTACAGGTATTTGAGAAACTAGTCAAAGGGAAGAAGTGATTTATTCCACAGATAGCTTTCTCTGCCCTGACCGCAGCACGGCGGTGGAACAAATAGGTCCGTAGGGCAAGGAACAAAACAGAGAGATGGAGATGGCGAACGAGAGATGGAGGGAGGGATAATTTGGGTAAGATTGGGGTTGTGGGGCGTGCGGGAGAAATCAGAGACAAATTATTGTTGTGTGAGGCAATTGTTGCAATAGAATAAGCAGCATTCAGTTAAATTGAAGACCTCAGACTTTTCCAAATTGCCTGAGATAACAGTGTGGCGAAAACAAGGCAAGTCGTTTGTATTCCCGCCGTCACCAAACCTGCACACAAAAGAGGGACTCTCACTCAATCAAGAGAAAGTAAAAATAACCCACAGTGATCCCTTCTTTCAATCTCTCTATTTCTGCTTATCTCGCTTTATCTCTGAAGCTCTCATTTGCGTAGAGGAAGCAAATGGATTGAATCTGGCCATTGGTTGATGATCATAAATAGCTTTACGCCGCCTAAATCCCCCTCTCTGCTGGGAAGGAGGAGGCCGGGGGAAGGAAGATGATAAAAGCAGGGTGCGGGGAGGAGAGAAGAAAGGAAACAGGAAGATAAAGAGGGAAGTCTGAGGTGAAGTGAGCTGGGAGGGATTTGAAAAGAAGCAAAACTACATATCATGACAGTAAAGACGTGCATTTCGAACACACAAACACTAAAGATATCCGGAGATGAGTGCAGGGACCGATGGATTCGTGTTTCGGAATAGACACCGCAGTGCCTTCTCAGCAAAATAAAAGAAAAACAACACCAGCGATTCGAAAAGCCAAATTTGTCCCAACATGACATGCGAGTGCATCGCAGATACTTGAGAATCAGCATAAATACAACCCAGTGTTCCTACAGATGTGCGCTGGATGTTGATTAAACTCGATCTGTCCTCCTTCCGTCACTGAGATCCTTCCTGTTTACATCCCAGCAGATTTCATCATTGATCTCTCATCTTATCGTCTGCTTAAATGCTCTCTCTCTCTCTCTCTCTCTCCGTATTAAACAGTGGGATGTGAGTCGTGTGGAATGAGGTGTCAGTTTCGTATCGCACAGCATCGCTAGACAATTGCAGAGCAGCACCGCATGACTCCACATTAACTCCGCTAACAGGAAACACTGGAGAGATGCAGAGGTGCATCGTGGCCTTCTCTGCACCCCTTCTCTCTCTACTTTCACTTATTTAAGTGGGAAGACATAGATGTCAATGAGAGAGGACACAAAAAGCCTCTCCACCTCTGCCCACCTCTGGCCCCAGTACCTCCGGCTGTCAGGAACTGCAGGGCGGAGGGAGAACGATGAGGAAAAAAAGTATGGCCTACAGGACAATTAACCCCCGAGGGAGCACAGTGGGCGTCCTGCACTTCCAGCCTATTAACATACTAAAGTACTCAACCTGAGTAAGACACGGCTATACAGATGGCCTAGGGGGGGTTTTACACACACACACACACACACAGAGAGAGAGAGAGAGAGAGAGAGAGAGAGAGAGATGTACAGTCTATCTATCTATCTAATATATATATGATATATATGTTTATCTATCTATCTATCTGTTTATCTGTCTGTCTGTCTATCTATGTCTTTCTGTCTGTCTATCTATCTATATCTGTCTGTCTGTCTTTCTATATATCTGTCAATGTCTGTCTGTCTGTCTATATCTCTATCTATTTATTTGTCTGTCTATCTGTCTGTCTATCTCTATCTATCTATCTATCTATCTATCTATCTATTTATCTATCTATCTATCTATCTATCTATCTATCTATCTATCTATCTATCTATCTATCTATCTATCTATCTATCCATCTATCTATCTATCTATCTATCTATCTATCTATCTATCTATCTATCTATCTATCTATCTATCTATCTATCTATCTATCTATCTATCTATCTATCTATCTATCTATCTATCTATCTGTCTATCTGTCTATCTGTCTGTCTGTCTGTCTGTCTGTTTGCCTATGTACCTATACCATAACACAAATTAGAATAGTAAATATTGTCAGTAAAGTAAATTTGTATTTGGTATCTCGCAACATGCTCACCATTTGCTTTGTGTCATGTTTTGGTGGTTGTGTTGCAATGAATGTAGTGGCGTAGAATTTGTGCGTATTTCAATATGTGTAATATTATACCCCTGCACAAGAACAGGAACCGTGTCCCTGTAAGATATTGTACACAAAATACTGAATTTCGCTCCCAGGCTCCTAGCCAGCTCTCCAAACATGCTACAATTCTCTGCTGAAATGATTATACGCTCCAGCAGTCATTGCTGAAATCATAAAAGTAGAACATAACCGTAATCGTTATTGCATAATCTTAAAGCCGATCCTGTCGCACAGCTATTTCCTTTGCTGATTGCTGGTGTCTTCAACAGAAACACAGCAGCCTATATGTCTCTCTTCTAAAGGCCCCTGTGGGACCGTATGCAGACAATGTGGTTACCGTTGCATTGTCTTCTAATTGCTGTTGTTCTGTTGATCTGCTAGCGGGCGCTAACTCAGCATTCATGTGAGGTGGGGAATCAACCTATGGATGTGCCACACGTGTGAAAGCAGCTGGGTAATGAGGTTGTCGCAGTTGTCGTTAATGAAGCTGATTGAATTAGCAACATATGCAGCAGTAATGACAGGTCACAGAGGGTATCCCAGCATCCCCTGCTCCGGAGGGCATGGGGCATAGCAGGGGAGGCATGGAAACACGTGAGAGTCTCTCTCAAACGCATGACCAACCAAACACACACTCACTCATCAGTTTGTGCTTAAAACTCATCATTAGAGTAACTGACAGAGCAAGGTCAGAGAGAGATGGACTACATTCAGAGAGAAAGGTTTATAGAGAGACGATGAAAGAGGGAGAGGGGGGGAAGAGATGTGGTTTTACCAACCCAGGCTCATTGGAAAAACTTGCCTGTGGTGACTTTTCTGCAAAATGACATTACATTGCATCTTGCACCACACATTTCGCAAGACTTTCGAAGGGAAATGTCCAGTGAGTGGCACTAAAAAAGGTATATGCTCTATCTATTGAAAATAACATACATCTGGTTTGGTAGGAAATTAGTGTTTCTGCAACTATAGCCACTTTTGTCACTGCAGACTTTTGAATAGACACTCTCTTAAACACTTTTGTACTTGCATAATTTTATAAAAAAATTCTACTAACAATGTCCGAGGAAGTATACACATACATAAGAATTATGCCATTTTTGTCATTTTTTCATTCTCATTTCCACCACAGATTACATTTATTGTGTTTATTAGCATTATGTGCTGCAAATAGTGGTTATGGAAATTAGATTTCACTTTATTATTATAACTGTGATCTTACTGTCATAACATGTGAGAAAAAAATTACATAAATCATTTTCACACAGTAAATATTTAAAAAGCTTTATTTAAACTTTTATGATGTATTTTTCATAATTTAAGATTGAAAGCCTCGGTCTAGGACAAGGGCTAGCCTGAACAGTATAGTTTTAGACATAGCTGAGATTGCTTTATGACTTTTATATAACAAAAGAAAAAAAACTTTCATGAAAATTAACCCTTGGGACATAAAAGTTAAAGTAACGCCCATAAATGAAAACAAAAGGTTAGATCTACATAATAGTAGACACAAAGTGAGAAAAAAAATAGGGAGCAGATGATCCCAAAGGTCATCTTAACACTCTTTCTTTCTGTTTTTCTTTTGAACTCTTGGGTTGATAATTAAGTGGATTAAACAGTTTTTTTCCAAATTGAAAGGTGACCTTGATCGTGCTCTGTGGGCCGAGGGCCACTGGGAGGGGGGATCCCGTGACAGGAAGGTTTTCCTGTGGAATAGGAAGTGGGACGCGCTTGCAGCTGATCAAACTCCATTTGATTATTAAGACTTTCATCTACTCTCATTCACTGATGAAACATCCCACTGCCTGTTGATGTCATAGAACAGACACACACAATCATTCAACACACACACAAGCTGTCAGCCTCCCACTCTTTCACACACTCCCACTTCTAACATCATCAGTCACACTTACAGCACACATGCAGTCCGACCACAACAACATTCACACTTTCTTCTACAAAAAAACAAAAAAAACATAATACATGCATGCCAGCTGCAGGCGCTGTCACAAAGGCATAAACAAATAGCAAACAGCATTAAACCTTCAGCTCAACACTTTCATCAGCACAAGACTGCAGCCTTCAGAGTCACTCTGAAGTCCTGAGACTCTTTCTGAAACTCTGAGGGCTGAGTTCACTAAACCATCACGCTACTTTTGTCGGCAGTATTTCAGTGGAAAATGCCTCATTTATTTCACAAACGCAAAACAGTTTAAACAGGTGGAATGCAGCTGCTGTGCCGTGTTATTCAAATTAAATCATTGTCATTCTTTTCAGTGCAAAACACACCTCCTTTCTATGTAAATCAGGCTTATTATAGATTGTGCCTAATTCACAAATCTCTTTGCTTGGCGCAATTAACATTGTGCTATTATCACCTGCGAAAAGCAGGCAGTAAATGGAAGTTTGTTTAATAGAGGTGTTTGTTTCAGGGTTGTGTGCCATTCAGAGTTGAATGGAGAATGCATTTAAATTTCAATTCGAATGTAAGGAAGAAAAATGTAAATAAATTAGAGTGTTCATAATTTTAACTAAAAAGCAAAGTTTGACAAGACCAACTTTATATAATGCCTTGATAAAGACGTGTTTGAAATTTAAAAACAAAAAGCCTTAAAGGTTTATAGACTTAGATAAGATCCATGGATGGATGTATTGATTGGTTGGTTGGTTGGTTGGTTGGTTGGTTGGTTGGTTGGTTGGTTGATTGATTGATTGATGGATGGATGGATGGATGGATGGATGGATGGATGGATGGATGGATGGATGGATGGATGGATGGATGGATGGATGGATGGATGGATGGATGGATGGATGGATGGATGGATGTTTTTTATCTTTTTGAGTGAAAATTGTTTCAAATTAAATCCTACCCCATTTTTTTTTCAATGCAGTAAAATGCCTTTAAAAGTAAATTGATTTCATAAAATGATTTTAAATCTAGAAGTCGACATCTTAAGACTAAAATATAAACTTAGTTGCGTTGTTGTTTTTTCTGCTTCTTGTATATGACCAACTACCTTTACTTGAGTAGGATAAATATACTGTAAACTACTACTGCTTACTGACACTTACTGCTGGTTTACCTGATATTTCCACTGCATGGTTGCCTGTCGTTTTGGAAAATAATCCAATGGAAAATATATAGAGTAAACAGCTCTCAGTGCCATTGAGATGTACGTGTCTGCGGTGGTTCACGCCAGACTGAATGCGTCAAGCATAAACAAGACTTAAGGGCCAGTACAGAGACCTTGAGAGGGTTGGTGGCTCCTCTAACCACCTACTGCCCTGCATCTGTGGCTAGAAAGGAACCCTGCCTGTTAGGGGATGAACGCATGCCGTCTGTTTTGACTAGTGCCATCTGATCTTATACCGAAATAAATAGATCATATGCTGAAGGCAGATTTCTTTTATTCTGATCATTCTGTTTATGCGGTGTACATTTCAGGAGAGTTTGGGTTTGACGTAGTTGCTTTTTTGAGGATTTGTTGAGCAGCTGGTGTTGAGTGGTCAGTTTCTGCAATCGTTGACATGGTGTAGAGATAGTGGCAGGATGTTGGGAAATTACCGGCCACTGACATGCGAAGGGCTTTTGTTTAAGTTTCATTAAAGGAGGGACGATTGGGGAACGAGGGATGGAAGGAAGGAGGAAAGCTCTTGAGTGAGACACTGGAAAGATGTGTTTATGTTGAGGGGTGGAGTTGTTTCCTCTTGTGCATCCGTATGGTCACAGTCCACCATCATGCTGTTGCCTCGACATCTGCTATCTCCTAGGGGTCAGTAGGTCATAGTTCAAAGGGTCTTATTTTAGTTTAGATGATGAACATGGGGATTGGCTGTTGGTTCTAGAGAATAGCTTATTATTGACAGGAAGACAAGAGCAGATTGGAAGGAGATGGGAAACGCTTTAGACCCACAAAGCTGGTCATCACTCAACCTTTGACCTTTTTCCGGACGTGCATGAAAAAACGGCGGACGTTTGTTTTCTTTAGGGAGGAGTTCATTTCAAAACACGCTCTTTGAATATACGTCCATCTTCACATGGATCACATCCTTCGGCAGAAGGACAATGTTTATTACATGACATGTTTTTTTGTATATAATATTGAATTATTACTTTATTCTTTTGGAATTTGTGTAACTGTAAACTGTAATTGTTTTGAAATTCCTTGTTCTTGCCATATAAAGTTTCAAAATATGCTGTAAATATGTAATCTTTACAGAATTAATTAATATTAAAACATACCTAACAAATATCTTTACATTATATATCATAGGCCTATATATATGTATATAAACTAATATAGCTTTTTATATTTGTAAATTGGTCCGCCAACAGCAATGTTCCTCCTGATTCGCACATGAGATTTACTCTCTGTTCTTGCTGGTTGAAATGGTTGTTTATTTCACGAGGTTTATTTACAAGCTCTAATTTAATTAACTTCTATCTATCTTTTTATTAATATGTCTTTTAAGCAGTATAAAATGCAGTAATATTATTCAAAGATATAAAGTGTAGAATTTATAGTTTAAATAATTTATAAATATATAATGTACTAAAAATATATATAGAGATAATCATATTTATGTATAGAAAATTATATAATAAAACATTTTAAAAATGAATAGTAATTTTAAAAAACATTTTAGAGTTTATAGAGTTATAGAGTTTATAAATCTTATATCATTTTTTTTTTATTTATTATATATGCAGGGAGAGAGAGCAACGTAGCATATTTAGTTTGGAACTGCCGTGCAAGAAAAAGTGCAGAGAGAACACAATCACCTGTTTTTAAAAGTCGAGTAGACACCACCTGTCACAACAGTCTGACGCATTCCAGATATAACACAGATATAAGCAATGGCGCATCGATCCAATAAAAAAAATGGCGTGCAAGTGGAGATGTGAGTCATCGAATTGCTATATTGCAACCCCTCTATAACGGACAACTCATTTGGAGTGAATCGCCAGCATCTCTGACTTCTCTTATCGGTCTCTCTTTCTCTTTCATGCTAATGAAAAAAGAAAAACAGAAATCAATGGCCGTGAGATTGCTACCGCACAGGTCCACGTCTCAATCCAATGATGGCAAGAGGCCACCCCTCCACACTTTCTTATCGTTGCGCACATTTAAATTCACACAACCTTTTCAGACTGAATGATAAAAAACGGTGCAGGCAGAGAGAGAGAGCTTTACATTGTTATCTTCACCGCTAAACAGTATTTGACATTTGACGCATATTTAAAAGTCAATGGGTTTGCTCTCAAATCAGCAAATATTATCAAGGCCCTAATTTCCCTTTTTAATGGAGAGAAACAGGTGTGAGTTGATGATTAGAGCAAACGTGTGAAAACGGCTATTGCTGAACAGACTGGACCGCTCAGGCCTCCCCCCCCCCCCACTCTTTCCCTTGAAACCTTGCTTCGGGCATCATCATAATGCATTCAGGAGAACGCTGACTCCAATTATAATTACAAGCGCACGTCTCGTTTGTCCGTGGCTGTCAAAAACAGGCCTTCTTAAATGTACGACATGTTCTTCGGGACACGATTGTGAGTTGTGTTGATGCAGCCTTGCTCTGACAAGCATCCTCAGTTTGGCTGGTGGTCTGCCAAGATTCATTTATCGTTGTACCTTCTGAAAGAGTGTAAAATCTGTCATTAAAATTGTCCTGACTGTGTTTTCTCACTCCACAAACAGTTCCAGCTCTATTGGGATAGCGACAAGAAGGCTCTAGGGATGTTGGCGTTCGTCTCGTAATCACTTTTGTTTATGTTTTTTTTGGTTTGTTTTCTTTATCTCCCCTGACAGGAGCCGTTGTGCGCATCTGGAGCCTCCACACCTCGTCGTCCAATCAGAACCCTCGCTTCAGAATCTGAACCTGCATTCCGTGGAGCAGAATAAAAGGAGTGGGAGTGGAGAAATGGGGTGGGCGAAAGTTCTTCTCGTGGTGTTCGTGATCGGGTTTGAAAATGGGATTTGCGTCAACTGGAACCCCGTCCCACGCAAGACAGTTAAATATAATGGTGAGTATCTAATGACCAAACAAAACTGTGAGCGATTCCTCCCAGCGGTGACTGCCCAGCAAATGAGTGTTCCCGTTTTTTTTTTTCTCACAGTATTTTTATGGCACTTTCTTTGTTTGTCCGTCTCTTTCTTCTTTTCTTCAGTCGACCCCTCCCTTCATTCTCTATGCAGATTTGAGATAAGAGGTGTGATCTCTGCTTTGAATTTATTGAGATATCACATTACTGCCTGGTTTTATAGGCTTTTATTGTAAAGAGCTTACATCCCCATTCATTTGCACTCGCTTCATTTGTGCCTGTTCTCCCTTTCTCACACTGTTTTCTATTTCGCGGCTCTCTACTTCTCTTTTTCTCTTACGCTTCCTCTGGAGGGAATTCAGTGAGAATAAATTGTGCCTGGTGAGAGTGCTTATTAGAAAAAAAAGATTTTTCTTTATCAGTATTTTTGTCTATTCCTGGAAAAACTTCTAAGCATCCTTAAGACATCTAAGCATTCTTAAAAATGCATTTACTTAAGAAGCAAAATTGCATTTTTTTTTTTCAAGATTTGTTCTCAGATAATATCATTTGAATTATGGGTATTTTTCTTATCTCATTGGCGAAATATATATATATATATATATATATATATATATATATATATATATATATATATATATATATATATATATATATATATATATATATATATATATATATATATTGGTTTTTTTTTTTTTTTAATTAAGCATACATCTGACAACAATTAATGAGGTCTATGCTTAAAGTAGGAGAAAATCTATTTGCCAGTGGGGTTATAAAAATTATTTTGGCTGTCAGACTGAAAACGCTCTGGAAGCTTATTTTCACAATTTTGTTTCTCTAAATCTGTCCTGTTTTAGTCATTTGTAGATGTTTTTACAGCAATATGGAGTAAAAACCTGTCTAAGAGATTAAAAATTAGCACTGATTTCAATTTGTATGCTTTTTGCATGCCAGTCCTGAATAAAAGGTAGTGGAGGACGCAACAGACTAGCGTGATGTGGCATACTATGCTGAGACTGTAAAACTTCCCTTCTTGTAGTCCAGGCACCTGAATCGGCTCTTTAAAATGCAGAAGGTGCACTAGTCTACACCGCGTGTCTGGATGGATGCCCTGTCATAATGCTCTTCTCCATCATTTGATTAATTACCTCTATAAAGATCAATAGAAAATGTACTCAAAAATAAAACAACAATTTAACATAATATCACAGTCAGTTGTGCCAGGTAGCTCTGCATTTTGTCGATTTTCATGGTCGGACAATTTTTTAAAAGTATTTTGAAAGAAGTGTCATCAATGCTATATTTATTTGAGTAAAAAAATACAGAAAAAAAGTAATATTAAGATTTTTTTTAACTCTTTCCACCGCCATTGACGGAATTTTCCGTCTTACTGTGTTTTCACTGTTATACGGTAGGGGGCGCTATTACACATCTTCTGAAAGAGTACAGAAGATCCTGATCAAAACACAGGCAAAAAAAAAAAGCAGAAACAAGCGATAGCATATGCAGATGCATATGTAAAATAATGCGATCATCAACGTTAAACAGCATATAAATCGAAACTGCCTATTGTTACCGAATGAAATGTCGACCCAGGACGAGGTATAGGACTGTGAAGCTTTGGGGGTGTTGATGGACTCGGTCTACTCCATCTATGTTTTGATCATTGTTCATGAATCCGATCTGGCTGTAGTTTTTGTCAAAACGCTTTTTGCTCAAAATGTTGCCTTTTTTATGAAACCCATGTTCAAGAGTTGATAAAAAAAGAATGCATGAAGCTAGAATAAAACTTTTTTGTAAACTTTTGTTTAAAAGCAGAGGGTCCTTCTTTTGATATATTCCATGTTCAGATATTCATACAACAAAAAAATTCTGGTGGCCATGAAACTTTTGTGAAAATGATCAAAAATGCTGGTGCTGGCTGGCAAAAACGCTGTCAGGAAATGGGTTAAAAAAAACGTTTTTTATTTAAATGTATTAAAAATGCTATTTATTCCTGTGATGCCAAGGATTAATCAGGATTCTTTAAAGAATAGAAAGTTGAAAAGAACTGCATTTATTTGAAATGAAAATCTTTTGTTAACATCACAAATGTTTTACTGTCACTTTTGAGCACTTAAAAAAAAATACCGTAGTATACTTAGAAGGAGGCGTGTGTAACATGAATGATTTGGCTTAAATCAAATACTCTTGGCACCGCAATATTACAGCTTAGCGACTTTCAACTAGATTGCTGAAATGCTGCGTGCAAAAGTGGCACAGCGTTGAGTTAATTTGCCCCTCAATCTTTTTCTGTTTTAATCTAAAACAGCTACAATAAACATTAAGGAGTACTCATGATTTTATGTACACCCATAAATTGATAGCATCTCCTTTTAAGCCCCTCTGTAGAGATCGTAGCGGCTGGGAACACAGCCTTAAATGGATAGGAAATGGATTTAGTTGAGCTACAGCAAGTGAGAGGGACGTCAACGAAAGTCCAGAAAGAACAGAAAAGTACACAGTGTGTCTGCAGTGTGTGTTTAACTACTGTTTCAGGTCATGTGTGACTTCATTTGGGCCCTAAACCACATAAACAGTAGGCCTGCGCTGCACACATGCGCTTTTCGGGGAGGATGAAAGCCAGAAAAACAGGCAAAGCATCGGAGTCCACTTTAATGTTTGTATGTGTGAGCGCTCAGAGTGCTTAGACTGGCAGTCTGAGGGATTTAGAGCTGCAGTAGCGTGTGTGTGTGTGTGTGTGTGGTTGGAGGTGGAGAGCTGGATCGCTGCAGAGATAATATTTACCCAGTACTTTCCACACCCCCTAAAGACCCCTCCTCCACAATTATCCCCATCTTAAAAACACAGAGGATTCGCAAGCATTGTAAACACTTGTCTTTAGTCTGCAACTAAACGTCTTTTCATTCCCATTTTCCCCCTTTGTTCATTATCAAAGCGCTGTACGTGTCTCTGTGTGAATGTGTGATGAGGTTTCATCAACTACACATAATGAAGCATCCTTGAGGCTCGTGGTGTTTTCAGGATCTGCCGTCTCACTTTATGAGGACGTGAACACATGAACTTTGTCTCCAGAGCTGCTCTGATGCTGCGTTCACACCATGTCCTAATTACCGTAGTCTCGTAGGGCCCTATTTTAACAATCTAAGCGCATGGTCTAAAGCACAAGTGCACTTAGGGCTTGTTCGAATCCACATTTGCTAGTTTAACAGCGGGAGAAATGATTGGCGTGCCCAGCGCATGGTCTAAAAGGGTTGTCCCTATTCTCTTAATGAGTAATGGGTGTGTTTTGGGCGTAACGTGCAATAAAACAATCAGAGTCTCTTCTTCCATTCCCTTTTAAAGCTAGATGTGCTCGCACCATGGCGGATTGCTATTTACATGGCGGAATTTGCAAGCAGAAAAACTGAATGCTTCTCCAAACAGATCTGCTCGTGCGCGAGGTTAAAGCGAGCAAGCAGACCATCTACGGGGCAAGCCGGATGCAACCATACCTTTATGTACACAATAACAATCTTTTACATTGTAATCCTTTTATTTTTCATATTTGGCATGTTTGTGTGCTGCGCGTCCCTGTGTGTGTGTAATAAACAGAGTGTACGAGCGTGTGGATCCGCCTATAGGCGCATATTACTAATGCGGCCTTTAAATAACAAAAAAATAGTGCGCCATTGACTTTAGACCAGGTTTTTGTTGGTCAATGGCGCAGTCTATTTCAGTTGCCTCAAAATAGCAACGTGTCATCAATGCGCCTGAACACCCCTCGTTTTCAGACCAGCACGCCCATGGGCGCACAAATGGGCGCATATGCATTTGCTATTTAAACAAGGTGGTGCAGGACGTGAAAATGATAACTGCGTCGGGCTGAAACTAGCAAAAGACACTTGCGTCGCGTCTGGTGCTGCATTGCGCTGGGTGTATGATAGGGCCCAAAATGACAACACGTGACGTTCTATTCGGAACTGTTCACATCCTTGGACTGGGAATAATCCATTTCTGTGGCACCACTATCAACACCTAAATTAATCTGCATCGGTCAGGTGGTACAGCAGTCACGTGGTACAAGTAATCCTTACAAGCTGTAATTACATACTCTATGTGGATGTGAACGCTTTTTACAAGTTGAAATCTCGTAATTACAGTTATTTAAACCTGGCGTGAACGCACCTTGAGAGTTCACTTCACCAGAAGTCTTCACGACAAACTGTCAAAATCAAAGTTCTGTTTAACTTGTGAAAGAAGTATGTTATTATTGTGCAGCAGAATGTACTTCTCAAAGTAATAACAATTTTTTCCTCCATGTTTTCATTTTAACAGTAAACATCTGTTGTGCAGCACTTTGTTTGCCAAAAAATAAAAGGAATTGTTCAATTTTTATTCAATTACATTTTAAAATATTTTTTTTTTCATAAATTATAAATCCAGAAAAAAAAACAGAATTTCTGAAAAAGAGAAAACATTTAATAGGGACCAATTATTGTAAAAACTAAAGAAATCATTTATTTTTATGAATTCTATAGATTATTATTCAAATTTAATGACCACTAAATGTAATGGAATCCAGAAATATTCACATGGAAAAATAAATTTCAATGGGCCCTAATTTTATTTTTTTATTTTTTCAAATTTAATACATTTTGAATAAGTTTCATTATTTAAAATAATTAGACATTTTGATTACTAAAATTTATTTAACCATTAAATGGGATCCATACTTTTATATTTTGGGGCTTTTTGCCTTTATTTGGATAGTAGGAGGACAGACAGGAAATCTCAGGAGAGGAGAGAGTGGAATTGGACTGGGAAAGGACCTCAAGGCGGGACTCGAACTCGGGTTGCCCGAAGTGCAAACGCAACATACATCGGAGCACTTGCCCACTGTGGCTCCAGTGGAATCCAGAAAATTTTAAACTGAAAAAAACAAACAAAAAACACAATATGATAAAAAATCAAACTAATTTCATAGGGCCTTGCTTATTTTGGCAGCCGTTAAACTGTTGTCTTCATGCTGAAAAACAGCTCTGAGAGTTCAAAGGGGAGTCAGATGCCCCGCCCCGTCAGACTTCCACGCCCCACCCATAACTTTCCACAGCAGAGCTCCACAACTGCCGTCCTGGCACAACAGAGACCGAGAGCAGGTCAAACAGAAAATTAAAGACGAATTTCAACGGAGGCCAAAGGAAACTCCCGCTGACTTATAGAGGAATAGTATATGAACGTCCAACATGCTGAGGATGGCAAAGCTACAGAGAGAGAGAGAAAGGGACTGCCTGCTTAGCACATCTCTCTACCCTCCAATTACTATAATGACGGCCTCGGCTGAAACGGACAGGCCCACTGCGAGTGTATGTGTGCGTGTTTCCGTCTATCTGTGCCGAACTCCTCCCCACACACAGATATACACAGACGTCTGTGATTTATCCTCTCTAACAGACGCCCTCTCCTCCGCTTCCACGTCTCATTGTCTGTAAAAGTGTTTCTTTTTTCATTCAATAAATCTGTCTCCCATAACCTTTGTAGGACTGTTCGCTCCAGAGTCTGTTTGTTAAAGGGGACAGAAAAAAAGAAAGTCTTTCTATTTTTTTGTGCGCTTGCCACTCTCACGAAAAGGTCAAACTTGGTACAAACTGTGAGCTCAATTCTCGACTGCAGTCCCCCCCCCCACCCCCCCCCCCCCCCCCCCGGTCTGTCAAACGACGGCCTATTTTCATCAACCTTTAACACATCTCTCCCTTTTACCGTCATCCAGTCTCTTGCACTCACTCTTTCATTTTCTTTCAGTCTTGCATCCCCCCCCCCCCCCCCCCCCCCCCCCCCCCCAAATTTCTACCTTGCTCTTTTACTCCCATACTGTAATTTTTCAGCGCCCACACCTTTTTTCTCTCTCTCTGCCATTCCTGCATGTTTGGCCCTGAGGACAGTTTCATTGCTCTGATGTTGCTTTTTCATAACTCAGGAGACTTAAAGTCACCATGAAATCAGAACTGACCTTATTGACGTTCCTAATGCACTTTCCTGGACTTATTGTGCATGTTTTGGCAGTTTTGCCCAAAAAAATCTTGCTCTGCCTATAAAATGACTGCTTTTTAATTTACTTTCCAATTATTTAAGATATCCTATTATATAAGTCCTGTGCTACTTTTTGTTGTTGTTTCCTGATGTAATTTATTGCAGACTTTGGTAACTTGTGATATTGTTGAAATCTCTTATGAAACTTCCCTGGTATTTTGGAACATTGTAGCTGATAGTCATTAGTTAGTCCAA